>JASANH010001061.1:600000-797790 GCA_030248295.1 Mesodorylaimus sp. YZB2_4
GTCCGGATCGCCTGGAAGGAAATGCATTCAAAATAAGTGTAGAATGCGTAGTGTTTCTTAAATGAATGGACGAGAAACCCATAACAACATAGCCACCAAAAGTGGAAGTTGCAGCCACCCCTGGCAGACGTTGGAGAGAATGCAGCCGACCGAAATCGGCGGAACAGAAACTCCGACTGGAGCAGGCAAGTCTTGCGACTATACTGCGGCTGAAACATCAACCCAAGAGGCTGACGTCTCCCAGCCAGGTGAGGCTATCGATCACTCCGACTCGCCAAGGCCCGCCAGGCACGAGGGCTGCACAATAATAATGCTGATTATGCCAACCACTCAGTGGCACTGGTCACTCGTGGCATTGCATTGAAAGGGCATAGTACCGCAGAAAAATTGACAGCTCAAAGGTTGCACTGTGGCCTACCGGGGTCGTGGCCTAGGCGGGTTAAGGCGTCTGCCTCTCACTCAGGGTGCGCACTTCCGGAGGAAGGTTCGACTCCCGCCTCGGTACAAAATGATTGTCAAATATATGTTTCTTAATCGTCGATTGCGTCGATTGCGCAGTGTTTGGCTATATATAAAGTATGACATGACTATAGACCTGGTTGGCATGATCCCTGGTCCTCGTAAATCCAAACCAAAGCTGACTACGTTTTGGCTGTAGTGATAAGACAAAGCGCTGTTGCCCTTTAATTATTACGCAAAGCTCCAGACAGCGGCAGAATAATCTAATCAGATATAAATGCACAGAAATCCACACTTACCCAGTCCAAGCGGACCCATGTACTTTTCTTCCTTCGAAGTCGTTTGTGACGCCTTCGAATCCTTCGACATCCTCCACGAACAATGAAAACCGATGCACTAAAAAAGAACAACAGAAACCAATTGCTGTTTCTGCAACTACTTGATTGATCAACTATGACCTATCGATTTAATCCTCGAGCGAACTCACTAAATCTGTGATTTCCCGCTCTTTTGCAGACAACCACTGAATGGTGTCTGCTAGTAGCGCGAATATACTATTTACTGATGATATGATTTTATGGAAGTAGAGGCAAGGAGGGAAGGAATATGCTTAGAGCGTTTGTGCACACAAGAATTTCGTTGCGTACCGTAACGAGATCATGCTTTTTCGTTTTTTGGTATGGTTTTTATAATTAACTTCTTGTTTTTTAGTGCAATGTGATTGCATTTCAGAGTACAGCAGCTAGTCGAGGGGTGAATTCGAACTTTCTCGAATCACTACCCAAACGAGTCAAAATCGTGGAAGTGGGTCCTCGCGATGGTCTTCAAAATGAGATTGTGAGTACTGCTGGTGTTGACAAATTGTGCTGATTATGATTGATCTGGATCCCGATTCGGAGACTCAGACTAGACTGCAAGGCTCGGCTGGCTGCCCTGAGTGTTTTGCATGGTTTAAAAGCAGGTGTCATAAGGGGTGACCAAGACTGGGTCCGCCGCCGCGCCAGTGTAATACGACTGGGTCCGTACTACTGAAGGGAGTGACTGGTAGAGTTATTGCGCCAGGCCAAAACCTCAGGGCAGCCAACCAAGTCTTCCGATGTAGTCAATTGCTGAAACATCAACCTGACAAGTGATGTGCCCAGCTGCCGGCTCCGTGCAGAGTATCGACTTTCAGCCTAGCCTCCACGCCAGGACGCGGATTGTTTATGCATATTGGCAGTGGGCATGCAGTGAAGTCGGGTTCATTGACCATGCAGGTTCTATTCACTGCCCTGCACGCGTCCTGCTCATGTTTCAAGAGACTAGGTAGTCAAGCGGGGGACACAGTGATATGCCTTATTCAGGTTGTTACTGTAACCTCGATGACCTTTGGGAGTGAAGCAGTGCTGTACTAGTGATCGTTACATCTCACTGGGTAAAGACGAAGTACACCCTAGACTCGATGTCGGAATATTGAAAAAACAGTATTATACTCGGGTTCAGCACCCAGGATTTAGTGGGGTAGCCAAATTTCTGGAGTGCCATCTTAATTACTTAAGATGTTGGAAATTCTCATTTCCCAATGGCCCTCCTTTGCAATCAATAGTTTCGACCTTTTCACGTAAGTGCTGGAGGTCCACAGTTTTTGTTAGCCCACTAAAACGCGAGCACTGAATCTGAATATCATGCTTTTTTCAATATTCAGACATCGATTCTAAAAGCATTTGGTCTTTGAGGAGCCGGCTCCAGAGAGTGTATCGGGCAAACATTTTCTGATCTACGAAATAATTGTATCTATTTAAGGGCGTTAATTTGGACGAACTGCTTCACGTCAGTCATTGGATATCATACGAGATTTTGAAACGAAAACCCAATTCCAGAGTGGCATTGGCAAAGTCTGCGCGCAAAGTCAGTTTTAAAGCAGGTCCGTAATTCGTGCCCGGAATATGCTCTTTTGTGAATGCGCTTGTACTTTTTGAATTCGAGACGGATGCCTGCCACAGAACTAAAGTACGTATGCAATTTATTAATGATATCCCATAATCCCACCAAAATCATTGATGCAAATTCGAAAAAATCAATTATCCAGCTTATAATCATCCCACAACCAAAAATAGAAATAGGCCGCTACAGGACCAGGGAGACTCCATCGGACCTGGGGTCGCATGCAGCCCACACCACTTGGTCATCATCGGCGAACTGACCCGTCTTGTCCCACCATGCACCACGCGTGATTACTGACCCGCGTCCAACCATGTTCCGTTCGAAGTACCTGAGCGGACCGTGTTTGGATATGTTGTGACCCTTGGATCGAAGACTATCGATGACGCTGTCCGGAATGCCTTCCTCGTAATTCAGCTTGGATGCGAAGGTCTCGAAATCGAAATCGATCATGACTCGAGGACGATTCAAGGCTTGTTGAGGAGTGTAGCCGAATTCAAGCAGGTTCAGAAGGACCTGGAAATTGTGACTCGTTGGCCTGATATCTGCTACTGCGGTGTTCAGTCCACTCCTTGTAAAGCGACTTTACAATGTCCTCCCAGCTCCGATCGATATATCGGCCAATAATTGTGGGCAGCACTCTCCTGACAACTGCACTGATCGGCCTGTGCAGGGGTTACCATTGTCTCAGCGTACTGTAGCGCTCGCTTGCGAGGTGCCAAGCAGCATTGAAACAGTATGACTGCCAGCGCTATGCTGTGTAAAGTGATACAGAGCATCGCTGTCGATCTGCAGTGCATTGCTGATTAGGCAACCCGCAGGGTTCCCATCACCCTTTAAATCCTCTAAATCCTCTAAAACCTCCTTTGAATTCACCCTGTCAAGCTGGTAGGAACCCTGAACCCAGTCCTGCAGCACTTCCCTGCTCTGACTTTCTGCAATAGCCTCACGATCAGTGGAAAATGCCCAGCTCTTGCAACTGGCGGTATAGCTGTACGTTGGAGAAGATACCGGGAGGGGGGGGAGCGGATGGCCTCAAAATATTCCAGGCAGGTCTCCTAGACGTGGGAGACCGATGCTTCAACCCGACAGGCTTCAGCCTCACCTGAAGGGGGTGTGTTGCAGCCAACGAAGGCAAGCCAATACACTGTCCTGTGTATAAGGCAACCAAATACAGAACCTTGCCCACAGGCCCAACACGCCTATTACACACTCCCAATACAGTACAAACAGGGCAGTGCAAAGTGCTGATTGTGCCATCTTACGCAGGAGAACTGCACAGTTGCAGCGCAGCCTCCTGCAGCAGGAGACTGCTATGCAACTTGGTAACAGTGATGTTCAGTCCTTTTGGAGCGACTTTACAATGTCCTCTCAGCTCCGGTCGATATATCAGTCAATAAATATGGGAGGGCACTGATCGACCAGTGCAGGGTGTCGCCCATGTTTGCTGTACTGGGCGCTGGCAGTGGTCGATCAGCGCAGTCGTCTGCAACATCGACCCTGCTGACTCACCTGCAGATGACCCTGCGGCTGGTTAGGTCCGCCCATGATGCCGAACAGAGCAGCCAGCTCGCCCGTTTCGGCCTTGGTCATCAGGCCAGCCATGAGTGTGCTGAATGGTCTGACCGAGGGAGTGAATTTGCGATGTTGGAATTCCCACACGTGATAGGCACGATTGCTCAACGTGAAGCCGCACCCGTCGGGCACATAGCCCGTGCCGAAGTAGGCGTAGGTCGAGTACACCACCGAGCACCCGTTGCCGTGCTGGTCGAGCACGGAGAAGTAAGTGGTGTCCGCTGGTTTGTCACGTCCATCATCGAAATATGTGGATTTGCTGAGAATCGATGCCTTTTCGGGATCAAATAATTTTACTCTTTCCATTGCGTGCGCTTCGCTGAGTAAATAGTCGTAGGCTGGTGGCAGGCCATTTTCGGCACGACGCCACAGAGCGGACAAATCGGCGAAACTGTATTTCAAACTTTCGATCAAAGCGTGGTAATAGTGATCCAATGATTTAGAATACTTTTCAAAATGATCAATTTGTGACAATAATTGCAAGGCTTCCAATGTGACCAATCCTTGTGACCCGGGTGGCGTTTCGTACAAATCGAACGTCTGACCATCAAGATTCTTCGATTTGTATCGAAGTTTGACAGGTTCCACGAAATCTGGTTTATGCGCGGCTAAATCCTCCAATGTTAGCAGGCCGCCGTGGCGCTGTTGGCACTGCACGATGGCCCGCGCGATACGGCTATCTTTATAGAACGCGTCCGGACCATGATCGCCGATCTCTTCCAGTGTTCGAGCTAAATCGGGTAGACGAAAAATTTGGCCAGCTTTTGGTGTTGTACGACGATCGGGGTTCAAAAAAACGGGATCCAAATCGAATTTGGCTGGTGCACCGCCTGGACGATAAGGTGTCAGGGAGTCGAGGGATGCCTGACCACAACGCCACACGTGGGCACTCAACTCGGACACAGCGAACCCATCGCGAGCCAGTCGAATGGCTGGATCGAATAGACGGCGTAGGCTCAGTTTGTCATTGCCGAAACGATCGTGCAAATGGCAAAACGCGGCTGGCGCACCCGGCACGGCGGTGCAGACGGCGTGGTGCAATGGCACGTGCTCTGCGAACCCTAAACGTTCCAAATTGGCACGTGTGAAGGCGGCTGCTGTGCGACCGTGACCATTCAGGCAATACACGCGTTTCGTGTCGGCCTCGTAGTACAAGATCCACGTGTCACCGCCTGAAAAGGAGCCAATGCTTGCGGCCTGCAGTTGCGTGGGTCGTAATTGCACTGCTGGGAAATGTGCCGTGGCACTTCCAGGGCTGTTCTGCCAAACTCGATGGCATGAGGACACCCTTCATGCTGGGCCTACTTGACGAGCTGTTGCAAGTGCACTCCCCTTTGCACTTTGCACTGGACAGTGTAAAGAGCTGGCTGGCACTGTCTAGTGCTATAAATATGGGCGCTTTACACTGCACCCGTACTCTACCGTGTTTGCATATTGTGCAAGGCATACTGCATTCTGCACTGATCGCAAGGTCGCTGCAGGCAGTCAGCATATTGCATTGTAAAGTGCCAACCAGCAAGCAGGCCCTGACCAGTGTAAAGGGCTAATGAACACTTCCTGTCAGGCAGTGGTGGTGAACACATACGCGCACTAGCCAGTGCTGCAGACCCTGTGCACTGTCCAGGACAGTGCTAGGTTGCACTTTACACTATGCAGTGCTGATTGCCTGCCAGCAGTGGCCTTCCTAGCAGCGCTGAATGCATGTATGCCAGCACCGTAGAGTGTTGGAATGGGTGTCCTCATTTCTGTTCTCTGTGGACAACACGCAATGCACGCACTCCTTACCTAACCCACACGATGCTGGTTGCACAACACTCAGAGTGGTCGCAACGCTGACGGCGGCATCGGCCGCAGTGCCTCCTTCTTCCAATACTTTCAGGCCAGCCTGTGCAGCCAACACTTGATCGCAGGACACGGCCGCTTTTGTGCCCAACGCATTGGGTCGACGACTGTTCCAAGTGTTCATACTTCGACGAAACACTAACAGGCCCAACTGGCGAAGATGCATAGACAGGGCGGGCACGAGGGATCTGAAATCAGAGACTGGCGCAATTGGGTCTCATCAGGCCACAGGGAACAGACAAGCAGTTGCAGGCCAGGGCCCGTAAAAACGTCAAAAGGAAAGTGGATGACAGACTGAGGTTTTACTAAGCGCATGCAAATCATACGGAAAATGATGGATATTGGTAAAGACCTGATCGATGGCTGTGATCAATCGATAACCAATATCAGCCACGTTATCATTATGATTGTGGTTGGACGATCAGGGGCATACTGATGAGGCGATCATGAGCCTTTCCATCAAATTCTGCGTGGGCAATCCACTCAGGCAGGTCCATGACGACAGTCAGCCCGATCACTGATCAGATCAATCAGGAACACCAGTAATCACATCAGCTTCTGTCTGCTCAGTCCAATCAGTGTTCTGGCGACGTCCGCAGTAGCTGAATCAGCCGAATCCAATCCGCCATCGTGGTTTTGCTGTACACTTTCACAGTCTGCAATGTTGATCAGAACCAATCGATATCGGACCACTACCCTAGAAAATCGATGTGCGAGTCATCTCCAGGATCACTCCGAGTTTGGGTGGTCAGGAGGATGATAACATCTCGAATGATATTGCACACGTCGTCACCACCCTCGCCACATACAGACGAGCATGGTAATTGCATGTGCATGGGTGCAGGGGCACTCGAGTATCATTCGTCATCGAGCAGGGGTCAGTGATCGGAGGTGAGCAGGACAAGAGCCTTACTTTGGAGAAAGGTGAGCTCGCAGAAGTTCTTGGTTATTTTGAGCGTCCATACATGCTGGCATTGATCAGTGCAATGGTTGAAAGTCGAGGGAAAATTCACACGAACCAGAGCAGGCTACCAGAACACAGTCCAGGCTTGAGGCACTCAAACATGGCGGTACATTCCCACAAAATAGTAAGTCACCTTTCTTCGTGCTCGCTGGGTGTCCATTCGCCTACACCCTCTTGCCCGGCCTCTGTGCACCTACCTATTCTGCACTCACTTCTTTCGCACAGCGACAGACGCCAACCCGTCCTTATCTCGCTGCCAAAGGTAAACACTCCAAACACAAACAGGCTCCTCAAAGTTTATGCTGGTCATGTGGTGTTTTGTCCACAGCAGCCTGCGCTCTACGAGTGATGCCCCTACAATGGACTTCGCCAAAGCACAGCAAAGTGTGGACGCTATCCTCCCTCGATCCCTGAAAGGCGATCCTCGACGGATCGCCTAAAGCATGCGCATTGCACAGGGTACAGTTAGTCAACAGTAAACAGACAAATCATGCAGCGGGCGACGGCCTGACATTCATTCCGCCCTGTTTCCTTCTAGTCTACACTACATCACATGATACACAGCAGAGCAGCACAGCACAGCGTCCATCGAGACACGTCTGCTAGCAGACTACAGCAGAAATGTGTGCGAGTGCACATGACTTACTGACTAGTGAGATCACAGCAAGGTGTCAAGCAGGCACTGACCACTGGTCATTGTCTCTTCTCCTTCTCGCTGGCCGTACTCATCCTTCGCATCTGATCCATCGCTTCCTCGGCTCGCTCACGAAACAAAACCACGGACACCCAGATGCCTGAAAAATGTGGTCCGGATCTGATTGGACGCAGAAAGTAGTTTCAGTTTGGTGCCTGTCATTTGTGCATCTTGTCAGTCCAAAAATGAGGGCCGCTGAAGCCTCACTCGGGTCAGCTGGTGGGTGAAACCCTGGTGACCTAATTTACGTACTAACTCCCTCCCAGTGCAGACATCAGGGGCACATATTGTGAACCTGGGTTGCAACCACCAGCAAGCGTGTAGCTGACCCCAAAAGCCTTCAGCGGCGTCATTTTTTCACAGCAAAAATGACAGCCGCCAAACTGAAAATGCGCAAAGTTCGACGCGGTTCTGGCGCATGTTTTGCTATAATCTGCTCTTTCCTTTCGAGCGCCTGTACCCGCGTTTTAGAATGGCCTCCGATATGCCCCTTTTTTCGAATGTCTCATCATACACCGGAAAATTTATCATCCGAAGTCTCCGGAAAATTGACACCAAAGTGACCGCTTGATAAAAAAACACTCCTTCCTGACTCTGCAGCCTTTATACAAAGTGAGACGTCGAGCGTTCAACCTTCCACTTGGTATAAAGGCTGCTGTGAGGTCTAGTATTCAGTACTTTTGCAGTAACCCTGTCGGGGCGAATTGTCCGTAGGAATGGTTCATGCTCTCGCCCACATTATTACACAGGAACTAACACTGTGTGTGCTGTAAGCCGGAATTACATCACAAATTGATACCGCACACTTCAATATGGCCATTTTATGATCTTCTCAGCATGACCTCATGCACACCTGACTTGTGTTTAGGCCATTGTAAGAGGCTCTTTTAAAATCTGGGATCAATTGTCCGGACTGGTGTGAATTTTCCGACAGTCTTTCCTTTCCCATAAGACTGGCAGCGAATAAGCAGTTTAGCATATTTCCAAGCTGCTTACAACTCTGTACCTAAGATTCCAACTCCGAACACCATAAATATACTCGGCACAATAATGGCATATCGACGGGCTGGAAAATATTTTTGCAGACTGTGTTCCGCGTCCACAAATGGCTACAAAATGCATAAAACATAACACGATCAAAAAGCACAACAAAACAATAATAACTCACCAAAACGACCACCCAAAAAGTATAATAAAATGCAATAATCGCCACTGAAACCATTAAAATACGACCTAATAATTTTTGAAAATTGACCATTTTTGGAAGTTGCATTCGGAAAATATGACCAAAAAACGTGGAAGTTATCTATGCAATCTTTGCACTGTTGGAAGCTGGCAAGCCACCCGGCGGGGTCAAGGCAACAAGGGGTGCAAAACAACATCTCACTGAACTGGAACGTAAGATTTGAGTTTCGCGCCAAATTATGCAAGTATTTAGCTCTTTATGACAAAAAGCGGGAGATACAAATTTGAACTCTGACCAATGCTGAGAAGACTAATGAGCATTGCACGCATTCCAGTCACAGTGCAAGATAGGTGCCTTGAATCGATTGCTGATAAGTGATACAATTGGGTTGAGAAAACAATCGATAGTGCGAAATTGATGTTGGACACAGATAACTACTGTACAGACGTCATTGTCATTGTATGTGGTTGCAAAGAAAACCATCAAGCATGACCAGAAAAGCAATTGAAATTTATTGATATTCGGCAAACTAACTGATACTCTATTGGATAAAGCTCATTAAAACAAGAAAATCGATAATCATCAAGTTGATTGCGCGGTCGACTCATGGATACACTATCCATTGATCTATACAGTAGTATCCATGAGTCGATCAAAGAAATGTGGAGACGTTCAATGTCCAGGGTTTCTATTCACCTTGCCAATCAGCTTTTTAGTTTTTAAACGTCCCAATTTTGTTTGATCGACCAAAACCATCCTGATCACCATGAGAGTCCACCTGATCAGACTGATCAGCGTTATCGATATTATCTGATCAGATTAATCTGATACACAATTGGGGTCATAAAAATTCGTCGACATTAGGCTCCTTGCAGTGCCTTAACAAATCACTGACAACCTCCTCGGCGTCGTCCATTATTGACCAGTGGTAGTGGGGTGACCTGGGCTGGGCTTTCCTCACACAATCTATCCATTGCCGGGGCATTCTCGACGCCCCCACGCTGGCCCCCACCAGGGCCCCTGTGATGCACCCGTTCGTATCCGTGTCCCCGCCACGACGCACCACATTGATCAAGGACCGAACAAAGTCGTCCCCGTTGTGCCTCAGTTCGTAGAAGGCCCACTTGAGTGCCACCCCCAAGTACCCCATCATTTCATCATCGCCTTTAATGCACTTGGAATCCTTCTCGTCTTCACTGCCCACAACGATCGGAATCGGCTGATCATCGTGATCAATTTCCAATAATCGACGAATTCGATTAGTTTCGCAGGCAAGTATCGATTCTTCATAAGCCCTCTTCTGATCACCAGTATTGATCAGGATCGATATCGCCTGGGCATAAGTGGCCGCGGCATCTTGCGCGATTGGATTAGGATGAGTGAGACGGCAATCAGCTTTGGCCGCGGCGCGTAAAGTGGACACTGGCCATTTCGATCCAGCTATACCCAAAGGTGAAACGCGCATTAAACACCCGTTGCTCAGACTCGATCGATTGAACGTATCCGAGGCCATGAGCATCTTGCGCCGAACCACCTCGCTACTCAGACTCATCATCTCCTGTTCAGACTCTGGCATTCGACGGAACGCTTGGTAGGTGGTCGCCCCGATGTCTTCTGGTTGAGTATAGAACCATCGAGCGTACGAGCGAGCCACATCGCGCTGGTCGAACGAAGCGCGTCCACGTAGACTACGAGCCAAAGCCATGGCCATCTCAGTGTCGTCAGTCACTTGACCCGCACTCATACCACGTCCACCCGTAATTGCTGGAAGGGCATCCATGGATGGGGACAAGGACAGGGGTCTCAATTCGTATGAAAAACCAAACGAATCACCAATGGCCTGTCCCAAAACACAGCCTAATGCTCGATCAAACACCGCATCGTTATCAGTCATCATATTCTACGAAAAGACACCAAAACAAAACCCAAAACTGAAATAAAAATACAGTTCAGCGCCCTAAAACCTATTCTTCCTGTCCTGTTGCATAACTCGAAGAAATCGGCATGAGTAAAATTCAGTTCCAGGTAGACGCAATAAACACCTGACCCGAAACCCACTTTTACGCCAGGCCCCCCCAATCGAAGAGCAGATATCGCGAAAAAAATCAAATTTCCCGAAGCAAAGAAAAGTTTGAAAATTTTCTGATGAATTCTCTAATCTGAAATCATATGAAGTGTTTGAAAATTTATAAACTTTTGCATTGAATTTGGGAGATATCATTAAAAATGGCCCTTTTTGGACAATATCCCAGTTCCGCTCTCGGATCTCGTAATGGCGGGACAAATATGGCACGACCCGGCCATCAAGTCATGCCCATGCCAACTAATGTAGCCAGCAACGACAACGACGACGATGATGACGACGACGTAATTATGAAAGGTGGATTAGTCAGTTTCGACAGCTCGCAAAGAAATTACATGCATCTTCAAGTTTTATCGAAAGAATTCGCTACGTTGAAACAAGAAAACGATTCGTTCAAAAATGCTATTTCCGAATTGCAAACTGATCGAGATAAATTACGTATGGCTGTCAGGAAATTGAAGGTGGAGAACAGTCGATTTAAGGTAAGTTAAAAAGTCTTATGCGATTTCGTTGATTTTAAGCCGGGGTTTTTGGGGAGGAAAATGAATTTGAAGTTCGTGCATGAGAGCAATATGTATATATTTTATGTTTCAGGCCAAACTGAAACGTATGAGCACGGCCATTGCGTCGAAACGTAGCGTGCCCCCGGGCACTGAAGGAGCTGATGCGGCTATGGCGGGCGATGATGATCATATGGCCGATGATTTGGAGGACGATTTCGATTATGAAGATATCGGCGAATTTTTATTGATCGGTGGCTCAAATGATCCGTTATCAGTTCAATATCGCGCACCGTTTCGGGACTCGGATGGAAAAGAGCACAAGGATATAGAACGATATTTGTGGTACAAAATGGCCGAAACATTCAACGATCAAGAAAATATGTCGAAAATTTTAAGCGCGCAAAGTCCATCGGCTGCTGAGGAAGCTATGAAAAGCATAAAAGTACGATTTTTACAATGTTCACGAATTTTTCTGTTTTACATTTTTATTTTACCTTTTTAGAATTTTGACCAAAAAACGTGGGATGCTGTGAAAATGCGTCATTGGGAAGATGGTCATCGCGCTAAATTCGAGCAATATCGTTCGTTGAAATGTCTACTTATCAAAACTGGTAAGAATTATTTGGCTATCGCTTGTCAAGACAAATTTTTTGGCACTGGTTGGCGTAAGCAACGCGAAGAATCTGCTCGTCCACATTTATGGGATGGCGAAAATCGAGGTGGCAAATTATTGATGAAATTACGGACCGAATACTTGGCTAATCATACTTGGACAACGCCCGAAGAAGAATCCGAGGCGCAGAATAAATTTTACGAAAATCGGCGAAACGTGTGGCGTAGAATTATGAAACGTGATGTCGATACCGCCTTCGGAACTCGAGGACGTGGACGCGGTCGAGGTGGTGGGTCAGCCATTAATGCCAGGAATATGGCCGGTGGTCATTCAGGCAACTACGCCTGGTCTAACGATCATTTCAATCAACCAAATTATCCTCCTGCTACGTACATGGCTTTTGGCGGATCGAATATGGAAGCCATGCCGTTCGCTCCCAACTTCCCACAACGAGCTACGGCTGGGGGCCGCGGTCGCGGTTCAACGCTTAATAAACGAGGCCGTTTCTGATCTGGTACAGGAATGCGTCAATTGACCATTCGTTTTTCAGGTTTCCAAATTCATCAAAGAGTTGAAAAGTTATTCCAGTTTGTTTATGTTTTTCAATTTTCCTGTACCATGTACAAAACTTTGTCGAGAAGGCTCGAGTGTGCGAGAGAAATCGATCTTTGTTTCCTTTTATTATGCATTTCAGTCGATAATGAATGAGAAGTAGTTTAAGCTGAAAAGTATATTGTACTTCTGATATGCTGACCCGGTCACTAGCTGGAGCACCAACCACAACACACCACATGCAGAGCAGCAGAAACGAAATTTTTATTCCCAAACCATCAATGACGAAAAAGGAATGCTGAATTCTAAAAGCTGTTTTGCTAACAAAACAAAGAAGCTGCATCAATTAGATTGTCCCATCCAAATACAGTGGCAAACAAGAAGATACAACCTAATTTTGCTCAAATTATAAAACCCACTAGTTCCAAAACCACAAATTTATAACCATCAGAAAATCCTAACCATTCCTAGCAAATCTTGAGTAGGACGTTTTAACTTCAATTCATAGTCCCCTATCAGGTTTTGAAGGGCAAGTAACTTGCTCAGTCTCCTATGGACCAACTGGAACACGCTTTTGTCCATTCTCACCAGTTTTCTCCTTCACCAACTCCGTCATTCGATCAGCCAATGTCCTCAGCATTTCTCGTTCTTCCAACGAAAAAATACGATGCAATCGTTCTTCCGTGTCTCCACTTTCCAAAATACCCGTTGGATCTGCAGGCGACTTCACACTATCGCTAGCCAATCGCCACAATTTCTCAATGACGTCGGCATACCGTTTATCCTTATTCAATTGTCGAAATGTCTCATCGCGAAGAATTCCATTTCTAAATTCATTGATCATATTTAACGAGTCCGACGATTCCATCGATTTGCTCGCATCGATCAACTCATCCAAATCATCCAAGTTGTTCACCGAATCATCGTTCTGAATTTCGAATTCGATCGTCGTAGTCACATCGGTGTTCTGATCACTCGACGCGACTGGTGGTGGCGAAACTGATGTCTTAAATTGATTTTTCGTTTGTAACTGTTGAATCAAATTATCCATTCCCTCTGATTTATCATCCGATATCGAGTCGATTCTTTCGCATCTGATCGTATTATCATCCAATTCATAGCATAACGTATCGCCCAAGCGTAACGATCGCTTCAATCCTGTACCACCAAAGAAATAACTATCCATCTTCGATCGATCAGAAACGATTTTCCGAAAATATCGATTATCGTTTGGTTTTTTTAGAAATCGGGTGAATATCGTCCCTAAAATAAAATCAATGTACCTATCCCCAAAATCCAACTTCAAAATTGTAAAGCAGAAATTAAATTTTACAAAATCTATAAACTCTCCAAAAGTACCTACTTGGATTCATGGCTTTCTCGCCTATGCGCACATTCATTGACGGCAATCGCTTGAGACGTTCTCGTATTCGATTACCATCGCGATTAAAAACGAAAACGGCTGGAATAGTCACATCTGATGAGCCATCGCCAGACATGGCGAAAACTGGTGATTTTGTGAACTCGCTATCTTTTTTGTTATCTAAACAAAAATTCACACAGCTTGTACAAAGTGAGCTAGAGCTCGCGTTTGCGAGGAAAGGATGGTACAATCTTCTGTTGGGCAGACACCACATTTTGACGTTCCAACTTGAAACCTCCTTCTGAAACCATATTTTACATATCTTGCCAGAATGCAATGCGGCTTTTCCAGCACATTTGGCGATTCTTCTCTTGTCGAACCCCTGGTTCATTAGCTGATCCTCTGTCAGTCGGTTGATCAGCTTTCTTTTAAGAAACCTTAAAATCCAAGGTTTTCATACAAATTCAAGAATGTTTAAACCCAATGTATAAGAATACGCTATGGCAGTTTCAGTTTCATCGGCACATCTTGAGTCGATAGGCAGGAAGTGTCAGATTAGACCCCGCCCAGACTTGTGCTGGCTCGCGGCACTTATGTCCACCGCCCAGCACTGTCACATGACTGCACTTTGTAATATGGTTTCAGGTGGAGGCTAGCTCAAAACGGTGAGTGCAAGAGATCACCTACTGCAAATTGGCTGGCGGTTCGCACCCACAACCGCCAGCCATACAGTTAGCCCCTAGCTCTCATCTTCAACCCATAACTACTTTCCAGACTGTTTCTTACCCACGATAATCACACCGATCGCTCCAGCATTCTGAGCCCTTCGACATTTCTCGACAAACATACAATCACCTCGCTCGATCAACACGATTTTGCCTTTCAATTGTTTGTCGTTGTTGAGAGTCGAACACGCCTTGTATGGCTGAGCAACCATCAATTCGCCCACCACCTGTCATCAAAGCGCATGATTATCTTGCAGGCCAGCACTGATCAAGGCATCCTCGTCCATTGCATTCCTGTCTCGGCCTACAGCATGCTTTGCTGTAAAGTGCCTCCCTGCTCGTTAATGCAAGCAGACTTCACCAGCCCTTGATCCGTGCCCTCCCGGACTTGTTACTGCACTCACGATCAGCCAGTTTTACACGCACTCACTCATCCCGTTGGCAACCAGTTTTGTCGGCTGTTGAGGAGTTAGGAAGAAGAAGAGAAAAAGCGTTACCCCAGGCCAATATCCCGTCAAATCGCGACCAAATTGAGCCGGCGATGCCAAAACTGAGAATCGTCCGAAATAGGGTTGGGCAACGATTTGTACAACTCGAGGTGGATGGTAAAACACTAAAAACGAAGAAAAACGACAAACATTCGCCAAAGGGAAAATAAGCAAGCTAATTAGTCCAGTCATCAAGCCGAGGATAGATTGGACCAAAACGGGCAACTCAAACGCGTCAACATGATAGAGCGCATAAGATTTACTCATTCTATTTCACCACGGCCAAAAAGGAGAAAGTAAATCAATATTTTAAAAGCCGCCGGCCACTTACTCAGTCAAAGATAAAAATAAAAAACTTTCAAAACTTTTCGAAGAAAAAACAAAAAACCCAAAACTTGATCGAAGTGAAAAGTGATATAGATAGGCTTAAAAATATTTTACAGCATAGTACAATAAACTGCTGCATAAGATGGCAGCAAATAAGGAGGCACCGAAAATCCTTTTCAACAATTCAAAACCAAATTCCGTTGCGCTTAAATATTGAAAATTATTTTTACGCTCTTCATGTTTACGCGTTTGAGTGTCCAACATGCGAGACATCAACGACGTCCTCATACTTTGCGATTGATCCGATTGCTGAGCCGCTTGTATCATTTCCTGCATAAATACCAATCCTTCCTCCGCCTCTTTGCTCGATGCCGCCTTAAGCAAATGCAATCCATTCAATTCGTCCTTCCGTCGAGACCACACGCCGACCTCGTCCTCAGTCCTTGCATATCCTACTCTACCACCCTTCATCCCCCCGCACTCACCGCATTGGCCGAATGCACCAACTGCATTTTACCATCCGCTTGCGTCACCAACGTGATACCCATCTTCTTTAAATGGTAAATATGCTCCGGATTCAATGGATCAAAGTCTGATGCCTTCATTCGTTTCTTTTCACTGGAAAATTAAGGCAAACCTCGTCCAATCCTCTCCTTTCTAGACATGTCCTTTCAACCAAGGCCACCCCTCGACCCACGACCCATCCCATTCCATCCACTCACCACGTTCCAGGACTTTGATTCAACACGAAATCTTTCAGGCGACTTCTGATCAAGTTGGCGTAGGATGTTAACTCGCCTTCGAAATCTCGTCGTGCATTCGGACACGATCTGGCGTGTGTTCGATCGATATCTTCATTGGCATCATAAAATGGCGCGTTCGATGAAGAACCCTAAAACAGCCACTTTCGCTTTCCCCCACTTAATACTAACCAAAATGCACTCACTGGTTTCTCGCCGTAATAATTCGAATATGAGGAAATGGACAAAGGCAAGAAATGAGCCTCGGTTGTGAATATGTAATCATCGGGATCAAATATTAGATCGTCCCGCTCGGCAAATAATAAATACAAATATTTGAATGTTTCCGCCAATACGAACGAGTCCATCCTGCAAGTACCAAAATATTCCTCTTCTGCCAGTTCAGCTACTGCTGGTACAATGACCCCATCCCGGGCGGCACTGCCCTCGATGACACTTCGCGACAGCCAACATGGCCACTAGCCAATCGTACCTGTCCTCGTGCGTCATCGCCCTCACGTCCTTGACGCCAGCAAATCCGCACTTGACACGCACGTGTCGATTCAAACTATCGATCACTTGTTTGCCAACTTCCAAATAATGCGGGTCTCTTGTAGCCTGCAATAACCACATTACAATCCCATCAGTTGCCACAAATCAACTTTCCTCTTACCTTATATAAGAAATATGTACTTTCGATAAACTCTGGTCGAAGCGGATGCTCGCCCCAGTGGACTTGAAAATCGTGCGTGAAGGCCTCTGGCAAGAAGTTATGCCTTTGTATAACCTGATACAGTAATTCGTGCGTTTCAATCGCTGGTTTCAAGTCGCCTTTGAGCACCTGAAAAAGACATAAAGACATATTTCAATAAGTTTCCATAATTCCCCATAATCGATTAAAAAATACATTACTCACCTGCAATCCTGGCCAGAAGGCCAGTAAAGCGTCCATGAACGATTTCGATACCACCGTCGGTTTATGCATGTGCACGTCGACCAGCAACGGCCCTTGACTAACGTATTTCATCACAGCGGCATAATGCTAGAAAGATCACATTCCATTACACTAACCGATCGATTTTTCCAGTGATCAACGAGTGATTGGCGATCCGTAATCACTCATTGATCAGCCAATCAATAATAAGCGCCTTGATTGATCAGTCAATCAATAATCAGCGCCTTGATTGATAAGTCAATCAATAATCAGCGCCTTGGTTGATCAGTCAATCAATATTGATTGATTGATTGATCGATTTCTGTATTTGCGCCTACAATAGTCCTACACCGCTCGAAAGAACCAGACATACCTTATTGAACCGATGTAGATACGCCTCGTCGCCGAGAAGGATGTATGCTTTTAAACAATACTCGTAATACGAATCGATTCCGGCCCCGACTCCACTATCTGAAATCCATATCCAATTCAGCCAACTAAAATTCACGTGGTTCGCTAAAAACCTTAATCCAAAACCATTTTTTACCGCCTTCAATAATGTAGTACTACTGCCACTGCCGTCAACTGCTAGGGCCTGGGTCGTGGTCTAGCGGTTAAGGCATCTGCCTGTCACGCTGGGTGCGCACTTAGACGGGAGTCCCGCCTGGGTAAAAAAGGATTGTCCAAAAAAGTGCTCCTTAGCCCTCGAATGCGCTGTATGGTGCTTGGCTATGGAAAATTAAGACATGACATGACGGCCGTTTTCCACCGACATGGCGAGGTGTGTAAAATATCAGATTTGCGAGGCAAGGCGAGGCGGTTCAGATTCGTTTGCTGCAGCGTCTTACCTCTGCGAACCCAATCACCGTTATGTACATTGAGTACAGTGCCCATCAAGTCGCTGCCTCTGTGTCGTTGTTGCCAAAGGAAGTCCATGGCTCGTCTGGCTTTCTCTTCGAACACGCCCACTCCACTCAAACGCGACAGAGCGGCGAATTCGAGTATCATCGTACCGGCGCACGCTGTGCACGTATCGTGTTGATCACGCAAATATGTCGCACGCCCTTTCAGTCCGTATTTCAAGTTTACCTAAAATGGGAATCAGTCGATCAGTCGCTTAGTAACCAACAATCGAGTCAGACTAGCCCTCAGCTGGCAGCCAGGCCAATAAGCAACTGATGACGGGCTGACTAGACTAGCCTTTTGTCAGCTATTTTCAAATGTTTCTTTGAAATCCCCTGTTATGCAGCGTATGGTCCCTGTTTACAGCCTTGTTTATACCCCCACGGGTACAGTACATTGCCCGCTATCTAAGAAAACTAAGCACTTTCATATCAGCTTACGATAAGATCTGGACCTGAACCTGAACCCGTTTTTACACCGCATGCGAAAATACTGGAGCGCACTATGTCAGCCAGTCCTAGTCTAAGGCACTGTTAACTGTTCTTGTGCTCAGTGCTTTAGCTCCCTGACTGTCTGACCGATTTTGACACTGTCCAAACGATCAGTGTCCGGAATCACATCTATTCTCCTCAGTGGTCCTGGCAGATGCAACAGCTTACTCTCGGGAAAGGCATGCCAGTGGTTGTATTAAAAGCGGGTAAAAGACGATAGCCGACATCGAGCGCCATCCGCAACAGCTCGTCTTTGTACCAGGGCAGTCGGTCGTCCAGCGTGTTCTGCAATACTTTGGCCATTAAATGCCCACTTAACAATCCGCCCACGATCCGAATGTTCGTCTCGAATACGGAAACCACCACGTCCTGATCGAACGACACGTCGTTCACGATCAGTTGCACTGCACGTTCGAATTCGTCGTACTCGCCGACAACCTTAAAGACGAGAGTATGAATCAAGAATACAAGCCATAAATGGTCAGAACCAGGCAACGACCACAACGCGGACAGAATCAGAAAACTACTCGAGCCCGTGGGGTGTAAGCTCTACATGGAAAGGGTCAGGGGACCGCCCACACTTAGCTAGCAGTAGGACACGTCCCGGACGGTCATATCACTAGCAGTGTAGGATACGATAGGCTGCGCCTTGGCCAACCACTGGGTCCCCACACTGGAGGATGTGGCAGGCGCCAAAACCCAGGGCAGCTGACCAAATCTTTCAACCTATTCCATGGCTGAAGCATCACCCTGACGGGTGACGCATTCAACTGCCGGATCCGTGCAGAGTATCGACTGCCAGGCGGGCCTCTATTGTACAACTGTGCAAGTGCCCCGCGGTCATCAGAAATGGAGGCTGAGCCTCTCAAAACACCTACCAGTCCAACACAGCAGGAACTTACCAGCAGCGTATCCAAACTATCAACCAATGTCAAGGCGAAACTAAAAGAAATTTGAATGAAGTTTAAGCAAGAGGGCAGGCCAGATTGGCTTACTTTCCCAGAGCATCGTCCACATCACCACGGCTGGGTGTGACGCCACGAAACCGTCCTGCGCATGAGAGCGGCATAAGCTCGTCGGCTGGATAGGCGTAGTTCTGAAAATGAAAGATTCGTTGTGGGAATGCGAGGGCAGTTCAGCTGACCTATAAGGGGCGCATAGACAAAAAGACCATATCCATGGCACGGCATAGAAGTCAACAAAACTCAGTAACTTACCATATAAGACCAGTAGGCATGACGAAACATTTCTAATGTTTGCTCTCTAAAATTAAAAGAAGAAAAGTTTGACAAATCACAAATTATAGTCGCACTTTTTCATGGAAACAAGGTCCATGAATTAGAAAACCATTTTTGACAAGAATCTTTTATGAAACGTGAGAAATGCAGATTACAAGAAAAAACAGGAACAAAAATCGCGAGCTTACTTCAATGCAGTTTTGTTGAGGCAAGTGCTTAGAGCAGGAAAGCAAACAAATATGATACAAAACGACACCGCATTGACTTCCGCTCGTCCTTTGGCCATAATTTACAAGAAAAGTCGACGAAAAAAATATTTGAGGAAGCCCGTGCGTGACGAATAAACAACGATGTATTTCAGCCGAGGTGATTGCCTTTTATTACAGTTGCTATATTTTTCTAAACATGTTTATCCATAATCAAGGAATGATAATACAAAAATACAATTCGCATAGAAACTAATTGAAAAGATTTTTCAAGAAGTCAAAGAAAAAACGATGCAGCATTCTTACGAGAAAATAATTGTGGCAAATTCATTGATGCGTTGAGGATAAAAACTACACGGAATTTCCGGTTTTGTTTCACGGCCGGAAGGAGAATAGAGAAAAGAAAAGAATGGACAGAAAAACGTTGCTGCACATCGCACGTGGCACTGAATTGTACCTGGCCATCACAAAAAGGCGGGAATTCAAAACTATGTAAGAAATTGGATGTTTATACGTATTGCAGTTTTTCAAATACTGTATGATCAGGGGCGTTTCACGATTTCCACTACAGCGCAAAGTGCCATTGAGTGCTTTCAGTCACCTTTTTTGGTGGCGGGGCTGCAGCATACCAACAGCCAATCAGAATGGAGTATTGTTGATATCAGCTGCTCAAGATGTCAAAGAAGTGAAAGAAATTATTTGCAGTCGTTTCTTTCTTGGAACCACGGATTTTCGAAGCACAGTACACCTATCGAGCAAGAAACATGTACTATATTTGATTTTTTGCACATGCAAAAAGGCGCGAAATTCAAATTTTATGCATAGTCAACGAAATATTTTTTGAAGGGGTAAAACTCTTTGAATATTCATCTCTGCGCATTATAGCTCCTCATAAAATCGATATCTTCCAATATCACCCAATCGCATGCAATGGTAAGTCCAAGCTGGTTTTTGTCCTTGACCATCCAAATTCGTTGGACAGTAAAAGTGATCAGCATCTTGGACCCAGTCGACGGCTTGGACTTGGTTGGCATAGATCTGCTCAGCCAATTGGAGGATTTCGCCGTAGACCATGTGGTCATCGACTGGTATGTCGCCGTGTCGCCAGCACTCGAACTCGTACACATAGTCGCCAGTGTCCAGTGGCGTCCTGTGGGTGACGACTCCTCGCACCGTGCCTCCACCCCACTGCTCTCGATCGGCCACCACACGATTCATGATCACCTGACCAATGGCTATCTGACCTTGGATAGGCTCGTTCTTGGCTGCACCATAAATGGTCTTGGCCAAGTACTCGATTTCAGGATCCACCATTTCTGCAATCTACCAAAAATGAAATACTTGCGGGCTTAGATAGAGCATAGAGCACACGAAATGACAGGTGCCAGGCGGGTCTTGGCTTACGCAACGTTTACTCACAAGCACAGCTCGAGCCACACAATCGAGTCCAGGAAGGAAATCAGTCGAACTAGTCACTGGTGCTGACAGACTGTCACATTCGATGATGCACGTTGGCCTACACAGTCCGGGAGCGTGCTTTGGGGCTTCGTCGCGGCTGATTGAGAAAACGCTAAAAATTGATGAGTAACACATGGAATGCATATTGCTCTTGGTGCTAGCGCGAAATGGATGCTTGCCAACCTTTCTCTGATTTCACTATCAAATGAATAAACAGAATTGGGTAAAATATGGTTTCAGATGCAGATTTTTGTCGCCAGTTTCAGCAGCATTTTCAAAATTCTTTAACGGATTTTGTTTTGTTGTTCATCTTTTAGTTCTAACCCGACTTGACCAGAGTCAGGTTTCTATGCTTTCTGCTGTAGCTGTGCACTGAACATGATTTACCCCTTAGTTATGATCCAGTATGCTCTAAAGTTTCTATGCAAAAGCCAGTGAAAAAAAGCCTTGCTATCCCTTATTTTTAATCCTTGCACTCTAAATCTGCCGGACTGTGAGCCCGCGAGTCAGGCGGCTCACAAGACTGCCCGGCTAGAATGTGAAATAGCAGATACAATCCGGTACAAGGAGAATTTTATGACTTTTTTAACTCATCCTTTTCTTTTCGAAGAACTCAGGGTTGCTCCTTTTCTGTATGAAATGGGATGCTCACTGGCTTTGAAATGAGGGACTTTTCATCTATTTAAGATTTTTATACAAGACTTACAGCGGGAAATTCAAAATTTGCATTTTCTTGCTTACTCGTTCACATTCGTTTTAATTAATTCATTTAGAATCTGTGGCACCCTAGCTATCAACAGTGGATGCAGTGACGCTAGGCGTGAGTAGTAAAGGTACCCAGAGGCCCCATTCAGGCTCCGCCTCACTCCCTGATCATTTTCCATCGACTCGAACCGATCAGCCAATCACCGAGCACCGTGTTCACCCACCCACCCTCTGATCCATCGCACAAGTGGAGGGTGAGTGGGTAGAAACGATGCACGGTGATTGGCTGATCGGGTCTGATCTCTGGGAAAATGATCAGGGGAGGAGGCGAAGCGTAAACGGGGCTGATGGGTACCTCTACGACTGGGTGCTTGCATTCATGGAATCCTTTTGCCACACAACCAGGCAAAGATTCGATGTGGTGTTAAGGCGCCACTGGTTTGTGTCAGGCCTCTCGCTGATCTCAGTCAATGGGTGCGAGAGATTGTCAGCCTGGCTCGCCTGACAAGAAGTGCGGGCATCCTCTGCTCCATATATACCATCCTAGTTAATGTGGCTTGGGCACCTCGATGCATGCTCTTGTCATTGCGTTTCAAGATCGTGTACACTGAGCAATAAGATCTCCGACAGTGTCACTGGTGGGCACTGCCCCTGATCCCCCCTAGATAGTATCCGCGTAGTCTACCATCGATACCAGGAGCCTTTCACAAGTGGTTGAGAGAAGGTCGTGTTGGGCAGAGCAGGCTCTCCAAAACCAGACGATCCCACACCTTACGATTAGAGCCGGCTACAAGCCGCAGCACAGCGCTGATCGTGAGAGCGCTAGGAAACAAACTGGATATACAGTCGGAGTGTGCTACAGCATGCAAGAAGATGCTCCAGAACGGTTCAGCGCGCACAATATGCTGATGGACACCCGACAGATATTCTGAAGCACCTTATTTTACTCGCTCTATTCCACAACTTATTAGATTCCACAAGTTTACATCGTGATTTCCTGAGTCATACCCAGATCGAAGTCCATAGCCGCATCGTCAAAGTCTGCGTCGTCCACTTCGTCGACATCGCTCACCTCGTCCATGTCCTCTACTTCGTCCATCTCGTCCACACCCGCTGTCGCCGCTTTGGCCTTATTCTTTATGATTTGAGCCGTTCTTGCGCTGATTATAGGAAATCCCAAAAATTCGTTTATCATACCGCTGCTTCCCGGATTTTGATTATTAGCGATGACGAGCTCTTTGACATCTTTGATATATCGGCGTCCACTTCGAGATCGACTGGCATTAATCAATTGATTTCGAACAATTTCCAATCGACGAGCACTTTCCAAACCGCCCGTATGATCCTTCACATGTTTCAATATGCTTTTCCACGTACCGAACGGAGATCGTCGATGGCAGTCTTTCCAACAACATCGATAAGTATCTTCCAATGGCTCCAGCAGTTCGTTCACGTCCCTCTGCTCCGCGATATGGACCTGATTCACATGAGCCAACAGCCGTTCAGCCGATTCGGCCTTATGACCACACTCGACTCCGTGATCGTTCTGCCATCGGCACATCGGATTCTTGAGCTTCTCCGTTTCCTTATCCAAGTAGGCTACAATACTCGTCACGGCCTTTCGATTTTCCACGTGCTTCGGGACATATTTTTTCTGTACTTCCGCCAACTTCCTGGAGGCCGTAGCTGCCTCGGAACGCAGTTTCTTTATCTTCGCGTCATGCTGATTCCGTAAAATTTGTTTTTTCTTTTGCTTATCGGATTCCGACAACAATTTGGTACTCGTGTAAATTAGAGAATTCTCTTCGTTATACTCTTTCCGCTCATTTCTCCATCGCATATGACGAAGCGATGATTGCATTTTCCAACAATGCCGACATCGTATACAGCTGCTTGGTTCAGATTTCTGTCCATTGCATTCCGAAGCGTATAATCGATTTCTGACAAAACGAGCGATCGATACGTCACTTCGTTCGCCATCCCATTTCCTTGATTTTATTAAAGTTTCGAATTTCTCTCGTTTGACGCCTTTGCACACCAAGCTTTGCTCTTTGAGTGCCCGGAAGTTGGATAGCACGCTTTTCTTTGCAGCAGCACAAGCGCTACAAATTCGAACGGATCGAAATCTTTGCACCCAACCGCAGCATCGGGGACTTCGCAGAACATCACCGTCGAAAACAATCTGAAATATAAGTTTTTTGAATTAACTGCAAAAAATGGTGGGATAATCTGACCTAACCTTTGCACTGAATCTCGTATCGGCGCAAATGTTGTACACTTCTAACTTGAAACCCAGACATTTTCTCTTCGGTTTCGATCTGGGTTGTTCAGTATTTGTTGGCGAGATCGACTGTGTCTGCCGTAGCGAGGAAATAAAGGAACGTAAGCTCTTCTTTCGTTTCGTTTCGAGAAATAAATCGCGCTTAGCACTCGCTGATTTGCACGTCGGTTCGAACAATGTTTGAATTAGATCGAGTGGTGTTTGAAATGATGGATTATCCGTGCCGTATGGAGAAATTGTTCCATCCGCATTTAGTTGACACAAAATTTCGTATTCTAATGAATAAGGCGACAAATGCAACTGTTGTCCAATTATCTCAGGATTTTGCGAAACGAGATCAGACATATATGAGGACGACATCCCTTTTAATCAATTCCGAGACTAACCAGTGCAAAAAAAACATATGTATATCCCGAATTTATCTTCTTTCTTCCACTTAAAATTTCAAGAAGAAGAATTCCAACTTTGCATACGGCGCACACGATATCTGCCTATAGCATTTACGGAGACTGAAGTACCTGCTTGACTAAAAAAGGCGCGAATTCAAAAGTATGTACTCATGATCTTTTAGCTGTTGGTCGGTATGCTCCTTTATTTAAATTTTTTGGCCTAAAGACGGCGTCTCTTTCAGGAGAAATTCCACATGAGGTAATCCCGAGCTGGACTGAATACTTCCTCGGACGATGGCGGCTGGTGGGCATTGAACTTTGTCAGTGCGAGAGAAGCGTTGTGAAAGTGGAGTTGAGGAGAGAATAAGGTCAAGCGACCGCTTAGGTCGGCCGACGATGAGAGATTGAGTATAGCACAGACTTTGTTACACTGTCTTTTACGGACAAAGATAAGAAGGGACCACTCTGGTCAGCGACAGAAATCGAGAATCAGCCACAGCGAAGCGAGCTAAGCATAAAGTGGGAAGAGGATCGTATTGTAAAGTCACAGATCGACGATGCTTCTCCTGGGCTGTAATGTGAGACTTGAATCCATCGCAAGGCATTCGCGACAGTGCTCGACAGCCGAGGCTGTCTACTCGTTTGGCTCCTGCCTCTCCACTCGGAGCACCTCTAGGGTACCGGGTGAGTCACCCACGGCCTGGCGTGCAAGGTCAGCGAGGGTTTATGGTACGCAAACCGACCTCCGTGACTAGGAATCGAACCCGGGACGAGTCCAACCACTCGCTACCAAGCAATGCGGGTAGACGAATGCAAGACCATTTCTGCACCACAGCGGCCGCCATGGCTGTTATACCCTCCCTTTTAACCACAATGCATTGGGACAAACGGCAATACCCATAACGAAAGTGGGCGGGGCTACATTGCGAACAGCCAACCAGGCTAGTGCAAGAAACAATAACGAGCTGTTTTATCAAGTGTTCGTTAGCGCATGAAGATGATGTACTATAAAGAAACTATACACATTGACATGATGCAATCGAATCTGATGCCTGGTCATAACAGCGTGTTTCTCCTATAGCATAAAATGAGATCATAAACATTCATACAAGTCGCAATTGCAAACTTGGCCGTCGTATTAAAAATACATTGCACTCAAATGTGTCAGTCTTATTGATCAGTTTTAAAACCAAATGCCTCGAATTCTTGTATTTCAAAGTCTCTTTCTCTGGATAGCATGGGATTATCGAATGTATCGCAACGTCCACTCGACCCGCTTTCCAGTGATTGCCTGATGCTCAGCCCCTCGGCGCATCTGAAATGATCTGATAGTTAGATACAGTAGGACCATGCAGTTAGCATCAGGCGCGTCTGCTGTGCAAATGTTCCATTGTGAGCACAATGTCCATGGTTGATAAGTCTTGCATCAGTCAGCGGTGCATTACACACTAGAATGGGCATGTTTCGGACAACAGCCGCCTGAGTGAGGCTCACTCTTGTCAATGAATAGCCTTTTATGGGTCCTCTGTTTTCCTGTTAGCCTTGCCCAAATGTTAGCCTGGCACTTACCCTCCTCCAACCACCAGCGTGGTCAGATCAGCCGCTTGGAACAGTTCTTCGCTGTGCTTAATTGACGACTTTGTGGAGCCGACCCATGCAAATTTTTCGCCTTCATTAGCACCAGCAGGAAAACGAAATAAGAACGTTTCGCCAGTGCCAAAGTATGCAGTTCCTGATTGCCGTTTCCACGTGTCCCATGAAGCTGAACAGTAAGCTCCAAAAATCTACAATCAAGAAAATCTTTCTAGAAAACTGAATTCGCGCACCTGATTTCAACACTAACCTCTCCGAGGGATGTCTTGATGATAATGATGGTTGGTTCTAGACTGTCCAGCTTTGTCCATAATCGTGTAAAACTCGTGCCATCTTCATCAGTTGAGAATAATTTACAAGGTGCTTGCAGTTGATATCGACTCGGCAACCAAGAGATCAATTGCATAGCCTGAAAATATCACTTCATAATTTCCTAATCTTAATGTCATATTGAAGCTGGCAGGGTGAAAAAATTCTCGTTTTACCAGCGGTGCATACTGCAACCGCGGTTACAGTAGGCATAACTACAGTAGCGTCTGCACAGTTTTGATTGGCAACGTAAAGTTGTCGGTTGACAAGGCCAAATTAGAGTCGGATGCACACGCCTATCTCGAACTACGTTTTTGCGCCTTCGCCGCTCCCAGCCAATATTACTCGATTTTTTAGCGATAACGAGGGTTCATATCAGCGACAATTTTGCAGCGAAAAATATGCTCTATCGACTGGCTGCCTTTGTTTTGCTGTTACTGCTCTTATTAAGTTTATAACAAACTTTTTCCATTTGAATCGCAAAAATTTACGGAAAATCAAGCCTCGAATAAATATCTGTTTGATAGAGCACACTTTTCTCTACCGAATTGTCGCTGACATCTACTTGGGCAATCGCTGAAAATCTCGAGAAAAATCGCCCAAATGCGGCAATTCCGCGAAGTTGCCGCACGCGCGCCTGTCGTGCCGACACGGTAGCGACTGACTCGAGTTATGCACGCGCGTTTCCCTTTCAAGAGCATGCCCAGTAAGAGATGCGGTGACAGCATGAATGTGGATGCAAGACACAGAAGAGCGCATTACCTGATTTTGGTCCAATATTTTCGAGTCCAATTTCACATCGATATAATGATGTGCTGCAACAGACGATCTCGTATTCTGCGGCTGCACTATATCGGCCGATTGAGATATGCTGTGCCGAAGATTCATCTCGTGTTTCTGTTGCAATCGACTAACTGTTGCCATTTTCAAATTTCTCACACCGAAAGCTGTCTAACACAATTCTAAACTCAGTTTTCCACCATATCGATTAAAAGACACAGAAACTTACTTTTAGCAATTTGGGTGGTTGCACTTTGATGGTTTTGCAATAGTCTGCTATGTCGTCCCCGAGTTCTCTGGCTGCCCATGTCCTGCCAGGTCGAATCTTTTTACCTCTATCTTCAAACCATAATTGGACAATGGCCAAGGCGACACGGAACAGCACTTTCTGCCCTTCGAATAGGAAACAGTCGACTACCCGCACCTGAAATCAGTAATCCCAGCTACAGCTTCGCTGAAAAGATTCGGCGGGAAATTTAAACTTCGAAATATTGACAATTTAAAAGCACCCACGAAGACCCCACTTTCTTTCTCGTGAGTACTGGAAACACCAGCAGAATAAAATGAAAGCGTACCAAATGTGAAAAGGGCAAGTCTCTGAATATCCACGATTTCCAATCATCGAATACAGCAACAAGATCCTTGTCGTCCTGAAGATCGGTCAGCCGTTTGCACAAGACGTAGGCTTTGCTCTGAAATGCGAGCCCCTCAGTTTCCATGAATACCGACTAAACGCCATGGGAAAAGTAGTATCACTCCACATCTATGTAGCTTTGCACTCTCTCATAGTCAGCGTCACGTTGCACTGCAACACACAGCAATGCGACAGTTAAGCTGCAACAATTATTTACGCTGCGCCAACCCGCCCATGTCATCTGCAGCAAGCAGTCTTTTCCAAGCTTCTAAATGAAACAGACCCAGGTTCGATTCCCGCTCGCGCCTTCTCTTTTTGAAAACTTCCAGCAATCCTTACCACATGTTTTTTGACCAACACCAAAATTGTTCGTTTTGAGGCCGCTGTCGCAATATCAGTTTGAATAAGAAATTTTTGACTTTGAGATATCAAATTCATAATGCATGCGAATGCTTCTTCTTCGCTCAAATAATGTAAAAATAATGCACCGAGGGGATACAGCACCTGCACAGCACAAAATTCGATGGGCAACAGCGTCAGATTAAAGCAGGAAAAACTTACGGGAGCATAATTAAAATCCGGTCGATGATGTTCGACGGCTGTGAGTAGACGCAGAAGGCAAGTTCGGCCATTCTCCTTCAGCTGATGGTCACATAGCACGACGCCGGGCATCGCCAAGAAGGCTGGACGTGTTTGGATAGCTGAAATGTGGTCCCGATGGGTCAGCAGGGAAATTTTGGTCCAGAACGTAAGACTGTCACAATGCAGTGCAAAGTGTTGCCCGAGCGCAAAGGTGACTGGAATGCCGCCGAGAGGGACCTTCCAGGAGACCACTCGGTCTTACACTCCCTGTGACCTCTGGCCTCGCGCCAGGGGGTTTTTAGCACCAAATTACTACCTCGCTGTAACCAGCTGCTCCTTACTGTTCATTAGGCCTAGAGTGCGTGGTATAGTGTTCGGCTATAGATGGATAACGTATGACCATCACCAGAGCACCCAGGCGGCACGAGATACGACAAACAACTCCGCGAGTCTCGCGAAACCACCTGCTGCTGGAGAGGTTGACGCATCTGAGCCAGGTGAGAGTATCGATCACCCGACAGTTCTAGAATGCTGGTTCTGGCTTTACTTCTGCGCCAGTAGCTGCATTCCAAAGGGGCCTTATTACACCTGTGTGTGGGGTAGTAGCCTGTCAGGACACCCACCCAAATGCTGTGTACAAGCCTACCTACCTCCAAGCTTATCAACGGTATCTCGATAAACCTCTTGTTGAGCATTCGAATTTTCAATATGGCACAGCTCCTTCCATAGTTCGGATCTGATTCGATGACCACTGGTCCAATTGTTTTGACGGAGGAACCGTTTGACCTGAAAGCGAGCACTTTGACGCATGATCGCATAATATCGCTTTCTGTCTGCGGACTATTCTGGCCTTGCCTACGTGCAAAGTAAAAATGCCAGCGGGGACATCAAAGTCCATTTAAATGGTCACGGAGTCGGACGTGCACTTGCACATTTATCATGTCAGCACGCATACCACACATACCAGGGCTGCAAGAGATTGTAATGTCACAAACTTTTATGGCATCCCTTTTCACAGTGTGTAAAGTGATTCTGCACTTTACACTGCGGCGTAAAGTGATGCTGATTTACAATCTTATTGTCAGTAAGTAGGAGCCCAGTGCATTCCTATCCACAGCAGCAGAGCAGACGATGCAGGGAAATTCGCTCCAGCTGACAAGCCTGGCAAGTCTTATCACCGATTTACCTTACTCCTAAACTTGCCCGTACAGAAGGGGCAATGAGTCATTCTCTTCAACTCAAAACGACACGAATCGATTGTCCAATTCGAAAAGAGGGTGAATGCGAAAAACTCACAATTGGCTCAACAACTCCTCATCGAAGACGAGTATGTTAAAATAGCCAGGCCAAACAATGTCCATTGACTCATTCTGACTGGCTAAAAAGTTGACATTGGCCTTCACGTTCGTTGGATCCCTCAAATACTTTGGACAAAGGAAAAGGAGGAGGGAAAAAGAAAACGAACTTTGCCTTGCGTCCTGTCACCAACGGCCACCACGACGGGGCGAAATCGAGGTCGAAACGTCAATGACTGCTTGGACTGTCTCTCGTGCGCAAGGCCAGACGACCCTCGTCCAAATATCGGCCATTGGTTCTCGCCGGCTGTCTAAACCTGGCCAGCGCCAGCCGCCGACCCACCGAAAGGCTAGCAAGGAAGATACGCGCACGGACCTTCTTCAATCATCCTTCGACCAGTCTACCCGACGACACCAAGAAATTGTAACATCACACGCACTCAATGCCTACAATTCGCCAGACGAGTGGAAGAAAGGCAAACAGAGAAGCCAGATCATCCCCCATGATACCATGCGACTGGGCAGGCCAGACAAATACTGTCGATCATGTGCCAACAATGCCCATATTTGGACAGATGGGATCTTCATCTAAGCACAAAAGCAACTGGGAAGCCACCAGAAACTTCCTGGTCGTTGGTACCTAGGCAGATTAGCGAGGAGATATTCCAAAAACATCACCCCTCACTGGGGATCGAACCCTGCCTCGTCGACCCGTCCCGCCAATAGTGGTCAGTTGTTTCAGGTCCAGGAGGGCACTAGAAGACTGGAGTAACATATTCTTAGCACATCAAGAGACCTTCACAGAAAGAAGAACCATTCGGGAAGTTCTGATGCTCTTTTAGGCACCAAAGTTTCCGAGTGCATCGATCCTTACTCTCTGACTGTAAGCATCTAGTGTCTGGGTTCGATTCCCGCTAATTCTACCTCTTTTTGAATCTCTTACTGCCTTAAACACTATGAGCGCGATGAGAGTATTCGTTTCGTACCTTTCACCCCTCGCACCAAGCAATTTATGGTCAGGAATGGCAGCTTGAATCTAATCGTAAGATAAGTGGCACATCCTTACATTGTACTTCATATAATCGAAATTCATAATAATTTTTCCAAAAAATGATGAGCTCTAGTCAAAATTACTTTAGCTCTCAAAATTAGCAGTGAAACGGACAGATATTGAAGAAGCCAGCATTCGTGTAAAGTTTAAAAATAATAATGAAACTGTTAGAAAACCAGACGATTGGATATTTTTAGAAAAAGTGAACTTGTTTTTGACGTAAAAGTAGAAAAAGTCAATAAAATAAAAAGTCACCGTTTGTCTTCACTTTTCCAAGTAGCAGCTTTAAATCTTGCTCTTTATCCCTAAAGCCTCGAACGACCGCATTCTCAAGTGGACTGCCTTGAAATCATATAGCCCCAAAGAAAACAGTCATAAAAGCGCAAGACACTGGGACCGGATTTCTTATAGCACTAGACACGAAGCAAATAAGAAAAAGTCAGCGTCACTAAAATCCTGAAATCTGGCGGAAAGAAGCAAGAAAAAGGCTACGAAATTGCGTGCATGGAAAGAGTAATGGATTAGAAAACCGGAAGTCGAGTGACACTGAGAAGAGGGGCATTATCGAGTATCATTTCCAATGTACACAGTTTGATGGCCTGTGGAAGAAGAGCAGAAGAGGTAAGCAAGCAGCGGCAGCAGGGGAGACTCTGCTGGCAATGATGCAAGTTAGAAAGGCAGACGATGAGATTGCTGGCGAGGTCAAAACTGCTTATTGCTAACTGAAACTATATTTTACTCACCCATGAAGTTTTGTGGAATGGGCTTCAACTTGCGATCGCCCCACCCCATTTTTAGTTGTCAGTCAGTAGTCAGATTTAGTTGTGCTCTTTTGACTTCACCAAGCAGCAAATGCTACGAAACTCCACAGCGTGTGTAAAATATAGTTTCAGACAAAGGATTCCACAGCTGAAAATAGTTAGTTGAGGCCAATATTGTCATGCTAAAGAGTCTAAACATTGGCGTTGAGGGTGATGAGTTGAGCAGTGAGGCTGCACTGGTTCGCAAGCTTAGCAGCTTTGGTGAAAGAAAGTTTCCGGCATATCAAATTGGCGTCGGATCCTCAAAAATGGAGAACAGTTTGTGATAAGTATCTATAGATGGCGAGTCCGCCGAAGCCAAGACAGAATCTTAAGGTAAGATGATGTCTGCAAGAAGCCAGTGCAAACACCTCTACCGCTTCAGAGACCTGCATTTGGTGCGCTCGATCTGCTTTTCCTGGCAAGCTGTGTAAAATATAGTTTTAACCTATGTTTTTCGACTGGACGGGTGGCTCGCCATTGAAAACCTCTCGTTCATGACCTCAGAGCCGTTTTGTGCACACTGAATGTTTGTGCGAGCAAACCACACCAAATAGCTAGCTTCAGATAGTCTCAGGTAGCGGTTGCTCCAATCAGCATATTGTGTTGGTAGAAGGCGAGCCAACTATCCTGACTAACAAGGAACTATCAGTTCATCAATAGTATGTACCTTGCAATGCTTATTTTCTCAGCACTAATCTTGGCAAAATATGGTTTCAGCACTAATCTTGGCAAAATATGGTTTCAGCACTAATCTTGGCAAAATATGGTTTCAGCACTAATCTTGGTAAAATATGGTTTCAGCACTAATCTTGGTAAAATATGGTTTCAGCACTAATCTTGGTAAAATATGGGTTCAGTACTAATCTTGGTAAAAGAGGGTTTCAGCACTAATCTTGGTAAAAGAGGGTTTCAGATCCTAGTTCCTCAGCGACAGATGGGCGCCAAATGTTGCAAACATTGCTGCTTTTTCAAAGCAGGCGCACTCGTAGCACAACATGATCAAGTAGAAATGGATTACGCTTATTGATTAGCTTAGATCAAAGAATTATTCCGCCGATTAATTCCCTACAGATTAGCAAACCGCCAAATAAAGGGCAATCATGCACACAAAAGCTATCCTTGAATGTACCTGAGCCCTGGAAGCTTATTCGACTAAAGAATCTTCTCAAGAAATAAAAATCACGCTTGACTGAACTTTATTTTTTCGTAATTTGTTTTTCACGCAAACAGCTCAATTTATTGAAAAACAGGACCCACGTTTTCCCGACACGGCCATGAATCAGCGTCGAAAGCACCCGTTGGCATCAACCAAGCACAGGCGGGTGCTAGTGTTGTTTTTCACAGGCTCAAATTTCAGAACGTCTAGAATCTGCAGGGGTCCATTCATGGCCATCTGTTCCGACAACAAGTCAAATGATCCCGTCATCAGAAGCCATTCAAAAGCAGTTTTTGTAGCGGCTCGCATAAACTGCTTAGAGCGGAAACCTTACATGGATGTTTTGATATGCATTGATCCGATTATCATTGAGAAGGGAGACACAAAGCAAGCTGGGAGGCAGCTGAAAAATTTACAAGATTTTCTGTAGAACAAAATTAAATCAAAGGATTGAGCGGACGAGGAGGAAATTGTTTTGTCATTCCACCAATTCACTGATACACTAACAAGCGAATCTGGCGGGTCTACTCATCATCAGTTGTTAAAAAGGACTGACTCCTTGGGTCCTTTTTAATTAGTTTTTTAGTTGTAGGAATTGCAAATGGAATAATCTGCTTAATTCTTATCACTGATTATCTCGAATAGGGTCTCTTCAGTGATCTTATCAGCAACCAAGCTTGGGAGCTTTTGTTATCACTGATAAAGAGATCGATCACTCAAATTACTAAAAGCTAAGCATGTTCAGGGCACGATTGTGAAATTTCACCTTGCTGATAAGGCTGAGTTTCTTAATGAGGTCATAGCTTTTGCCATTATATCCATAATATACTGCGATATCAAAGACTCTTTTCCAAGCGGGACCCAAACGCTGTGATGCTGACAGGTGCCCAGACTTTGCAGTGCAGATGTGGTCACAAAATCCAGCTTTTAGCTTTCGAGTCTGCTTATCCTAATACTGGCGGGGATTAGGATAATAAACTAAGCCTCATTCATTTGCCCATCATTTCTTGAAATCCTCACCTCTGATCCCATCACAAGCAGCCTTGAATCTTTATCAATCTCTCAAAAACCAGTGTGAAAGTGGCAATCTTACCTGCGTTTTAGTGCCAGTTCTCAAGTGATGTCTCAATTCGCCCAATGTGCCCAATCTGGGGTCGCATCGGGCTGGTGATTCCACAGTCACACTCGAATAATCGCTGAAAGATTGGCCCGGTTTGATTCGTATGATTATACTATCAGTCCTGAGGAATGCCGATGGTACAGTTTCATCAGCGCCAGCAGCGCCCTCTGGCGGCGATTGCTGTGCACCGGTGGTCATTTCGGCTGCATTGGACGCACTGGCGGTCGAGCTCATCCGATATCGAGTAAATATTCGACTAGAATTTCGTAAAATACTAAGGGAAGAATTACGAAATCGTGAAAAGCTAAAACCGTTATTTTGAGTAGTCTTTATTCGAGGATGAGATGGTCGATATCCGCGTTCGAAATAGGATCGATGAGGTGGAAGATTTGAATTAGCGTCGATGGAGGGTGCTGATAATGAGGAGGAGATGGAAGCAGTGCCGTCGGATTGGTCGTCGTCGGTGTCAGTGACGATATTGAACGTGACCGAATGTTGTGATCGCTCGCTGCTTCGTCGTCGCGCCTCGTTCGAACTTGAATTGGACGATTTACGTCGCCGGATGGGCAAACGTAAGGGCGCTAGTAAGTATCTTGTTTCATCTTTCGACGGCACTATTCCCTTTTCTTTCTGTCCATCTTTTGCCGAGGCAGCGTTGGCTGGTCGTCTCGCCGCCGAGGCTCTCTCTCGTTCATCAATAACCGAGCTCGAAGCGGCTCCGTCGGGTTCTAGGACTCGAATGAGTGGAAGCCTCGTTCGATCTTGTTTCGTCGAGGAAGACAGTTCAATAGGCGCATCATCGTCATCGACCAGCCGCCGACCGGGGTTAAGCTTAATGGCGCTATTCTTCACTGGCCAGGACTGCTTGTCCCGGCCACCTTGGCTGCTCGTCGTTAGCTCGCAGCTACCACCTACGAGCTTCTGCTCGGCGTGGCCATTGGTTCGGGTGCTCGGCCGGCTGTTATTCGATAATTCCGACACTAGCACCCTGTTCGCCCTCCCATTCTCGCGCCCCGAGCCCGATCCTCCCGCCGTAGCCGCTGGCTTCGATTGGGTGGCTAGCATGGCCCTCGTCTGGCCCACTTCCGCTTTCCGCTTCGAAACTATCGATCAATAGCGAGCTGGTGCAATCGAGCCGTTGTCGAGGAGACGACGGACTGAAATTGGAGAAGCCACTGGAGCGATGCTAATGCGCACGGCTTGATTAACTAGTCAATGCGCGGCCAGACCACACGGCCGGCCAGATGCGAAAATACAAACTGAAATAGAACTGCACAACCGACATCGCTGATAGCTTATCACGCGTCACTGCGAAGATCGGCTTCGACATCGCCACTTGCTTATCACTCGTGAAGGTAAGCATTTGAAAAACATCAAAGTTACTGGAAATCTTTACCCATGATTTCACGCAAACGAGCGTCAGCGTTTAGCAAAATCAGGCTAGTTCACCAAAACATGCTCACATAGTGTCAAAGTTTAAAAATGCTGTTTGTTATTCGAGGTCAGGCGGTTTTCCTGATCCCCGCAACTGCTTAGTCACAGTCTAGGACCAAAGAAACCATTCTTTTTTTATCAACAACACGGTCTGGAACTTTTTGACTCTGCACTGTAATCACGAAAACGTGCCTTCTCATGGCCCCGCAAACACTGCGTAAGTCTAAGCCGAGTGGCTTTGCATTCAATGGCAAAATTGGATGCAAATATTTTGCAACAATCTCTGTCCCTGTTCAATAAATTTTTAGAATTGGATAAAAAGAAGCTTCAAATGCAACATAAAAAACTTGCTATAGCAAATAAAAGGAATGTGCATCGGAAACATATGCTGTACCAGGGCTGGCACCCTGTACTTCTTGTACTGCACTCCTAAATGAGGCAAGACGAAAGACAAAAGTACCCGCTTAATCACCCATTCTAGTCGTTCATAAAGATGCGCAACCAGTCTCAAGGCCCCTGGGATCCCGCCAAAATTAAAACTAACTTTTGACTGTTTTTATAATTTTGCCCTCATTATTCCAACGAAAGTGCCTGTTCGAAATCCCATACCTCCCCTCTCCTATGCTATCCTCCCTGTAAAAATTCAAAATTTAAATTCCCGCCAATAGACTCCTATATCAAAAAAGCATAGAGGTAAGCCAAGTTTTGGTATGCGCAAGATTGAGCATCGCAGTTTTATATCTATATGTGCCAGTGCCGACTGCCGTGTCGCGTTTCCAGCCATTGTCTTACACAAATTGAAACTACAAAACTGCTAGAGCGCCCCTAGAGCAGAAAATTGCGTACGAAAGATGCATGGAAAAATGCAACCTCTACCGCCCTAATTTCTTTCACCAGATTCCCTTAAAATTCAAAAGCTTTTTACAATCAATCCTTAAAGCCTGCACTGCATTCTTCATTCGCAGGTGCAACTTTTTCTGCTGCTCACGGTCAGAAACAGGTGAGCTCAACATTGGCACCAATGACAAACCTACAGTATTTTCTCATCCCAGAACTGAAAAGCGTACTACTCGTCGGCCACAAATCTAGAGAAAACTTTTTATGCGCGCAAAACATTTCCACGTGTCGCTGCCCAGATTCATGCACTCTTGGAAGATCATCTGCATCTTTTATGCTTTGAATGTGAAAAATTCATTCGCACTTCGAACACGTTACTAGGAACCTAGGCAGATCTGGAACATTCCTAAAAGCGCTCCCACGCGCATCCATTATCCCACGCAAAAAGTGTTTTTTTGATCAATATTTTTCTAACTGCTAGAAAAAACAAGTATCTGCAGTAGCTAGCTTACTATGCCACCTGATCTTTGCGGAAGAAACATAAATATACAGAAAAGTGCTGCTCTGACGCACTCTTTGATATTTTAGACGAAAATCCGACGCCAACGCCTGCACCCAAATCCAGAGGCAGATCCAGAGCTCAATAGATCACTCTCTTTGTCACGCCATCAAAGCTGGCACACTACGCATCGGCTCAGAACACTCTGCAACCCCACAGACCACTCACCCGTACCTTACCACAAACCAGGACTAGCCACCCGATTGTGTGGGCAGCCTACAATCGCTCTCCTTCAAACAATCCTGAACGTGAAGTAGACGAGCAAATAATTTTCCAAAGAGCAAAAAGATAAGCGTTAGCTTTGCTCGCCCTGCTCCCACTTCAATAGAAAAGCGTACAAATATGGCAGGCATTATTGACACGGCATGCCCACTTACCACCCAGCTGCTAACCGCGGCCGTGGCGCATCATTGTGTATGGCTCATGCGCAAGGGGCGAAGGTGTTACGATAAGAGGCAGGGCCAAAGTCGGCACAAATCACTCCTTATCACCAGTCACAGGTCCTGTCGTCTTGTGAACGAATGATGCCGAAATTGGAATAGGCCTGTGGAACCGACATCAAAGCCAAAGTAGTCTGCTGAGTCCCAATGGGTTACGCGGCCTAGTTTCCCTGCCATGGAGATGTACGATCACGTCAGCCCCTCCCAGCAACTGCACTGGGGCTAGGCCAGGATAGGATAGGAGAGGGGAGGGATTTCAAACAGGCATTTATTGGCAGCAGAGGATAGCAAAATTATGAAAAGAAAGTGAAAAAAGGGTGGGCAAAATAAATCATACGACGTACAATAGGTGCCCTAATTTCACATAGCAGCACCCTTGTGAAACACCCTGCCCACCTTCAGGCCAGGATGGTGGCTCCCTTCGCCTGAAATTGACTGTTGGTAGGCAAGGACATGGAGAGATTACGCACTCCGCATAAAACTTACGTCAGAGCTGCAGCTGCAGTCTCTCTTTTTATGCTTTATGCTTTATTCTCATCCAAACACCACGGCGCACTCAAGGGATAAGAAACACATTGACCATGTACAGTAAAGTCAAGCAATAATGAAAATACTGAAGATAAAAATTAATTAAAAGATCAAGAGCAGAGTCCTGCACGGGTATGAAAATCGTACCCTACCCGTACCCGCTGGACGATCTCTGTACCCATACCCATACCCGTACCCGGTTTTTCGATAAATGTTTGAATGGAGTACAGAAACAGAAAAGTAATCAATTCATGAAAATAATCACAGAAAACCAGAGTTTTCAAGGAAACTCGATAAATTTTTATTCAAAAGTTTATGTACTATCGCAAGATAAAAGACTTAAAAGACTTAGCAGTAGTCTGAGCGCCAAATGCTTTAACGCCAAAAGCCTGAATAATGTCTGTTTTGAGTACAGTATGATGCATTGATTTTCTTGTTCCTTTGGGAATAGACGTCTCAATTTAAACTTGAAAGCCTGAAGCTGACAACAAGCTGACAGTATAATAATCTGCATGAAACTGCATTCATGTTGGAGAGAGTAATCAAGTTGAACTTGATAAGGAATGAGGGATGAGTCTACCAAGAATGAGCAGGTGCCCTATGATACTGAACCTAGATTCGTGACTCTGCCACTAAACGTGCTTTTCATTTGAGCGCTAGTATGGCTTGTATGCAGAGGTCAACAACAACTACTGCTGATAAAACAGCTTGGTTTGTGTGCAGCAGCCAGTTTCACAATTCGATGAGACGTGTCTGATTGTGAGTTGCCGGGCATGCATACAAGAAAGTCCTATCCTACATAAAAGCGACATTGCTGTCCTAATCTGAGGGACCGCCGTACCTAAGAGTGAAAGTGACTTGGATCCTGCAATCAAGGTTACCGCATTGGTGCATATTTGTCATACAAGTGCGGTCCCTTTTTTCCCTCGGGCCCCTCTTGGAAGCTCAGAAATACTCGTTCATCTTTTCTTCTACCTTGTTTCAAAGTTTTCTACCTGAAGATGCTCTGTATTGCAGTTTTATTTCCCAGAAATTTTCACTTGAATCCAGCTTATAGCATCATTTTATCCAAGTTTTTTAAATTTTTCTTGTCGCTGCTTTGATAGGAGCTTAGACAGATAAACAAGAAGCCAGTCAGTCCATCGTGTTGAGTGACACCCACCGATTGTCTTGCCGTCCTCCACGGATGGCGCCTTAGCTGCTTTTTGACAAAAACCAGGTTCCTTTTTGCAGTGCGCAACAATTTTCAAATCTCAAAAACGCTTAAATATCCATATCTTTTCATCAGCATATCTTGGTTGTGGGAAGATATAATATATAACCTGTTTTCTTTGAGGATTGCACGCCCTTCACGTGCCGCTTGTACATCCCAAAAGAAAACAGATAGTAGATATGGTTTTAAAAAGAAATGAGTATGATTTCGATATCGATATGTCAAATGATATCGATATCAATTAGGTATAGATATGGATATGAATATGGATATCAACAGTAGTCACAACTAGCCTCAAAATAACAGACATCAGAACTGCTTTGCTGAAAACAGTCTCAAAAGGCATAAGATTTAAATTTACAGCGCTGTCATAAATAAGAATTGAAAAAAATTAAACAAAAACGAACACCCATACCCGCACCCGTCGCCTTTTACCCGAACCCGTACCCATACCCGCCGGGTACGGGTGGGTACGGGTGTGGGTATGGGTACCCATGCAGGACTCTGATCAACAATAAATTTTGAAACTGAACGCTCGATAGAAGTGCATAAAAGCGGGGCCATTCAGATAAGGCAATTTCAGGTGACAAGTTATTCCACATATTTACATAAGAACACATAAAACTTTGCTTATAAGACTCACTGAAATGACGTGGGACAACTAAATGATGCGGCTGACACGCTCTACTGCTGACCCGTACACAATCGGATTGCAGCCTAAGCATATCATAAAAATAAAAATCATGTAAAAGTTTGGAGAGGACCTACATTGGCATGGAGAAAGACACCCCCTCATGAACTTTACGCTCCCACCGTGCAAAGGGGTCATTTTGACATGTGACCCTGGCTCCGAAGCCTGTGTTACACCTGAAGGATATAAGTGAGGAGTCACAAACTAGCATCCAGCGAGCCAACTCCAGTATTTCTTGTGATTGTTCCTGTTAGCCGTGCATAAATATTGATTTTTTGCGGCACGCTTGGCATTAGACATTCAGGACTTCGAACACCAAATTATCAACACTACACTCGATTTTTGACCTCCATGAATCGAACACCAGTCCCTGCACATCTAACTCAAGCACACAAACCATGGTACTCCAGCCATTATTCATCATTTTCCAACCGACTGGTGCCATCGTCGGTAGAAAACGACTCCCTATGCACACTCTTTTCAAATTTGCCGCGTATTTTTGAATTAGTGATAACATAAAGCAAGTCCTGTAAATGCTGATATCCAGAGCGTACCACTTGAATGTACTGTAGCGCACTGCATGCACCCTACTGCAGTGAATGCTTGTTACACACCTCACGGTCAGGACAAGTCACAGTTACTGTACACAAAACTATTCTGCAATGCCACTTTGCACTTGGCCCGATTCTCTATTTCCATTCCCTGACCGTATCTGCAAAGTATTTCGTACACGCACTAAACACAACACAGCATCAGCAGAAAACAATGTACCAAAAAATCTTGCTTAAGAAAACCAGCATTATCTTTCAATTCAACAATTCAAAAAATCAAAAAACCTGTTGCATCACTTTTTATAAAATTGATCTGAATTAAGTGTGAAGTATACAAAATACAAAAACCAAATTTCAGCCCACTAGTTCACTAATTTCCAAAATACTTTTACCTTTGTGAGCACAAATACCTGCATCTATTGTCAAAAGGGAAGCTTTTGTCCAATTGTACACCCGAAGTGCATGCACATAGCTCGTGTCCTAGACAGCCACAGGGGGCGGACTTTCTCGATCCCGACCCGTCAACGACTTGACACCCTGCACGACTGTCACACGGTCAGCATCTCCACCAGCCACCAAGATGTTGCTGACGATGAAGTCGAGATTGTCCTGGCATTGTTTTCTCGCCCGCTCGTCCTAAATAATGTGCAATTCACAAAACAAAGGACACTGACTAAAAAAAATAAACACTGCACTTACCCATCGATGCACTACGCAACTGGCGGGAATCCAAAAGATCAAGGAGACTGCAATGATTGTTCCAACTATATTGTCGCATAGAAACTTCCCTAAAATGCAAAAATGTTGACTTTAAAGCTCATTGCTTCACCAAAAACTACTTACAAAAGCTATTTATATCCAATTTGTCAATAATTCGCCACAAATGTTGAACAAAATCAGCCGCCTTATGAACACATTTGCCATCGACACAGTACCCGTGAATGCACCGAGTGCCATCCGACACAACCGAAGGTTGACTGAACGGTGTTGCCACGTAAGGAACACACTCGCTGCCGTTCCTACTTCGACAACATCGAAAGCACGTCAGGGTCACTGAAAACACAAAATCATTGAATCACCTACCTGAAACTATATTTTACACACCGTGCAAGATTGTGGCACTTCCGGTCTAGTTTTGACTTCCGCGGACAGGTGCCCGAGTTTTGGATAAAACAGACCAGAAGCGCCACAAAATTACACGATAAAACATAGCTCAAATAAAATCTCTAAAATCATTTGAAAAAACCTAAACTTACTGTTCTCGCAAATGCATGGTTTCATACCAATCTCCCGTCTCTCGCAGAATGATACACACACGCCATTCTGGCATTCACCCCTGAAACGGTAAAATTTAGTTCCACAAGTACTGACTACCTTTCTGACACTTACTTATCCAAACATTCAGTGCCGTCGGGCATCGGCTTCGGTCTCGGGCAGTCTGGACTGGTTCCACTAAAATGCACCACATTTCATCCCCACATACCAGCCCCTCGCAAGGCACTCACTTGCACACAGCTTCCTTCAAACATCGGAACCTGTCCTCGTCACGACACCGCGCACCCGCACGCTCGAACTGGCATTCGGATGAGCAGCAAATGGAATTTTTTGGGCTAAAAAGTAAAATCCTTGCTGCATCTTTTCACATAGCCGTATTGTAATGCTATTATTAGAGGTTTCGCACTAGGGCAGCTAACCAAGTATTTCGAGCTAGTCCATGACTGAAACATCACCCTGACGGAGGGACTCTCCCAACTGCCTACTCCGTGCAGAATATTGATTGCCATTCGGGTCTCTACAATATCAAATACAACTCACCTGCACTTTGCGCTTGGTTTTAGCTTGCACTCGGCCGTACAACATCGCCCGCCATCCGGATCCTCCAACAGACCTTCGTCACATTCTTCGCCCACTTCAACACGCTGATTCCCACAAAAAGATATTTCCTCCTCTGAAAAATATAAAATTCTCAAAAACTTTAATGAAAAAACTGGAAAGACTCGCCTTGAAAGCATAAATGCGCCTTTGATTCGAGCACCGCTTTGATATTTCGCTTACTGCACGGAGAGAATCGCTGAAATAAACACTTTTCGAGACACACCCCGACTTGAGCACTCATTAGCCTTACCTTGTTATTGTCATCGTAGCCACTCACCGAGTACGTGTACATTATATACGACCCACCATTCTTCGACGGCGGTGAGCACTCGATCGAAGACAAATCATGAGGACTGCCCCAATTGTGACCGAATTCTAAAAGGATAACACATCGCTGACTGGGTATACAAGTTGGTGCAGACCCCCTTCTGAGTTTTGCACCGCACCACGACTAAAGTAATCTAGTCCCTACGGATCCGCATACGATCGCCCAATCCAACTGGCAATCTTACCATGGGCAGTGACAATATCCGCCTCTCGCGTGACCACGGGCACACCCGAACTGCTCTTGGCACTACTCAAAGCCGTATTGTAGTAAAATGCCCGACCTTTTTCGATGATAGCTGAAATTAGGGCCAACTGTAACGGGCATTTGCGATCACTAAAATCACCAGCAGGCCATCGAGCATCCTCTCAAACGACATTTAATCAGACTTTCTGACGCAAGGACACGCGCACCTGCAACCACATTTTACACAGCAACAGCACTGCAGGTACCTGCCGCTACAAGGCTTCTGAGTCTTTTGGACTGCCCTTCTTTGGCCAGTGCCTCACATTCTTGCACGAGTCAGTAAGATATGGTTTCAGGTACGGCTACACCATAAACAGGGTCGATCTACTTGCGCACAGAGTGGAACTTAATTCTGGCCGGTAGTGTACATCAGACAGATGCCCAGGAAAGAGGGAGCTCCTGATCGCTGCTGCCACTGTGCCATTTGACACGCACTACATCCATCCAGACTGTGTCCCTTGGGTCCTTTGCCGTTGTGCCACAGCACTTCCCAGGTGCGTAAAATATAGTTTCAGATACAGGCATCCCTTAGAAACAAACTAAATTTTACTTACGCGCGCTGCATATACCACCCGAACTGCCTTCTTTGGACGAAGCGATATAGCCCAGTCCGAGGACACCATTGGCGAACGATTGATAAGTGAACAAGTGCACAAGGCAATAATTCTTGCTGCCTTCTACTTCCGAGAATTTCTACAAAAAACCAACAAATTATCTTTAATTCTCAAACGGCAAATCGAACACTGTTTTGACTCACCTGCAATAATCGTTCGACCGACCACGAGTCGGACACGTTCGAATTGTAATGATCTGGTTCCGATGACGGCTTGGAATGAATTAAAATTTTTTTGATAACAAATCCATAATTGCTTATTCCCGACTGATATTCGTTATCTCGCCAAATTGTATTTGTATAAATCGTATTCACGCGATCGATCAGATTGATCTTCAAAAAATTTTATCTTTAATTTTCGATATCGCCTCTCCAATATTTGAAGGTAACCAGCCCCCTGGGCTCGTTTACAAACCCCCTTAACATGAATGGGTCTCAAGGTAACTCAAGTCAGGAGGGATAGGGGATTCAGATATTTTGGCGGGAATCCAAAATTCTGATCCGACCGACCAACAGCTTGGGTCTGTTCCCTCAAACCGAGCTGGCCTGGATTAGTGGGTCGGTCAATACTGGTCCACTTTCCCAGCGTTGTCCATACACTTACCAAATATCGACTCGTCAACGAAGCCTTCTTTCCACCAACATGTTCGAAAAATCGATAATCGGCTACTAATTTCAATGAACAACGATTCTTCTCTCGACTACGCGGCGGCGGTGATGCCATCGTGGACGCGCTCTGTCCATTCTGACTGAGCAGAGACCCGAATGCTTCTCGTTTCTGTTTGCTCACAGTCATGGCGATCGACTCGTTCCGAACAGGCCACCATTCATCTTCCAGAATTCCTGGCTCGAACGGTCCTGAAACAGAGTATGTACGCCTGTGCATGCACAGACTGACCTGCACTGGCACTGGTGCATGCAGGCTGCAGCAGAATGCATGCGCAGGTCAGCACGCAAGGCAAGAGAGATCATCCCGTCTCCACGCCTGCTGCTGGACTGCACAGAAAATGCGTGAATCAGTCAGTGAGCATGCAAGGCATAAGACACAGCACTAACGTACCTGGCACCGACGCAGGACAAATACGCTGGCTGAATAAAATTCAAATTTCAATTCATACTTCAAAGCAAAAACTGAACGCAAAATGCACTCACCTCGAGCGCACTCCGTCTCTCGGCAAGATCATATCCGAATGACGGTAAATTATGCTCGCATTGATCGGCTGATCCTCCAAATGTCTCCATGCCGGCTATAATTCAAAATTCAACAAAAAATTTGAAAGAAAAAGTGATCTTACTTCAACAGTATACGATTCATCAGGCAATATGATCAAGGCATTGATAGCACCATTCTCGTCAACATTCGCGGCCACTTTCGATACTTTTTCACCTTAAAAAATCTGCATTAACAACAGATTTGACGGAAATAGGTTTGAAAAAACAGAGAAACAGAAAACACATTTTTAAACAAAGTTAAAAAATTATTAAAAACGTCAAGAAATCTGAGAAAAAAATCAAATCTTACCAAAAACGCGACCTTCTAAATATTGATCGGGATTGATATCTACATATTCCACACGAGTTAATCCGCCCTCGTTCACAATAGCTTTAAATTTTGAATCGAATAAACCTCGTTTCGGAGTCAAAATTAACCGGAAATCACTAGAAATAACTCAAATCAAATTATTCTAAATCGATTAAAAGATCAACCAAAACTTACCGATTAAGAGCAGAAAATTGAAGCTCTTCGATTCTATTATACGAGCTTACATCCGGATTATTCGCACCTCTTTTCACGATCCGATGTCTCGCTGTCAAAGGTTGCACTAAATCGTAAGTTTTCAGAACCGAATCCAGAGAGCCTAGAGCAGAGAAAATCAATTATTTTCCCATTACTGAGCTACGAAACACACACGTTTTACAAATAAAATTCATCGATCAACCAGCAAACCGCTCAGACAAAAAACAGAAATACTAAAAAGCACTTACCGCATAAACCTACGACTAAAAGGGAAAATATTACAAATACGAATAAACGGTGCATAGCACATCGTCCGATCAGCACGCTACAATTTTCATAATAATAATAAGTGCAAAGTGATCACCAGATGATTTGAAAAAAACCAATAGTGACTCACTTCCCGCTCTGTAGCAGACAAATATCCCAACGTGATAGAAGATGATAAAACTAGCGGGAAATTCAAATTTAACCCCTAATGTTACTTTTTTCTGCATTCTTTTCGAGTGACTACGCAATTCCATTCGCCAAAAAATTAATCTATTCCGTCCTTCCTTTCAATCATACCCAATGAACATGGTCTTTACACATATACCAACCAATAACACTGGCAACCGCAAGGTTCAATCTCTTACACTACTCGCAAACACGAGAATAAACGGACAAAAATGCGGATACCACGCACATAATTATTCTGTTTCAGACCACACAATAAAAACAGCTGACTTCTACTTCATCCTATCGACCCCATCCACACAACGCCAACTCACAAAAAGGGAAATCAAACGAAACAAATCCTTGTGCATCATATCTACACGGAAAATAGAACTCATAGAAAAATGCTCACACGCCCATGTTGATCATTACATCCGAATGAACATCAAAATAACATGTGGCCGAGGAAAAAACTGAAATGCGCGAGAAGGGAAATCAGAAAGACAAATTACCACCAGCAAAAAACCCAATCGAAAAGCCCCCAAATCCAACTAAACATAACTCTAAAACGTCTGCTCGAAATTTGCCATCAAATCCATTTGTTCGGTTATATCAATGCGATTGGCCATCTGAAACGACAAAAAACCATTTATTCTCATCCCCAGCTCACACACATCATAATCCAAACTCACCGCTTGACGGCGACGACGTTCCTGCTCCCGAATACGTTCCAGTTCGCGTGCCCTAGCTGCCGCGTCCATCGGCGCAGTCGGTGCTGTCGAACCCGCCGTCGACGAAGCATCGGAATTCAGAGTAGAATTTCGATTAGAAATGCTGTTGGGGATGGTCGATTTGGCAACACGTTGTTGCTCCGCCTTCAACCGAGCTTGCTCCAACATAGCAGCCTCGCGACGTTCGCGCTCCTGTTCAGCCATTTGCTCCGAGCGCTGACGTTCTTCCAAATCTCGTTGCCTTCTTTTTTCTTCTTCTTGCTTTTTCAACAGCAGTTTCTGAAATATTACACCCATTCAAGTCAAACGCCCACAAAACACTCACTATCAGCCATACCCGCTCCTCCTTCTCCTTCGCCTGTTTACGAAACTGCTCGAAGCTGTCGATGGCCGCTTGCTTATTGACCACAGGTGCTGATCCAGATTTCATACCCAACAATCCCCAAGATGTCGCGTTTTGCAATTGGCTCAATCCGCCAGCCCCCGATTTCGAGCCATCGGTCTTCGAATCCGCGTCTGCAAGAATCAATACCTCATCAACCCATCCGTCAAACATTCTCTATTAGACATACCTTGGCCAGAGTTGGATCCATCGTCAGCACCTTTCGCTTTATCCTCGTTAGTCCCGAAGGATGAAGCAGCAGAGGGACTGGCCCCCGCTGACGAGTTCATCTGAGGACTCGGCACTTTCTTCTCCGCAGCATTTAACTTGGCGGCAAAAGCGTCCATCATTGGAATATTCGCCGCCGACTTGGACGTTTTCAGATCAGCCGCAGAGACCGATGGACTATCGGGTTTGCTCTCGGAAGTGTATCGCGAAGACATCGACGAAGCCGATGGCAGCCCGTGTTCTTTCACATTACCTCCCGACAACGACGAGTCTAAATAGAAATCCAGCCATGCCACAACCCATATCGACAAGACGCATCCCGATAAGGCTTACCACCAGTCAATGTAGCAGCTGACGGTTTCTTGGCTGGCGTCGCGACAGTCGTTGGGCCAGATGGTTGCAATGGCAAGAAGGATTTCGCCGTATTCGTGCCGCTGCCATGAGCTGCAGGTAAATGAACCTCGTCAAATAAAACAAAAACAACAAGTATATAATTACATACCACTGGCTTGCGACTGAGGTAAACTGAATATCGGCGGACTAGACGAAGGTTTCGGCGGCTGTAAGAAAACTCACACAATATAATAGGCGTCGTCAAGTGTGCGTGTCCTACGCATCACTCACCACTGTTTCTTGAACGTTCACTGCTTGCTCAGCCGAGGTAACGTTCGAAACAGTACTCGATGCTTGTCCTTGAACATTATTTTTTTCACGTTTTCCTGAAAAACCAAACCACCCATGAGACATTCCTCGCTGAACACCCACACCAAATTGTACCTGAGTTCATTTCCGATTCGCTTATGTCGCTCGACTCACCGCTACTGCCATCGCTGCTACTGCTGCTGCTTATCGATAGACGACCTCCCCCGTTAGTCGAAGCGCTTTTGGCCGCTTGACCTTGAAAATCGATAACCCATATTCTTGCCAAGATAGCCATAAATTCTTACTCACCTCCTTGATTCTGTTCCTGCGTTGCAGAGGGAGCAGTCGTCACCGAAGTTGCCATAGCCGTATGACTCGCGTCAGTATTTTGAACATGGTTGTCCACTGCCCGTTTCTTTGCGTCGAGATCCTTTTGATTTTTTGGCACTGAAAAATTCCAAAAAAAAATCTAACTCCAACTGAAACTCCAACGACTATATCTTATCTCTCACTTACCATAAGGCTTGCGAGGCTTTTTGCGTAGACAAGATGCCACATAACGTTCCAATTCACGCAATGTCGCTGGTTTCAATGTCTCGAAATCGATTTCTATTTCATCCGGATTCGAGTCAGTCAACGAAGATTCTCGCTGTTGTATAATTTGCACAACCCGTTCCACTTTATCCCCTAAAAACGCAAATTAATAAATACTCTTAGCAAAGTTCCTAACAACACTTCACTTACCGGGCAACTTGTTTATGTCCAAAGAAAGTTGGCGTTTCTCATCATAAGTCATCGGCTTGGCATTATCTTCTTCATCGCTATCGAAGTAAAGCGGTGTTTTCTTCGGTTTTGGCCTAAAAAATAAATACTTATCACAGGAAAAAATATTCTCAGTCCACAATATTGCCCTGGACCTAATCACCCTCATCAGAGACCTTAACAAATTTTCACCAGGACTTACTTCTGTTTCGCAGTCGCAGCTTTGCCCTCGCCACGTTTCCTCCTGGTCGGTGGCGGACCAGCCGAATCGGAAGGCGGTTGCACAGCCACGGGCATGGCCCTTGGCATCGGTGTTACAGGCTGCTGCTGTTGACGCTGTTGCTGACCTTTGCCCCCGCTAGCTTTCGTCGTTGGAGCTGCTGTCGCAGGTGTTGAAGCGTAACCCGATAACGCAGAAGCATCAGGCCCAGGTAAAAGACCAGAAGACATCGCAAGCTTGTCCGCCTTGGGCTTATTCGGTCCCCGTTTCTTGCGAGTTGGCGCGACCACTGCGTTCTGGGCTGCAGTGTCGCGTGGTTGATTAACAACAGCCGCTATGCTAGCTGCCCGCATTTCTTTGCGACGATTCTTAATATTGACCAACCTTGATATTTCATCCGAGACTTGCGCCAACTAGAAACAAATCCGTAAATTCTAAGCCCAAAAGTTACCTGAATCAGTCTTACCTCAGCTTGCAATTCGGCGTATCTCCTGTCAATCTCGTCATCGTCAATGTTGTCCTGCGTGGGGGCACCATCCAAAGTATGAGCCGTCAAACTGGCCACGCTTGTCACGCTGCCCCTCGGCCTCGGACTAGGCGTCGCCGTTCGATCATGTCCCGAAACTGAATTCACAACGCTTGCTATATAGCTTTGAGGACTCGGCTCCTCAGGCATCTCCGCGTAACGAGCTTCGAACACATCCTAAAACAAAAACACACTCGATCAATACCGAAAACCATTTAAAGCTCCACCCAGACTTGATTAGAGTTAATGACATACTTGTAATTTTCGGGCCATTCGTACGTAATCCGAATCGGGTGGATTGTATTTATGGCAATTCGAAAATATGAGCCTAATATCAGATGCAAATTCTGAAGGCGAAGCATATTCACGATTATCCAGTTTCTTCTACAAGAAACCAAGTTTTTCACAATTTTATTTTCAATAACATGATCGCCAACTTACTCGGACAGTGCTGAGATCCATTGGCTGCTGAATTATGTCGTAGTAATCGTGTAATCCGAGTTTCTCCACATCGACAGGTTTGTAAAACGGCCAGGCGTAGGCCTGAACAAACAATACACGTTCACAAAAGGGGGTTAAAAATGAAATAGGTTTCAAACTTACACTATGTTTTTTCGAAGTCAGCTCCTTCAGTATGCTGCCGCAATACTTTAATTGTTCTGTCATTCTGCCCTTTGGTCTCGACCCGCTCTGGAAAACGGAAATCAACGTCTTAAGAAAGTTTCATCCCAATAAACAAAGTAAAAACCATACTTGACCCTCGCTAAAAATATCACGAGGTTTTTTAATCGATCGAACGCTTTCTCGTCGCGAGCCAATTTTGCCACCACCAGATGGGTGCTCGTCTAACGTCGTCGTATCTGCCCGACGTTTCACACCTTTTTGAGCCTATAAAAGACAATTCAGTAAATAAAACTGGCGGAAAAAGACCCTAGCACCATACCTTTGCCAATAAAGAACCGGAGTTTGATAACTCGGAAGAAACTGGCGTCGTTACCACGTGCAATTCTGTCGAGGCAGCAACTTGAGACGAAGACGCGCTTGCAGGAGCCGAACTATCGCCACCAATAACGGGCCCATTACTTTGTAATGATCGACCACTAATCGATGGAGAATTCGAATTGCTACTGCTGTCGGCCACTTGCTTTCGCGCGGCTTCGACTGCATTCGCTGCTCGAGTTGCTTGCGCCGCTAAAAACAAAATCACTTGAATCCCATCCACGACACAACAATTACATTTTTACCTCTGGCAGCAGCCATGGATCTTGCTTTCTTTTGCTTCCCTCGTCGCAAAGCAGATGAGTGTGGAATATCGACCTCCTATATGAGCGATTGAAAATCCAAAACAATCAAATGGCAAGATAGCTAACACATACTTCTTTCGGCATGCTTGCCACTTTTTCAAGAAATACTTTTTCCAGCGCTTGTGCCATAATAACGATATCCGAACCAGCTGGATTATATGTATAACAGTTCGTGAACATGGTCATAAAATCCTAAAATATAATAGTTATTTGATAGGGTTTATACCATCGACAGTACACTTATCCTACCTTCATGCATTCCCTAGCGTTCGAATAATAATCGTTCTTTAAACGTTTTTCGATAGTTCCTAAATCCATAGGCCGCTTGATGATCTCATGATAGTCCTTAACGAAACATAGACTTTCACCACCCAACAAAACGTTGAGAAAAAATTAAACAAAATACCCTCAATCCCAGTTTTCCAGCTTCGACGGGTTTGGCAAATGGAAAGGAATGTTTGTGCTTTAATACGGCCCTAAGCACTTCTCGTTGCAAGTATTCTAATTGATTCGTGTGACGGATGGGTTTTCCAACAGGAGGTATAACGCGCGGTTGAACAATACCGTCCGTTGGTTCGATTCGGGGCGATTCCCACGGATTATCGCCATTTACCATTTGTTCACCACTGGTCGACGCAGATGTATCGACCGATAATGCCCCTTTGAAATCGCCGCCACCAACGTCTTCTTCGGTCATATCGTCTTCCTCGCTATCCGATCCATTCGAAGAATACGATTGTAAATGAAATAAACTAGAATTTTTTACGACATCCATCGAATTCGAGCCGAAAATATTAGTCGATGGCTGATGCCCAATCGGAGTCATACTTGGAGTGGAGTTTTCGGATAAAGCAAGATTCGATTCGGACATTCTACTGCTGTTGAGCGATAATGCAGATGAGGCTTCGCCGTCCATTGACCAGATGTAATCGTCGTATACACCTAGAACACCAATTTTCCAGGAGCTGAACGTAACTAACAACCTATAGTTCGCCTGCACGACGAAACCATAAAAAAGATCTAACCACCCGTACATATAAAACATCAAAATTCGTTCAAAAAAGGAACGAATCTCTTGTGTCCCTTCTGTTTGGCACGGTTCCAACATTAATTTTACTACAGTATGCCAAACGCCGCGAGGATTTCTTCTTCTCACCTTCATCGGAAGAATGTTCGACAGAAAAAAGCGAGCCCATCCCTCCGACACGCGATTATAAATAGTATTATCCTGCTATAATTGATATCCTTCAGCAAAAGTTAACTCATTGTATTTCAAATTTATTTTCTAATAAAATAAAAACTCGCCCACCCGCAACCCGCAACTATTGCGCACACTCGGCGCAGACACCACGCACACGCCAAGGCAGTTTCAACAATTTTCAACATGGCCGCCACGAAACTGGCACAACGGGCACATTCCAACAGAAAAATGTCAAAATCTCACGGAAGAATAAATGAAAAATTCTACTTTTTTCTACACATCATATTTACTTGAAACAAAACCAAAAAAATCTAAATTCGCTTCCGACAAAGTGATACTAAGCACTGAAAAATTCGAAAATTCAACCAACAGCAACCTCACGCGGGAAAAGGAGACACGCGACGCGCGCTCGCGCACACTCGCTCCACATCTACTCCCTAGTGGGCGGAGCTTAGGTCACGTGACCCGATCTCGGCCAGCCAATCAAATTGCACTATCCCACTTCTTTCCAGGAGCAATAATTAAATCCAAAAAATTTCAGGAGAAAAATACAATTAATTTTTTAAAGTCAAGCAAAAAATGGCCTATACATGAGCAAGTCATGCAATCCATAACACTAAGTACTATGCTTAGAACTGAACCACGCGGAGATCTGTTCAATTCGATAAAACCAGAGAAAACTGCGGACAAAGGCACCATTTTCAATCACTTTCTCATAATTTCATCTATTTGTCTGGCTCGGTTGCCTTTGCACAACAGGATTCTTCAATTCCCGAATTCGGTTTTTCAATCGTTCGCACACATCCACTCGACGAAATCGTTCCGCCTCGCTCAATGCCCACTCGTACAAACTTTGATTGATCGATTGCGGCAGCCTCTCCAATTTCTCCAATAATAAACGGCTATCTACAATTTTTTAAGATGAAATTGAACAACATTTTCGAAAAATTCATTCATGTTTACCCTGCGCAGGCTTCCTGATCAAAGTGGAGATCTCTCTTTTGGCAACCAACCATTCATTCGATGACATTTTTATCAATTTCGATGGATTCTTCTTTTTCGACGTTTCATTCCCATTTTCAGTGACTGCCGATCGCGCGACGTTCGAAGCACCCGTTTTCAAGCTGGCCAAACCAACGGCAAGTTCAGTTGAATTGGACGAGCATGGTTTTTGGTCGTCATGAGCCATCGAATTCGAATTTGCATTCATCGTCGCATTCATCTCCTTGACCGCACCCTCGGGTTCGTCAACTGAAAAACGTGCTTCGCTCACGATCGTCCCTCCAAAACCAACCCGGCCCAACTTACTTATCAAAGAAACAGACCCGCTTTCCATTTCGTCCAAGCTAGGCGTCGATGCCCTCGTGCCACAACTGGCCGCATCCTCGCTCGCCTCACTCGTATCCGACACAGACGACACGTCCGATAAGGCTGGACTTAACGGACCCGTTATCGATGACTGATCATCGTCCAAAATCGATCCATCTTCTCGCCTACGTTTCTTCCAATACCTGTACTCCTTCGGCAATGGACCCGGCTTCCTTTTGCGTCCATGAGTTCCACTGGTCGAATGTCGACTCGTATTCCCATCCAATCCACCAGCTGCCGCTGCCGCCGCTTTCTTCGCATGAGACCGCCCACTTGGAGTATTTTGGCCCGTCGCCGCAGTCGCTGCCGATCCAACCAAATTATCAATATCAGCCTCGTCCACCAACATCCTCTTGTCAACTTTAAATGGGTTCCCAAACGCGTGTAATCTCGCCGGGGTTGCATCGATTTCGCGCAATGGCGGCGTCATCAAACGCAAATAATCTTGATAATTTCCCATAATTCCAATCGGTAATTGATGCAATTCCTCTGAAAAATCAAAAAATTCCTTCACCGCTTATTCCTCCACCTCGGATCGATTTCACTTACCAACATCTTGTAATCGATATTTCATTCCTGGCTTCGCTCCGACCAATTGCGGTGTACATCCATTAGATAAACTTTGTCTCAAATTCACTCTCATTTTAGCAATTTGCACCAACAATTGATCGCGTTGTATATCGAATGGATTCCTAAAACTCATTTGCGACTGACCAGTAATCGGTGCCGATTTCGACAATCCATTTAAAGTCGTATGAATACGAAACCCGTTGAATTCATTGGCATCGATTTTTAATTGTTGAATATTATCGCCGTATAATAATTTATTCGAAGCCAAAAGTGAAGAAAATGACGAACGGGGCATGACACGCACACCGCCATCCACCAACGGTATCGATTGACCAACCAATGGAATTAAACGATCAAATTCTTCCTTAGCTCGTATTTTCACTTTCCCCAAATGAGCTTGAACCGGTACGCTCAAAAATTTTTCCGAAACTTCGTTCAATAAATGGGCCAAATTCACTTTTTGAAAAGCCACTTTCAATGGCTAAAAACAGAGCAGAAATTCAGGATTAGAAACGCTATGCAAATAATTCACTTACCGTGACATAATAAGGAGGCAATGATCGAATATATCGATCGAATTTTATTTTCCATTGTGGACTTATTCTTCCTTTTGCCGCCTTTGCTTCGTCTAAAAAACAGGATTCTGAAACGGGAAATACCCAGTTGCGCCGCTTACGAGTTGCGCCATTCGGATTGCGCCGTTTCACTTGCGCCGTTTCCTGATTGCGCCGTTTTGTGTTGCGCCAATTCATAATTGCACCGCTTTGAGTTGCGCTTGTCACTAATTGCGCTGATTTCTCAGGTTGGATTGAAACCTCTCTGGGTCCGGCATCGAACGATCCAACCCTAGGTCTGGATGTCGATCCGATTCGGCCGATCCGCTCCAAAAGAATTTAGATTGATGGGGATGACGCACCAGTACTTGGCACTGCGTCCTCACCAACCTGCTCTGTTTCCTCGCTGTCACTCTGTCAGTCCACTCTAAAGGACGCAGGGAGGAGAAAGCAGCAGAGCCTAAAGTGGGACTGAATGCTATTTTGAGAGAAAAACGGGATTTTCTCATCATAGTATGCCACACCTTATCATTCTTCGGCAGATACAGAGCGTAAAATTTCAGTTGGCGATCCGGCCGATCCAGCGGTCGGATCGGATCGGGAACCGATCAACCCCTCGGATCGCTCCGGCCGGATCGGTCAATGCTTGCTCTGGGCCGCAAAGATTCGTGATCAGTGCTCATACCGTATGAGCACTGATCACGAATTATGAGCTCAAATTTTGATGGCTTGCTCAAGAACCTATCAAAAATTTCACTGCAGAAACGCAGTTTTTTTAGCATCGCGTCTAGTAGAGACCTGATCATGACCGGCCGAAAGCTTTACTTTCGTCAGGATTATTACAAGGTTAGATGATGTGCGAGTAAACACAGGCGCTTACCGCAAACTGCTATACCACTCTATGACCCGGCTCAATCAAAGAGCGGCGCAACAGAAAGAAGCGCAATTCGGGGTCGGCGAAATTAGGACATGGCGCAAACCAAAACAGCGCAAATAGGTCAGCGCTACTAGAAACGGCGCAATCAGGAACGGCTCAACTGGCCTACACCCTCTGAAACGTGCCCTCGTCTCAGCTATACTAATTGACGCAAATAAAATAACGCCATAAAAAACAGATAATTTATATCCTTTCTAAAGCACATTTTTGAAAAATGATGTCATTCATCAAATATTCCGGCCGAAAATATCAAAACTATTTCTGGGCCTGCTCTGAACTGCAAATATTTTGGCGCATCTCTACATTTTTAAAAGCCCAACTAATAAGTCCCCGATTTTGGTGATTTGTCTCGAAAATTTTCAGAAAACTATGTTTTCAACGTTGATTTGAGACGACAGCATTAAATCGAGAAAAATGCCGCCCCAGCAGCCGAAAATTTTTTTGATATAAGCAATACTTCAGTATTGGCGGGAATTCAAATTTTAAAATATAATTCAATGGGCAAAAAATTGCATCGATTCCGCCAACCCATGTTTCGCCATTTAAGCTCCCGACGTCTCATATTAACACTTACCGAAAAGAGGCAAAAGTACGGGGAAATTGTAGGGTAGAACAGTAAGAGTAACGCTGGTCATAGTCGACGAGGCTTTGATGTATGCGAACGGGGCGCCAGACTCGTTGGCTTTGCCACCACTGCCGAACACGTAACAATACCAACACACGTTCGGCTGCTTTCGTTCCAAAATGAACTGTGTCAACGGTGATGGCTCCAATTCGTACTTGTCATAGGGTAGATCTTGGGGAAATACTGGCTCCTGGGGTTCGCAGCGAAATCGAATAGTAGGATGCGCCGATCGTGGAGGCTGAAACAGAAGTCAGAAAATGATAAGATCCTGTTTTGCAGGCAGCACTGAACCAGCACACTCGTGGGGGATGTGACACATTACATAACTGATCGACCAGGACCCCTCCTGGTCGATCAGTACTGTGATGTAGTGTTCCTTAGCCCTCGAGTGCGCCTTATGGTGCTTGGCTATGGATAAAGTATGACATGACATGACCCCTCAGGAGGAGTTGCTAAGACGAACTGTAAAGATGACTGAAACATCAAAGGGACTGGTCTGACAAGAAATCAGCATGAGTGCCTTGAGCTAACGTTATTACAACAACCCCCACAGGTTGATGTTTCAGGCATCTTCTTCCCGCCCAATGCACCCAAGACTACAGTACTCACCAACACATTCATATTATGATCAGGCCAGAAGGCCTCTGGCACCGGCCAATGACTGGCCGTATAATTCCTCGATCCCATTCCCCTCGCCACATAAATCATACGCCTCGTTTTGGTCCAAGCAGGCTCGGGCGCCGGTGGAGACGGACTGGACGGCCGTGAACTCGGACTGTCCAACAAAGCAGTGACTACATCCAATTGATTGGAATTATTATTCGTCGATGTCAAATGATTATTTGTTCCCAATTTTGAATTTTGATGAAAATATCCATTTTCTAATATATTCGTTTTTGTGCGATCTAAATATTTTTTAATTAATTGGTAGCAAAATTTTACTAAAATTCAAACTAACCATCTTTTTCAACACCGACAAACGGAGGATCCGGACCAAACTTTTCGAAGCATACGACAACGCCACTTTGTATCTTCTGAACTAACGATTCCAAACATTGATTTACCATCTTTTGCGTTGTAACTGAATAAGATCGACCTAAATTATAATAATTCAAATTATTATCACAAGAAAACCGAAAATTCCATAACTAACCTCCCGTTGCTTCGCAAATTGCATCAATGGGACTGGTATCTTGGGGCACAATGGTCAGACCAGTTGACTGAGCACCTTTCGGCGGGTGACCAGAAAGCCTTAGAACCAGTGCAAAAACACGATGATCCCAACGAAACGGTTCAGTCACCAATTCACTTCCGGGTAATTGAGACGGAGTAATTTCGACCACCTAAAAATGTGTTTTAAAAAAATTGTTTTCGTGTTTTATCGAGAAAAACTACGCACTTGTTTGACAGTTCCGCTGGGATGAGTCAAACAGCCGCCATCCGTTATGACGATGACGGCAGCTGGCTCGAGCCAATGCGGGAAGCGTCCAGCGCCGAAATTATCGATCAAGGTTTGTAAACGATTGACATTGAGATAATGCAAAGAATTACTCAATGCATTACCCATCGTCGTAATACCAGTAGCTTTCAAATTTTTTAATTCCTGCATAAAAACTAATTGAGTTTCTCGCCAGCCAGCCTGAAACGGAACAAAATCGGAACATATTTCCATAAAATCGATAAAGGAATGTTTTTCGAACAAGAATTTGAATTTTCAAACCCGAAAAATTTAAATTTTCGCAAATCAAATGCTGTATTTACACACAAAAAAGGTGAAATTTCGAATACAAACCTTGATATTTTTTGGCGGTTCTTCGAAACTCATCAACATATATCGATCTCCTCCTCGTGCTGTTGGATCTCTTGCACGAAACTAAAAAGAAAAAAGAGATTAGTTCTACTCCAAAAAAATTTTCCATGAACAAATCCTATTACAAATAAAAAAATATTTACAAACGCCGATTATTCGCATCGGATCCGAAGAGGAGGCGAACCGTTGCCGGTTCGCAAACTGGCCAAATTGCCATATACAGGCGCTTCTATCCTTCATGAGAATATTGTCTCCTTTCTCCAATATTTCAAAATTTCAATCCCTTTTCAGGGGAAGGAAGTATTTCTCAATTCAGAGAGCGCCTTGTAGCAGACACCGTCGCAACGTTCACACTCACACTCTCCCGATAACAAACCATGGCGGCCGCCATCTTGGCTACAGTAGGATGTTACCTTGAGAAACGTATCGACCGCGCCTTTGGCTAAATCTAAAAAGCTCGGCCCAATGTACGTTCTTTGATTCATGGAAGCGCTCGTATCTATTAAAAACACAATTATCGTCATTGCCGATGCCTGTTTTGCCGTTTGTAACTACACGATCGCCGTCAAATAATTTTTCACCATCGCCGCCGCACCCGAACGCAACAAAACAGACACTGAAGCCAGCCCAGATGCAACCACCTTTCCCTTCTCGCTCCGCCTACTCGCTAGACGGCGCTCCCGACGCAAGTGCGCCATCAGCTGGTGACGTGCCAATATCGATCCGCAGAGGGCGTGGCTTCCACATGAGCGCACTTAAATCTCTCGTGATTAGTCGATTTTTAACATTCAGATTCACTGTTTGATCTTTTTGATAAATTTTGACTTTAAGAACACCGTAATGGGAAAAATAAACAAAGATCATAATTTTCAGCGTTTTTTCATATGTTTCACGCTCATTAAAGCAGTTTTACAACGATCAATCATATTGATCCTTAACCTAATTTTACCGCCAAAAAGTTCGATCGAACCAAAAAATTCGATTTGGTCTTTCTTTTTTGGATTTCATCAAACGGTTATCGTGATTCGACACAGAAAAGTATCTAAGATTTATAAAATTTCCAAAAAATTCAATCAATATGAGTGACGACGAAGAAATTTGCGATGGGCCGAACAGTGCAGGTGGAACGATGGCAATAACGCGATCGCAAATTTTCTCTTTGCCTCAACCACCACCAAATCAAGGCCCTCCATCGATTTCGTTAGCTTACTTGCTCGATTTTGCTGTCCAAAGAACCTTCCAGGAGTTGACAATCTTGTCCGAATTGTAAGTGCGAATTTTTATGTTTTCTTGATGTTTGTTAACTTTTTTTTGCAAATCGGCAATTTTTGTTGCATTTCGCATTTTTGCGCATTTATATGTATCACATTTGCATGAGCGTGCCTTGATTAATATTGAGAAATTGTTCTTTTCCGATAAATCTGTCATATGCCTACGTGAAATCCCTGGTTTTTCGGTGTATTTTTGTCTTTTTCTAAATCTTTTCGAAAGTGTATTGACCCCTGAAATGGGCCAGAATATCCTCATATAATCTCTTTGTTTTCTAGGCTCCCGAAAAAGAGCGACATGGACAGGTAAGATCGGTTAGTTTCCCTTGAATCGATCGATTCTAGTCTTGATTTCTATTTAGAAAAATCAGTATCGTCCTATTCGCGCATTCCACTCGACAATTATTCATCCGATTATTGTCCGTTGTCAAATGGGCAAAAAGTGCTGGAAAAGTTGATCTATGCACGGTAAAATAACTTTCTCTTTCGATTTCAATTCTAGATTTCAACTTATTTTTCAGGGTATAACTTTTTTCCTCGATCAACAAGCTTCGATTTTCGTGGAAGCTGCAGATCGTCTATTTCAATTATCGCGGGAAATCTTGCCGCAAGCGAGGTCAGACTGAATGGCTCTCGTAACATTTTGAAGGAAAATTAACGCTGTTCTTTAGACTACCCGCCTTTCAAATTCCAGCCGCCGTCGACGTATTGGTCTTAGGCTCGTATCCGAGATTACCAGCTTGCATAAAGGTTTGTGTCTTTTATTTGAATTTCCCGCCAATTTAATTATATTAATACACACAGGTTCAAATCCACTTTACACTTCCTGAATATGTTTACAGCGGGCGGATATGCCGTTACTGAAGGCATGATTTGATCAGCCGTGTAAAAATCGGTTGGCTGCAAGTTAATTGAATTGGCGGGAATTTAAATTTAAAAAATTTCACTTCTCGGCTTTGAATGGTCCAATACTCGTTTTAGACTCGATTCGTGCCAGATGACTCGATAACTTTGAAAGAACAAGCTTGCGTTTTGCGCCGATTAAATCAAGTTATCCAACATCGATTAATATTTGCTAACGTACCATTGCCGCCGAGGATGCAAAATTTTATTATTCGAAATGGAATGGTTGGTTTCACTAAAATTTTTAACAAATTTTATCGATTCCTAGGATTTTCTGGATTCTTTAGGTAACATTTTCGGTTCCCGGCGAGTTCGAAGCATCATTGACCTTATTAGGAGAAGATGCCAATTTGGCTTGGTCTTTACTTAATATTAAAATTTTGGCCGAAGATTACGAAATTGGAGAAGGCACTGATTTGGTTCATCCGTTTCAAGTGCATTATTTGCACGAATTGGTGGAGGCCAGGTGAGAGTTGATTGTGGGCTGGACAGGAAATAGGGAAGGTGTTCGGCGACCAGGGTCTGCGAATGTCCAGTCAGTATTACCGCTAGGAAATCGGGTCTGGTCACTTTGGTGCATTGGATTGGCACAGGCAACATGGCACTGTTGGCAGCACTGTGGCGCAATAACCATGTTTGAATTTGCAGGATGCTAGCATCGGAGAACCCGATCACGGACCTGTACGATGTGCTGCACGCTTTCTGCGTCAATTTGCATTTGGATATTTTATTTTGTCAAGCATCGAAATTCATTCACGATCGAATGATCGAGCACGTGAGTGTGGACGAGTACGTGCAAGGCGCCAAGCTGGTACTGACCTATTGGAAGAGCGTGTCGAAGCGGGCGGGCTTGGGGCACGGTGTATTGGCCGCGGCTCATCAATCCAATTTGCCCGGCTTCAATTACAAGTTGGTGGTGCAGGTGGATGTGAGCGAGAAGAAGAGGATGTTGCGCGTGTCGCACGTGCCCAGCGCCGATGTGCGACTACCGACATTGGACGATTACGAGGGAACGAAAGAAGGCAAGTTGAATATTGAGAATTTATTGTGCGATACGATCGTGATTCGTATTCGACATCGATTGGCTCAATTGAAGCAACGGATGGACGATGTGATGGTCAGGGATTCGAGGATTGTTGGCAAGGTGCCCACCTTGGAGATCCCCCTGTTGGAGCCGTGGATCGAATCGGAGAAATTGAATGTCTCCATTAATTTATTTACTGGACATTTCGTGTGCTCGGTAGTCATGCTTGGTAAGGGGGGAGGGTGTGGTGTGCGACGAATGGGTGGTGGACTTTGTAGTCTCGTTTCAGGCAAGGTACGCATATTGGTGGAGATGGAGAGATTGTTGAATCTGGCTCAGTGGCATAAAATTGGCGACAAGGTTCGGGATCTCAAGTAAGTGCGGACTGGACTAGAGGGGGGGGGGTCGATGAGCTTGGGACGTGGATATTATTTTAGGATGACACTGTTGATGGAACGTTGCCGGAAGACGGTGGTGGGCCTGCCCGTGGTCATTGCCGATTCTGTACCCTTGTTGCCCAATTCGACAACTTTGCGATTTTTGTCCCCGAATCGATTACTTTTGCGATTCAGTCGTCACGATGCCTATTACTTGGTAAGGAGGGCGGGTGTTTGAGACTTTGTCACCTTGGCATTGCATGCGGTAAGGAAGGTTGGGGGCTGATCCGATCAGTGACCACACAAGAATCGATCGATGATAAAGGATGAAACGAAAAGGTGGTGGGAAGATGGTTTCGGCTCTGTTGCTCTGTCAGCTTACTTAAGGGATGTTGCTCACAACAAAGTCTAGAAATCAGTTGCCCGAAGATGGTTTCAGGTCAGCTCTGCCAGCTGACCTGAAGGGTGTTGCTCACAACAAAGTCTAGAAATCAGTTGCCCGAAACCATCTTCTCAACAGAAGGGGTGTCAAGTCGTGGGTAAGTTCACAATTGCTGACTCGTATAGCACTGTGATAGTGTCCCTCCCGGGAGTATTGCGGGGTGCCCACCCCATGGCCGTGTTGCCATAATGTGTCAGAGGGAGAAGGAAAAGAAGTATTATTAGTTAATGGAAGGACCATTCATATATGATACTTGAACAACATCCCTGGAAAATTAGTTTTTCATAGAAATCCAAGGCGGGAGGTAAATACTTTAAAGCAACCCTTTTTGGCACTTCGAAACCTCATGGAAGCGCGACCATAGGGTGGGCACCCCACATTACTCCTGGGAGGGAAACTATCACAGTACTATAGGATTCAGCAAAGGTGAACGTACCCACGACTTGACACCCCTTCTGTTGGGAAGATGGTTTCGGGCGACTGATTTCTAGACCAACATCCTTTAGGTCAGCTGGCGGGGCAAGAGAGCGAAACCATCTTCCCCACACCTTCTCGGATGGTTGTCGTCGTGGGCGTGCTAGCAAGGGGCCTTCAAGGACCCAACACTGGTGAAACGCGGTAGCGATTCAGTGAGGGCCGTTTTTGAGGTCGACGGTATGGGCTATTCGCAATCCCAGTATTGTCTCGATTGCAGGTTGTGGAATTCTTGACCGATGGGCAGTACGATTGTAGAATGCGTTATTTTCTGTTGTCCACTTCGTCGATGGCATCGGAAAAGAATCGAGAAACGTCGGGTGTCTGCGAATTTATCAAGTAAGATATTTGAAATAGCTGAAAAAAGCGATAGGCCTGGATCCAGATTCCGATCGCGACGTTTAGGCGAGGGGATTCTTTGAATGCAGGCCAAGGCGGGAGGCCAGTCTGTTTATCGTAGGCTGTATCAGACCTCTGCGCAATTGATGGGTTGGGAGGACAGCTGGCGGGCTAATCTACTCTACGTTTGGGGGTGTGTCGATATTGCGGTTTATGATTGATCATCGGAAACAGAAGTTTCAGAGATCCTGTGTGACTGAAAAGTGGGCTTTAATAAGGAAAAGAACCTCGTACGCAAAAAGCAGACAAATGCAAAAAATCCTGTCCCGACCTATCGCTACTGAGAAAAAGGAAAATAGAAAATTTATGTTTCAGGCCACTTAAATTATTGGGATTGGATGCGGATTTGTGTAGCACGTTGGAGCCGGCGAGCAAAGTAAGTGTTGACCGGGGATTGCACTTTTTATTCTGGAAATATAACTTGGTCTGAAACTATATTTTACTCGTGGAGGTTTGTGTCTGAAACTATAATTTACCCGACTTTGCCACACTCGCATGGCAAGTGCGTATCTCTTCCTATCTTTTGCACCGACACCAACCTGCCTTTTGCACCGACCTGTTTCACCTGCACCTGGTCGGTGAAACAGTTGGCTGATGTCACAACAATGCATGGTTTGTAAAATATAGTTTCAGGTGGGTAGAAGAAACCGTGCAGTGTAAACATGGTTTCTGTTTGCGGCACAAACTGCGTAAGAGTGGTGGGTAAAATATAGTTTCAGATTTTGTGTTTCATCGAATGCGTAAAATGAGGTTTCGGGTAGGTGTGCCGCACTAATTGCGAGGATGTGTAAAATAAAGCTTCAGGTTATGGCGCGAAATTGTATTTTTCATGTTTAAATGATGGAAGATACGATTCTGGCTCGTTTTAGGTTGCGAAACGGGAATCGCATATTTTATCGGATTTAGCTTCGATGATAACCAAGTGCGATCAAAGGATACCATTCATATTACTTTGTGAAGAGTTCGATCGAAAAGGTGTGAAATATCAGTCGTTGCGCGAAGAAGACGGAGTGGCGTGCGAAGTTTTGAATGTGTTGGGGTAAGTTTGGGTGTTCGATAGAGACCACGCGGGGATGCATGCCTGAAGTGTTTGAGGGCGTAGCTCTCTACAGCGATCAGGGCAGCCCTTGATGTGGTTCATTATTTATAGATTTACGAAGATATCGGATGCGATGGACAAGCGATTGGTGGACTCGTTGTGGGCCAATTCTGTGGTCAGTTTATCGGGTCGATTATTGCATGATCGGAATCGATTGCATTGGACGTTCGAATTGATCACGTGCAACATACCGTTGATGGGCGTGCATCAAAGGAATAGTTACGCCCGGGACGGCGAGTCGTTCACGCGTGTGACTGTATTGAATACGGCCGTGTCGACCGATGGGGCGGCCAAGTGCGCCGACGAATTGACGAATGCTGTATGCGCTTTTGGACGATTCTACGATTTGATCGTTCGATTTGCTCCGATTTATAAAAAAGAAATGCACGAATATTGTCAAGTCATTAGTTTAAGTATTAATCGATTGGTTTTATCGTACGGACCGGAAGCCAAGGAATTTTTCGTCATGTTACAATGGAGGCAGCAAGAATCGAGTTTTCATTTATCGTTCGGTTCGCATTTGGCCAGCGGCGGCGGCGGGAGGGGGGAGATGGAGAGCGAGGAGGAGACTAGACGATTCGAGAACGTGTCGGAGAATCCGCACACTTTGTTGGCCAGTTTCATTCAATCGACGTTCAACGAGAAACGGGATCTGGCCTATTTGATGCAGTACCTGAGCGACACGATCGACCCGTTGTTGGCCTTGCATCGATTGCCCCAGTGGCCGACGGTGGGCGTGGGCGAGAATCAGTCGCAGCCGGTCGGCTATGGTCATTTGTTCGCCCTGCTGCCCATCAGCGACACGGTGGTTCGAGTCATGTACAAGTGGCACGTGTGTTTCGAAGTGGAGATGGTGGCCAATGGGGAAGTGGTGGTCAGGGATTGCGCCCCAACTGCCACCCAACCATCGGCTTGGAAGAGTGCCGCCAAGTTTATGCCCATTGTTGGATTCAAGGTTAGTGGGGTCTGTCCTGTTATTGAGGGGTTGAAAGGAACGGGTCTGAACGTGCTTTTCTCAGGGGTGACCTTTGAAAGGTGCAATGCATAGGCCTGTCTGGTGGGGTCTAGGCTACCCTCAGCTCATCACTGCTTGCTGAGTGATGCTGCTGGTTTGCTTCGCCTTATGCGAGGCGAGTGGGAGTGATAGAGTGATATGTGGATGGGGTGGTGGGTTGGAGAGCATATGGGGCCCGAGCAGTATCTATGGCTAACTGTTTTATGAAAGGAGAGAATAGGCTATGTCGCACCTTATCAATACCCATGCACATATGTACAGCGCACTCGAGTGCTAGGAACACAAACTGACAATCATTTTTGACCCAGGTGGGAGTCGAACGCTCCCCTGTAAGTGCGCACCTAGCGTGACAGGCAGACGTCTACCGCTAGGCCATGGGCAAATGGGCTGTGGGGAAATATTGTCGCTGGTTTTTTCAGTCCTACTTCGAAATGCACGAACGCGTAGCTGGGTCGATTTTGACTTGTGTGACGCCAATTCAAGCGCCGGGCAGTGTGGCCAATTCGACGACGAGCGGGAGCCCGCAGCGACAGCGTACGCAACAAGAAGGCGGCGAAAAAATGACTGGATCGCCCTTGAAGGTATGTAAGGGGGTTATGCAAAACACTTTGGTCGTGTACCCACAGATTGCCCATGTTGTGCATTGAGAGACACTTGGAGCTAAGATGCGTCCCTAACTCTGACTGGTGGCAGTGGGAGAGGGTGCGGCTCACCAAGGTTGGTGCAAGCCCACAGCGGATGAAACATTAACCCAGCCAGGGGCATTGATGATGCTCTGCCGTTGGAGGGTCACTGGTCGTCGAACTGAAAATCTGTGTCATTCCACGTCAGAACACTATGTTTGGTCGATTGATGGCCTTATATCGTGCTGGCTGTCTAGTTATCAACTGCATGTGGTGATGAACTAGAGGCAGTGACTGGAGCACTGGAGCTCTCCAAAACCACCGAGTCCCGACCTAGTCCATGGCTGGTAAATCATCCTAGCGGGCGACGCTCTCAGCTGCAGCGTTAGCCAGACGAGCTTGTGCAGGTATAACCTGTCTGGTGGGTATAGTATGGTCGTTAGTAGAGATGCCAGAGCCCTAGGGCTTTTTGAGGCTGGAGGAGACACTGAAGGGTCTGCGAACTTCGCCAGACCCGTACAGAGTAAACTGTCACACACGCCTTCCGTGCAACACTGAGGCACTGAGGGAAGTGGCCCCTGCTGTAGTTTGCAGAGACTTCGTCTTAGGTGGATTGGATATGCTAATTTGAATAAGCTTATTTTAGATGCGACCGGAGAGTGTGAAGACGGCATCGCCAGCGCCCTCCTACCCGGCACCATCGCCTGCTGGTGTCATGGTGGCGCCGAGTCCTTTGTCAGCTTCGACGCCCGCCGTTGGCCAAAGTTCATCCATGCAACAGCACGGTCCACCGTCGCAAGGTCCGATGACCCCGTCGCCAGCGCCGGCCAATTTCGCGGGTCTTCTGACCCCGTCGCCAGCGGCCGGACCAGCATCGAATGCGGGCATGTTGATGACACCATCGCCAGCACCGTTCGCCAATTTACAGAGTCCCGCACCGGCGGCCGCCCAGTCGGTGAGCAGTAGTGGCAGTGCAGCGGCCAACACAGCTCCCCCATTGTCGCCGGCTGGACCCGAACCGTCGCCCCTCTCCTTCGTCAAATCGTTCGCAGAGGCATCGGGTAAGACAATGTGGAGATTGGTTAGTGAAATAGTTGGAGATTTTTTATATTTTCAGCTGCTGCGGGGGAAAATAAAGGCAATGGAGGAGAGTTCAGTTCGTGGGGAGAATTCTCGAATGTGCCCGCCATGACGCCAGTTACCAGTGCAGGTATGTCCGGGGGGGGGGACTGGGCGTGTTCTGGACGTGGATTATTTCAGCCCCCATCACATTGGACGCGTTGCCAGTATCGATTCCGTCCTTAACTGCGCCCGTGATGGCCACGACGCCCCCGTCTGCCAGTGGCCCATCGCCCTCGACGAGCGAGGATTGGACCCCGTCGTCGGAAGCGTTCATTGTTAGCCACGCTGCGTTCCGGGCGGCTTGTTCTTGCGGTCACGATGGAAAGAATTCGTTGAAAGAGTATTTAGCCTCCGTATCGACTTTGGAGAAATTTTCGAAACAATTGAATTCGGTATGGAATTTAGTGAAAAACTTTTAAAAAGTTTAAAAAATGTTTTTCTAGTTTTCTTCGAGTTCGGCGAGCGGGCCGGGTCAGGCGAATTCGAAAGTGGGAACGTTGGAAGTGAAGATTTATCTGGACGATAGGCGTATGAATAGTTTGTTGATGAAAGTGGCCAATAGTGTGGGTAAGTGTGGCGGTGTCAATTCTCCATGGAGAGGGCGAGGCAATGGGATTGAGGACTGTTGTCACTAGTGTTATCGAAAGGGAGTGTCCCACCTGAGAGAGTTGACTGCGAGGTGGGGATGCACTGTAGGACTGGCTGAATGGTGGACTAACTTGTGTGTGTGGCGGAGGATTGACCCCGACAACTGTTCCGTATCACCACAGCATAGACGATTGGCCCAACATTCGCCCCCGCACAACGCAGGGCGTTTTTGGCGAAGGAGTAGATTAGCTATTGCATTGAAACGAGACAAAATGAATGAGACATGCGAAGAGCTGTTGATTTTGAAGTTGTAGTAGGAATCGAAAGTAGTCGGCAGTAGTCTCCATGAAAGTCAGGGTTTGGACAATGTGCACAATTTGATTTAGAAAATGGGGACAATTGGACCGAGGAGGACATGCGGGTGATGGAGCAATATTTCGCCGAATTCGTGGCCCCTATACAACATCAGCACGCTATCGCAGCCTTCGTACGATTTTTGACATTTAGCAGGCACGTGAACGCGGGTGCGCCTAAAAGTCTGGTCGCGTTGATGCGTAATCAGCTGGTAAGTATGTAAGGTGCTTGAGAGTGGGTGGGTGTGCTAGCTGGCTACAGTCGACTTCGGATAATTGCAACCGCTCAGGAAGCCAGAAAAGGCTGCAATTATCCAAAATTGATATCGTGCGTAGTACGCAGCCTAGAAAGACGGGTAGTGACATCTTGTTGCAATTGCCGAAAGTCGACTGTATTTTTGGCATTTTCAGCCGGGAGAAGGCTGACTGGAATTGGATGCAATTTTCCGAGGGGTATATTTCGAGCACATGACCCCTTGACTGTTGTATATGTTTCAGAAACGAGATACGACCAAGCCGTGGTCCCCTAGTTTATGCTTGATTTTGCCGCCACCGCATTTAGTCACGCCTTATTTGACCACGATTGGTGCCTCGTCAGTGATCGCTGGCATGATGGCGATCATGGTAAATTCGGCACAGCGTAAGATGCTATTATGGGTGAGTGCGATTTGAGATGAGGGAGTGAAACTATTGATTATTTGTTGATTTTAGGTGAAATTGACGAGCAACATCGATCAAAAGCAGCAGTGGGTATTCCCTTTGTTGTACGATGGCGAATCGAATGGGCTGACAGTGTTTACGGGCCCGGCTGGACCCACGCAACAGCAGTCGAGTATCTTGGCTCAATATCCCATCATTAACGAAGTTAATAGCATACTGCAAAGGTTCTTTTATTCGAGTAAGTACCTGGGACCTGCTTGGTGTGAATTATCCGTATTGCATTGCAACACAACGCTCGAGGAGACTCCATGAGATTGAGTGAGGGTATGACCTGCCTGTCGCCATTTACAGTAGTCCTGGCAAGCATGCTTCGATTAGACGCTAGTAATGCAGATACTTCATTATGACGGGGTGGCCATGATTGTGATCAGTGGAATTAGGCAGAACAGTCGACCGTATCCATATGGCGGGTCAGTTGTCCGGGAAAAGGGTGGCCGACAGAGCTGGGTGCAATTTTCCGGGCATGCAAACTTGGCTGAGAGGCCACTTATACAGATCAAGATATTTTATGAAGGGGGTGGCCATGATTGTGATCAGTGTATTCTAGTCACACCATGTTTTAGGTGAATGCAGTATTTGGACATCGATCAATGGCCTGGCCGAAGCATTACCTCCATCGCAGGAAACAGGTCGCATGTAATGCAAGTTATTCAGAATAAGTTGTTCTTCGCAATATCTGCGTGTGAGTACAGTTAATGCATGTGTGTATGAACAAGTTGTCAAAACGTGCATTCCGTCCAAAAACTCACCAGTCAAAGTTTTCATTAAGCTGGTACCCGCAACAAAGACCATCAAATCGCCGCAGGAAGCCAACTGGACACGGGGTCAAGCAATCACCAGCACAAAAGCTTAGTTGAAAACCAATTAAACAACGAGATTATTTTGAATTGATGAAAATAGGACAACGAATTTTCAAATTTGGAGTTGGCGTAGCAAGTTGAAAAAGATAACAAAAATTTGCAACAAACTACAAACTGATAGGAAGCTGTTTGAGAAAAGCATGGTTCAACTTCAACGCAATCATTTCTATATCCGAATCAAAACTAGCTCCCTCCATCTACCAAAAATCATGAAAAAAATATGAAATTATTTCAATCTATATAGTCGGTTGTTCCAAAGGAAGCATATCCAATTTGTCAGTCGTTTTCACTTTATCCAAACATACGCACCATTTGGCTAAGAAATAATCTCGATCGATGATGCAATGCGGCAGATCTCCATACTTGTTCACGTGCGAGACTGCGTCCAAATCGACAATGACTTGATTCAATCGTTTATCGTAAGTCATCGACGCTTCGTAATGCGCACCGCCGGGCATAGTCCACACGTCCAATTGATAATGTTCGACGTGGACGGGCGTATTGGCCGTCAAATCGGGCACGAAACCATCTTTGTCCCTGGCCTCCTTGTATCGTAACAAGGCCGTCGATGGAGCGTATCTCGATGCTTTCGTAATCGAATGTAATCTCAATTTCGAACACCATTTCCTCTCTCTTTCCGTCTCCAAATTGATGGCATGCACCAACGACTTGGCCATGTACTGCACCAACTGATCATCGATCGGCGTCTGCGTCCATTCCAAGCACGAGCACCAATGGGGTTCGATACCCGCCTCGGCGCAACTTCGTTGCACGGGTATCTCATCGAACAATGACAATTCCCTCTCCTTCAAATCGGCCATCAACGGTTCTTCGTGGAAATCCAATATCGATCTCAACGTAGCGTGGATATCGAACGGTGTCGTCAATCGATGCGCATTGGCTCGAAATGCTTTCATAACTTTCGGATATTTCGTTTCGAACCATGGCGGAAATGCGAATGAGAAAAATGGTAAACGTTCTTCTAATTTTCCTTGTTGAGTTTCTCGTAAATTAGCGAATCGATGCCCGTGATCGGACATAAATATTAATATGGTATCGTTCATATGACCACCTTCCACGAAGAATTTCAAATGGTCGACCATGTCCTCGTCGGCCATGCCAACCTCGTTGATGTCCCCGTGACTGAGCACTGAATGAAATTGAAATGCGAATTTTCGTATGTCCAATGGATACGATTCCCAAAAATGTTCCACGTAGCTGAAACGAACACGAAATCATTGCTTATCCCATTTTTGAACACATTTTACTCGGATAAGAGCCATCACAGGGTGCAAGGCAAGGCTGTAAACTCTAGCAAAGTCAGGGAATCTGAGAAGCGCCTGACAAAATAGGAATTTCTTAGCCAAAATCAGGGAGAACTGAGAATCTGCATTCTAAGATTCCATTTTTCGGTTCAACCGTCTTTTCAATGTAGCGTTTGGTCAGTTGAAATTAATTTAGTAGTCATGGAACAACGTGAGGAAAATCAGGGAGAATATCAAATTGTCTAGAAATCCCGGAATATCATTTTCAACTCTTTGTCTGAACTCAGCATCAATAATTACACCATGTACTACAGACTAGAATATTTTCGCCCCCGCCCCTTCTACAATATAAAGACTGTCTACAGCAGCAGAATCGGTCGGCTAGACGTTCAGTCAGACTAGACCGTCTAAAATACACCTTTTACACATCTCGTAAAACGTAAAATTTGCATTTCCAGCTTCCAGCTAATGACAGTTTTACATGAATGAAAAGTTCCTCACTTTAAAGTTTGTGCGCGTCGCGCTCTTAAAAGCTTTTTTGAACAGAATAGCAACAAATTCGTGCCACTCTTTTTTAAAGGAAACCAATTAAAGCCACGTAGAAGGAAAACTGTCAACAGAAAATTTCTGTCAATACAATTTGCGCACAAGGTTGGGACTTTAACGTAAAACTGTTATAAGCGGCTTGAAGCGGGAAATTTAAATCTTGCAATGTACGAAGGCGGTGAAATGGTCTATAAGACAGGGCAACCAATGTGACATCTGCTGGGCCTGACTTGATCACCAGGCCTAAGTACCGTCTAGAAGGGGGCACAGAGACAAAAGGAAACAATCTAGCGATTGGCAGCACAATCGCTTACCGTCTTTTTCAACGATAAGTAAAAAGACACATGCAGAAATGAAAGTTTTGTTCATGTACCCCGTCTCCCTCGCCATCCAGTTTAGTTGACCCTCCAACTAGGCGGGGCGGGGTAGTTTTGGCGGCTTCCCTGCAAGTCTCGTCGCCCAATACTCCCATCACAGACTGTAGCCGGGTCATGTACTTTATCCATAGCCAATCACAATAGAGCGCACTCGAGGGCTAAGGAAATACTCGACAATAATTGTTTTTCCCAGGTGGGAGTCGAACCCTCCGCTGCAAGTGCGCGCTTAGTGTGAGAGGCAGGCGCCTAAGCCACAAGGGGTCTGGTGACAAATACAAGCCCATCAAATGTCGCATGGTTACGGAGAGCCCTACCCGAAACATTTGATTGGCCTGTCTGTATGTCCGGAGAACACGTCTGCCAACTGGTAGCCCCGTGTGCTTTCTGAGAGGCTCCTAGCCCCCTTCTCCTTCGATGGCATGTAAAATATGGGTTTCTACAGCGACTGTTTTGCATTACTATTCTGCACTTACAGGGTGCCAATGGGCAAAGCTTCTCTGGCAGATTGTACTTGTGCCATGCCATGTGCGATGTGATTGAGACGCGGTCACCCCAAACTTACCCAAAATGCACTTTATGATGAGCTTGGCTTCCCCAGCAGTACTTGTTGTGCTTCCTTTGTTCGCCCTCGGCCACAGTATAGAACGTCCGCATATAGTGATCAGTCGGCTGTGCATCGAATCCCTTCAATCGATATGTAAATGTGCCTATGGCTGCCGCGTCTGAAATGCACAATCAACATTGACTCGGACACTCGGCCTGTCTTGTCCTGGCCCCTCGCAGTCTTGTCTCGCACACCCCCAAACGTGCAACCATGGACAGTCAGTCGACCGAACTGGACCGCCCCATCGCAATAGGGCACGGGCTTTTCTCGAATTTCGCCTTCGCGGGCTCTAGCAGACACTTGGCGGTGCGAAATGGATGGCGATTGACCTGTCCAAGTCGGCGTGTGCGCGCCTGGTATGACGTCATGCGAGGCCCGCGACAAAATGAATTGAAATAAAATAGAGTGAAAAGCTGTTCAAACTCAGAAATTTCTTGACTTTTATGCTTCTTGTGTATTGAATGAATGAATTCAATGAATATTACGAAAAATCATTTCATTTAGTCACGGCCTCGCATGACGTCATACCAGGCGCGCACACGCCGACTTGGACAGGTCAATCGCCATCCGTTTCGCACCGCCAAGTGTCTGCTAGAGCCCGCGAAGGCGAAATTCGAGAAAAACCCGTGCCCTATAACACCATGGAACCACTGACTTCTGCACAGGCTGCAAGCAGTGGCTCTCTAAGTGCGGCATATCAACCAGTTGGCTTGATGTTTCAGTCTTTGCCCCCTGGAGGTCGGCGACTGCAGCTCCCCCTCGCCTACCGATCTCTGACTGCTCTCAGGGGACACCACCCCGGGGTTGGGGGCAGCCATGACACTCGCACTCACCTTCTCCGTACAAAGTGGCGTAGCCGGCATCTCGGAATTCGTTCCACACGAACGGGTACACATTGACGTATTGAGCATTCCTGAATCTCTTCCTGGTCATGGGCAATTCCACTTCAGTTTTACCCGTCAAAATTGGAATTAAAGCTTGCGGTGTGCCATCGCCAACGATATTATATCCCTCCAAAACAACCGATTTCATCTTCTCTTTCAAATAGTTATACGTTTTTGGCAATTTTCGCATAAAAGTCATTCGCGATATACTATCGAATCCCAACATGTACACATTCAATGCCAAGGCCTTTTCGGGCAGTTTCTTCGATCGACATCGATCAATCACGTCCGACGAGGCCGCGATTGCCGCGTGCACATTCGAATAACTGGCCTCGTCAATCGATGATCGACAATCGATTTTGAAAAAATCTCCTTTCAATTTCGTTCCATTTTCAATATTCTTCTCAATCGATGAACCAGTTTTGAAATCAGTTTCCCGCCAAAAATTCATATAATCGCAGCTAATCACCGAATTTTTCCCTTCTTCGCCACCGTGTCTTTTCACAGCATCAGAATCGATAAAAAATGTTCCATTCTTTACGTAAATCCAATTCTTATCACTGGCGCATTTTAACGGTTCAACTTCGTGGAATAAATGTCTGATATCGGGATCATCGACTCGTAATTCCGGAAATCGACACGATTGTCCTATTTTATATCGTTCATTCGATAACAGACTAGAATTCGATATCGACGAACTACTATTTGTACCAAATTGTTTTTTCACTATTTTCAATCTCGGTGGCCACGTATTCGACGATATTTCGCCTTCATCCGATGCCAGAAAAATTGAAAAATTTCCATCATAAAATTTTTTTACACTTTGGCGTTTGAGCAAAAATATTAATACGAAACAACCCAATGCTGTTGTTAACCAAACAAATTTATTTTTCAATCGATATAATCTCATTTTTTTCTGAAAAGCAAAATTAAAAGTTTTAGTCTAATTATTGGCACAAAGCGATCGAACTCAATCCGCCATTGGCGCCAGCCTGGCCCCCGTTTCTTCCCAGCATCTACTTTAGAGGTTTCGGAGTCTTTTAACCCCAAAATTTCACGAGTCGATCAAAAGTGCTCATTCCATTCTAGAGCTGCGGATTTCCAATTTTATAAGAATTTTTGGCGATACTTCGGCGATATCGATCAGCCAATATTGATCAGATAAACGGATCAAGTTTTAGTCTGTCTTGTAGAGCGGAAAATTCTGTGTTGAATAAACCCATTCCTGCGATATTTTGATGGATGTGCGTTTGAGAGAACTTGACCAATGGAAGTCCTGCGGCTGAAACATCAACCCGACGGGTTGACGTCTCCAAGCCGTGCGCGCAAATTTAAAAACGCGCGCATACTGTAGTCGCAGGCACCAACTGTTTACGACAAGCGAGAACGACCTGTGCGTGGGGTATCTTTCAGCATCTAGTAGTGGCCATGGCTATGTATCATCTGCTCAGTATTCAAATTTCCCGCGCTGAAAGACACCCGGCGCACAGTCTTGCCATACGCAGTCGGCGCGCGAAGTTCAAATTAGCGATTTCGGTTCCAAACTGAGGGTCTAACCGTCCCTTTGTCCCTGCCCTGCGCAGGGCAATATCCAACGTTCCTGGGTCCAAAAAACTTTATCAAATATCCCACTTCAAAACAGCTATTCCTAAACTCACGGGTCTGTACTCATCAAAACAGAAAAACACCTTTCCGTTGCCCACAAATCTAGTTACCAAATTTAAAATCCCGCCTTTTTGATTTTTTTAATACTCGACATTTTTCGATCTCATTGCGGCAGCCGGCAGTAATAGTGCGGCTGTCACTGCAGCGACCCACAGCCTCAGTACAGTACATGGAATGGCTGTTGGGACCAAATCTGCTGCAGCATTACTGGCTTATCCACAGTGCAGCTGCCGCAAAATGTAACACGGCACGATCACAAAGCTACACTGCAACTATGCTCCAGATATGCTTCGCTGACGATGCACTGACTCATCTGGCTACAATAAGATGCACTGAGTCACCAAGCCGGATCACAGAAACCCAGCGTTTCCATTGCACAACACATCTTGCCCTGTGATCAAGCTGTACAGCTCTGCAACTAGCCACGACAAAACAGCACAACCAAGGCCTAGGAAGCGATATACACCCTCCCAGGTAGGAGTAGCACAACAGCCACTCAACTCCAGTCATCGTGTCATGTCATACCTTATCCAAGCACCATACCGCGCATTACAGGGTAGAAACACATATTTGAAAATCAGTTTTACCCAGGCGGGAGTCGAGCCCTCCCTCTCCTTCCGAATATGCTGTCCTACCGGCCAGATCAGTGCACGTCTTCTCCCTCCTCAAGCGCCCATACAAAACAACATGGCCCTGGCCGCACCATACTTCAACACAACACTGCCACCAGCCTGACATTCTTTCATAAGGCGAATCCAACGCAAGAACTTATGCAAATATCACCAAATGGCGCCAATTTTTATGTATTCCCTACCGCCAAATATTCCAGCCAAGTGCAACGCACCTGATCAAGCATCCTTTGCAATTCAAATACGCCCCCATCCTTCCAATTTTTCATTCTTTCCCCCCATCCAGCAATTTTGCAAAAACCAGACATCTTTGTCTTGCGAACAACGACTAGCACTAACCCAATTTAGTCAATATTACAATCCCACACACAAACAAACCCGAGCAAGTAATTGGCACCTGCTCTCCTGCCCTGGCTCACTCGTCACCTAGGCATAGGCCTGCTGAGCGTAAGTTGGTTAGCACTCGTGCATGAATAGCTTCATCGGAAGGAGACTGCCAGTCCGTTCGTCCAAACCAAATCGACTACAGGCACGCAATCAACCCCCTGGCCCCCTCCCAATGTACATTTCAGTAAAAAGCTATGAAATTCGACGCCTTCGCCTCGTTATCGACCTAACGCAATTGCTTGGCCGCCCATATTTATCCAGCCTCTTCCGCCTCGTCTGCCCCTCTCATGCTCCCCTTCTCATTCTCCAAATTTACTTACGCCCCTCCCCCTCTCGACAACCAACACACTATTCGTGCCACGCCCGCTCTCCTAACGGTCTATACCGACAACACACCGCATACCCGTGAGCAAAGCGAACAAAATCAACTTGACGAAAATTTCCAAAAAACCAGTGCAAAACCCATAAATTCGAATTGCGCGCGCTTTATCGATCCTCCTATAACATGCCGATATGGCGAAGCAGCCTATTTCGGCGTGTGTGTGCGCGCACACAAAACTGAAAGAGTTTAGTCAGTCTCGAATATTCATTTCAGAGCCTTAAATTTGATATGCTTATGATTCTGGATGTCACTGTACTTCAGTTTAGTCTGGTTCTTCAAACCGAGATACACTTCATGAAGTCACTGTAAAACTGGCCATATTGCCTTTTTTAATGAAGCAGCTGCCATAAATGGATTTGAATTGCGCGGTAGACTCGGCATCGGCTACTTCACACTCGCCCAGTCTAGTCCTCAATTCATGTAAATTAGTCACAACAGATCCCCGCTGATTCGCCCCATTGCATTTCCCAGCTTTCAAACAGCCGTGTTGACAATGGCGACTATGCAGTGCACAAGCCTGACTCCTTCTTTTTTAAAAGGAAAACATATCGCCACTGTCAATTTAGCAGCTAGAAAGCTTGGAAAAACGAGCAGACACCTCGGGACTGCCTCGACCCAATCACAGTGGCTAGTTCATCCACTCGCCACCCCATCGCGCCTTTGCCACATTGAGGAATGAGGCCGATTGTCACTGCACCCGCAACAAGGGAAGACCACAGCTGGCACCAACCAAGGCCACTCATTGACTTACCATCATTCTGAAATTTAGTATCGAATCGTTCCGTGAGCCGATTCCTCCTCCAGCTCCGTGTCCAACAAGATTCCTCTTCCAGCTTCACATTACCATTTTTTTCAATGAACCTAAACGAAAGTGCGCTTTTGAAAAAGAGACCTCTCGAGACGACGAGAATGAAGAAGACCTTAGAAGCGTGTCCTCGCTGGCCCTGCGTGCCGGGCGGCTTGGCTGGGTTGATTCCTCGGCTCGGGCAGCTGTGTCCGACGGCCGTGCTATACCTCCCGCTGTCCCCCTCCTGCGTATGACGATCGTCCTCGCCACTCTGACATGCACAGCACGAATACTGCCTTCGATAGGTCCAGGGCGCCAGGGAACGAGATACGCATCCACCGCCCAACCCGTCTACGATTTCAACCAGCCTGAAATGGAAAATGTTGCAGTATGAAGCAATTTCAAAACATAGGATAGATTACGGTCTGAAAGTTGAGAGGGGAAAAGGGACTCTAAAAATGATTGCTATTTAACCGAGGAATAGAAAGCTGACTTGTTCCGACACCGTTACTAAGCGGACCGCCATTGAGCGAGAACGGACGGATTTCACAACTGCTTGGCCGCCCGCAAGAGAAAATTCACATCGGCCCCTGCCCAATAAACAAGCAGCGTATGACCTTACGGACTGAAAAATTTTGCTTCGCTAAACTGCGATTTCTCACGCGGGTAAAAAAGGAAACATCATCATCAGAATTCGCAAGCAGGGAGTTTTACGAGAGAAGCAATGGAAAAAACGTTCGGTTGCACTCTGTAGCGAGGCAAAGGTCTTGTCATTCCACGCGCAGACACGATGTCCCCACACAGTTAGGTACTGTACCTGACGGAAATGAGTGGCCAAATTCTTTCCCCATATCTTTTGGAGACTAACGTCAGGTAAATGAACTTTAGAATTCGAGGCTCATCTAGCTAGTAAGCCTAACCCGCATTCGCGCCGCCCGCCCGTCCCCCCCTGTATCAATGGATGACATAAACTAGTAGCAAACCTCCCAAAAAAACTAGGACTAGAATCTCCACGGGGGAAGGGGGGGGGCGAAACGATTGTCTCCCACACGGCGCACAGCCCGAATTCTGAAAGGTAAAAAAGAGTTTCAGATACAACTATAAGAATATGTGTGAAAAGCCAATTTTCGGATATAATAAATACGAATTCCCGTTTAATTTGATTTTTTACTCTATTTTATGAATTTTGCTTGCTCCTTTAAAATGTTGAGGTTTTTTGACATGAAATCTGAATCTTTAAAATATTATCGAAATGGCGGGAAATTCATATCGGTTTTGTCAAAATCCAAAATTTATGGGAGAAAAACAATTGGTATTTTTTGTGTATTAATTTATTGTGTTGTGTAGTTTTCAAAAACGCGATAGATTGCAGCCGCTCTGTGATGGTTGAGTCGATTTACATAATCGATTTCGCTTTTTTGCGAACTTTTTTGGCCAAATTTATATATACGCGGTAAAGACTGTGTAAAAGATTTTTAAACGCGGTGGTTTGATTGCGGTTTCATTTTTTCCAACAATTCTGTTTTATTCTTAATTTTTTTAAAATTACCGCTTTTTGGTGTAAGCTGCTTTGTGTAGGTGTTAGCTGTGCCCAGGTACAGTATTCTGGGTGATCGAGTCGAGTCGATATCGATTGATCAGGTGATCGGCGTAAATATTCGTCTATCATGTCCGGTATTTACGGGACCCGTGAAGTTCCTTCTCGAGTCACATCGCGATCAAAATCTTCACCGGACGGTCAGTTTCCTTTGGTCAAGAGCGCAGTTCCGAATTCGTCCGGTCTTCAATTGTCGGAAAATGGGAAGAAATTTAAACCTAAAATCGAAGGTCCGAAAATTCCTTACGTGTCCGGTGTTGTCATTGAAAGAACGCGGACACGATCGGGAAATTCTGAACATTCCTTAGACGAAAACGGGGACAGCAATGAAGGAAACGAGATGTGGAAAAAGATCACGGGTAACACTTTCAATTTTTCGGATTTCCATGAATTTTTTCGAATGATTGGCATACAATTTTTAGTTTTTCGTCACAGTCTTAGTTTTAATGCGTACTTTTGCACTTTACAGTCCAAAAGATAGAAAATTTTCCAAGACCCGTCAGCCCCGTAAAGAGCATTTTCAGGGTTTCTGTTCTAGGCTTCTAAAAGGGCTTGCATTTTTGTGCATTCAGGTACGACGGACCAATGTGAGCAGCATTCGCCCAGTAACAGTGGCACGTCGGCAGTGGACGAGCTGGTGTCGGACAAGGAAGTGATGGAACGTAATTACAAGTCCCTCATGCAACAACTGGCCGCGGCCTTGGTCGAGAAGGAAACCCTGATGTATCAAGTGCAACTGCTGGGTCAGGTATGCGGGCCTAATTGAGTGCATGGGGTGTGGACTGATTACCGAGTCAGCCTTTCGCCTTCGATAGCCAACGGCAGTGTTTCTATCGCATTTTAATCAGCCTCCCCCCACTGATAATGAATTAAGTCTCCCTTATTTTCTCGCAGGCATATGGCGAATTGAAAACTCAGCTGACTAGCATGGCCGAGCACGATAACAGTCATCCGTCTCGGTTGGAATGCCTACGCGACGAAAGATATCGTTTAGCCGATTATATCGTGGCATTGACCGCAGCCGATCTGAAAGTTAAACCCGAACCTCATTCCGCCTCGACTACATCGCTTCGGACACAACGCGATTTATGGCGAAATAAGTTTTTGGCAAGCAGGTAAAGTTGGGGATGACCGAACCGACCGCTTGGATCCCGATCCGATCCTAACTGATCCCAAACCAAAAGCCATGTACAGAATCCTGCACAATCTTTGTTCTTTATTCATTGAACAAAAAGCTCGGAGCTCAGATTGTTTTACATTAATTTTTACTTTAAACGACAGATCTCTTTTCTTTCTAAGACAAACGAAAGCCTATTTTTTAGACAAAGAAGACGTGTTGTAATCAATTGCGTTCACAGCCTGATAGGATGAAGTCAAAGGAGGTTTTTGAGGATTTAGAGGAGGGGTGGGAGGAAAGCTTGATCGTGGCCCAGCCAGTGGCGTAGCCAGGATTTTTTTGGAGGCTGCCAGAGGGAAAAAGAACGTCAATGGCAGTGGTCAGTGAGGTAGCAATGGGCGGGGATGTGGCTCCGACCTGCTGGAGGCGGAAATTTTAAAAATTCTGCTCAGAGTAGCTCTTACTGGCATCATTTCAGACCATTTTCTGGTGTGCTGGAGGTTTTTTAGTTTGGGTCCTTCTGACTCGTACAGTATATTCAATTATAAGTAAAAAATACAGATTAATCAACAAACTACTGTATCATTTCAACTTCAGCCTCTGATTATATTTCGCGAAATTTATAATCTCGGTATCATCAACAGCGTCGCTCACTTAAAGCAATTTAGAAATCCTCAGAAACCATGTTTATCCAGTTTTTAAGCGGACGAAACCTCAGACGCATTGTTAGGTGGACTTTTCGCTGGCTTCCTGACCCATTTGTCTTTCGATCGCCGGAACCCATTCAAGAAAGATTGGTCAGTGATATCGAAATCACCAGTCAAACCCCTCGAGGAAAGGCCGCTTTAAAATTCAGACTGGGAACTGATCCACCCCCCCCCCCGGATCGGTCGATGCTGGGCTGGTCGTATGTAAACTTTTGGTTTTTTCAGTTTAATCGTCGACGAGTTGAGCAATCAGCGATTATTCCTTTTGCGGCGATTCGATGAGGCGCAGCAAGTCGTGGTGGGATTGCTGGAAGAGAAGGAGACGATTCGCAATGGGCTATTCGATATGTTTTTGTGAGTGTCGTAGGAGATCGATCCATTTGTGGACATTAGGGGAGGGTCCCTTTGAAAACAGCAATCAAACTATTGCTAGTAATGGTAATTATCGCATGGTCTATCTAAATTTAGCGATAAATATCGATTCCCGCCGAAAATCGAATAAAAAATGGCGGGAGATTTGTGCACAATAAATGGCAGTTCCAGCTTGCAAACCTTGCTCATTCTTGGACCAGCCTGTTTCATGTCAGGCATTGAAGAGAATTTGGACGAAGTAGGTGTGCGGGTCAGGGTTAGTTATGGGTTGTGAAAATGACGCCTACTTTTCGCCGCGTCAAAAGTGATTATTGCGCGCTGGACTCCTCGCTTGGTGAATAACTCGGCATTGAGGGAGGAGGGCTGTCGTGGTTGGTGTTCAGTCCGGGTGATCCCTCTGCTGGCAGTGGGGTACCTCTCGACCTGCTTTCACTGACTTGTCTTGTCTTGGCTTAGGCATCTGCAGGAGACCAAAGAAACACTTGATCCAATGGAGCACGGCAAGTATCGCCATTTGGCTCGATCGCACACTGTGGACAGTCTGCTGGACGCCGATCAGGAGTTGGCCCGGGCTCTGCGCAGGCAACTGTTGAACACTACCAGGGCACCGTCAGCGAGGGGTGTGTTCGCCGATGACGCAGCTGAGGACGACGAACCCATTGTGCTGCCATCGGATATGGAGAAACAGGCCAAGAAGGTGAATGAACTGCATCCTGAATATTGGTGGTGTATGTGGCTAGTGCTTTGGACTAGAAATACCATTTGTGCGGGTTCGATCCCCACCCAGGGCGAATGTTTTTGCTTCTCTCTTGGTTGCTTAGTTTGGGCCACTTTCTTCTCAAAGTTTAACCGGCTAGTTCCACAGCCTTTGTAAGATATGGATGATCCTGCTGATCGATCAGTTATCATTGGTCCTACTGATCGATCGCTAATCATGGATCCCGCTGATCGATCGGTAATCATGGGTACTGCTAGTCGATCAGTAATCATCAGTCGTACGGATAGATCGCTAATCACTTACCCCGCTGATCGATCAGTAATCATTAATCCTACTGATCGATCGCTAATACTTGATCTTCCTGATCGATCGCTAATAATGATCCCGCTGATCGTTCAGTAATCATGGATACTGCCAATCGATCAGTAATCATCGCTCTTACGGATCGATCACCAATTATCTATCCTGCTGATCGATCAATGTGTTTAGGTGATCGAAATCGATATCAAGGCATTCGCTGCTTCCAATCCGTGCGAGGATTTTCAACGTCTGGTCAATGAGCGGGCTCAGGCATCTGGTCTGCCACCACCCAAGATGCACAATATTGTTGTGAATTGTTGCAGAAGATGCGAGGGGAAGATCAAAATTGTGTGATGGATCGATTGGTAATCGAAAAGGGTCATTTTGTGATTTTTGTGCCACAAATCCACGTTCTGCGTGATGGTCGGTGTTAGTGATTGTGAAATGGTATTTTAGGCAACTAACCAAGTGTGCATGGTGATTGTCCTGTGCCAGGCTTGAATGAGTCTTGTGATGTCAAGTTTGGGAATGTGCTGGATTTTTAGCTTGTGATTGTTAAAGCAGCGAGTTAAAGAATTTCTGGCGAGCTGTTTCAGCCGTGCTAACTGTGCAATTTGTAGTGTCCTGGTGAACTGGTCATTTAAATTTAAATTTGCCGCGCGTTAGGGCAGAGAGTACAGTACTTGCACTTGTGTGCGCATCCGTCAGTTTATGATAGATCCATCGATTTTTCGCCGCTGGCTAGTCGGCTCGTTGAATTTGGTGCTGGGGGTCGGTGGCTGCTGCTGTTTTCTCCTCTTTTCGATAGGAAAATTGAATGTCTTTGCATGGTTTCGATTTTTATCGAAAAACATTCTCTCAACGCGATTATGGCCGTAATTATTTGGCCTTATACTGCCATGTAATGCAGTAAACGAGATTTCGCCAGTACCATCATATTTCCTGAAAACAAGGTGCCACAATTTGTACCAAATCGGTGTTGGAATTAAAAGACGACGAAGGAAATTTTACGATCAAAGCCAGTATTTTTTGATCATGAATTTTATTTCGAAAACGTTGGCGGGAAATCGGGGATTTTTCGCTTTGAGGATTATCATTTTCGTAATAATCTCAACACAGGTAGGTTATAAAAGATTTCAAAGCTTTCGGATGTGTGTTAGCCCAAGTTTTTTCCGCGGTTTGGCTGTTCGTTATTCCTGCGTCGTAATTTTTTTATTTGAAATCTAAGCACTGAGTTATTATTTGAAAAATAACGCGGCTTGAAATTTGCGACTGTCTTGTTCGTCGTTTTTTCAAAAATGACATGCCTTTTTGGATTAGGCACCTTAACTTGATGCGCCATCATCAAATGGTTGTTCTTATGAATCTTGTTTATCGGATTGGCGAGGATATTTTGACTGTTTTAAGCCGATGGGTGTTTTTGTTGAACAATGGTTCATTAGGTTTCCTTGACCTAATTTAGGCGTCTGGAAAATACGACCCGTACGAATGGCCAGTGATTGATCTAATATTGGGTTACTTCGTGGCTTTTGTGTCGAAGAAGAAAAATATTTTCGAAATTAGGTCTTCTAGATTCGCAGACCTTGCGCAGATGTTTTTCGACAAACACCATCTGTCGTCCAGCGAATAAGATTCACGTGTTTTCTTCCGCACCTCCTCCGTGTTTTTTTTTCTGTTTTGACTACTGGTATAGACGATATCAAGATGGAATATGATGAAGATCTATGTTAGTGACAGTTTTTTTAACTGTAGGTGCTAGCCATCGAACGACGAACGCCAAATAAAGCGGGCCAACAACAACCGCAACAATGGTACGAAAGAGCGTGGAAAACTGGGCCAAAATCGGATACGGTTTATATCGATGATTCACGATCGGTAAATATTTTTGGTGACTGTTTTTCTATTTTTTCGTTTCTGCATTACAAAGAGTCTTTTCATATTTTTTTAGCAACGTTCGCGAATGAGCGAAGGTAGCGGGGGTGGGGGTATGAGCGATTTGGACGAGACCGCTTCGGGCTATGGCGAAGATGACGAAGATTCGGACGGCGATGGATTCGTGGAGAGGGGATCGGGTAAGGGCATACTTTGCGAGGAATGGGTCAAGCATTTCTGGCATGCTTCTATCTGGACAGTTAATTTTAGTTTTTTCCGTGGCCTAACTTACTTCTGCTATTTAGTTTAGTAGCATTTGTGTTTTTCCTTAATTCCAGGTGCTCATGCTGGTAGTCGTTTCGGTGTTGACGGTGGTTCAGGTATTGTTATCTTCGTTTTTATAAGTTTTCCGTTTATTTTGGTTTTGTGGAGCTTTTTATAAGTTTTTACAATTTTATGGTCTCGGATTTATTGGGTTAGAAAGTTTTTATTTTTGTAGGAGACGATGAAGTTGTACTTCCGCCGAGACGCCCCGCCGAGATGTCGCCGAGTGTGGACTCGTGGACGTCGTCAGTTTTATCGACCACAACAAGTTCTGTCGCTCATTTATTGCCAGTTACTACCCAGACGACAAAGCCTTCTTTTATTGGACCTGTAATAATAGAACAACCAGAATCGACGACTACAAACGTCGAACAAACGGTATGCAAGAAAGAATGTCTTTTTGCTGGTGGAATTTTATGACATCATAACTGGTTGTGTGTTTTGAAAAGATTTAATCATTAGGAATAATTTGGACGAGGGGGAAAATTTTTGAGTATTTCTTCATCGATTAGTTACGAATTGAAGAGTTCTTTCTAATTTTAGACGACGATTACAAGCACGACTCGTTCGACGACGACGACATCGAGCGCTTTTTATACAATGCGTCAAACAACGACGACGAGCGCGGCTATACGACACAGGCCAATAAGCAGTACGACGACAGGTGCGCCCGCGACGACGACGAAATTACGCGAAAGTCATAAAAGTTCGCCCAAATTGATTCCGCCCATTTTGGGAGATACGAATGAGGCGACGCCACAAAATTTTTGGATGCGGCCTGGAGTTTTGGCTGGTGAGTAAAATGTTTAAATATTTTAGAGGGATTTGGTCGAAGATACAGTAGACCCCTTACATGGGAAGGGCCGGAGGGGTTCCCCGGGGCTGTCGGCAGTAACGAACTCGTGTTTTCAGGTCTGATCGGGGGCGCGGTCGCGGGCTTGTTGGCGGCCATCTTGTTGGTCATGTTCGTGGTGTATCGAATGAGGAAGAAGGACGAGGGCAGTTATGCCTTGGAAGAACCCAAATCGCCGCCGGCTTATACGTACGCTTATCAAAAAGCGCCTACCAGGGAATTTTACGCGTAGGATGGTCGATGATTATGGTTTGGTGAGAAATTGGAATTGGTGAATAGTTTTGTTTTTATCTTACTTTCCTATCTTAGGGCCTACTGTAGATGGGGGATGGATGATGTCTTTCATTAGCATTATGTCCTCGAGGGATCTGTTTCTCGCGCTTATTTCTCTCTATCGCATAAACTAGCCTTTTCTGCCTGCGCGGCTATTTTTAAGTTGTCTTGTTTATTTTTGATCAAAATCGAGGCAATCTTTGATGTGTCTTGCTAGTGAAATTTGGGAAAATTTACTCAATTTTATCAGTTTTTTCAAACATTTTGCACAAGGTACAGGAGTTTTGTACTTGGGCTCATAATTGCTAATTGACGATGCCTGAGCCTGGTTTTGACTGTTATCATAATTGGGATGACTCACTTCTGGTTTGCCTGTTTCTCTACATTATCAATGTTGGTTATTGTTACCGAAATGGTGGGGGTTTTGTAGATTGTGTAAAAAAGGTGCGTTTTTTTGTTTTGTTTGATGTACATGAGGGCGCTTCCAAATATGCCGTGCGGATGCGTGTCATTTTTTAGCTGATAGCTCGATTTTTGAGGACGCGGATATGATGTATATTTTGTTAGTAAACTTGCCCTTAGCCAAAATGAGGAATAATGAAAATGGAGGTCTGAAATGACCTGGTTTTGAAATTCGACTGGTTTCTTTTATGTTTCGACAATTTTTCTTTCAGCTGGACGAAAAGATTTTTTGAAAAATGACGAATAGTGAAGAAATAATTTCGAATAATGAAGAGGAATTGAATGTGACGAAATTAAAAGATGATGGGAATGAATATTTTAAGCGTGGCGACTACGACGAGGCCTTGCAATCTTATACGAAAGCATTGAAATTAATTAGAAAATATGAACAAAAATTGGAGAATGAAAATTCGAGGAAAGAATTACGAGCTAATTTATACAAGAATCGAGCGGCAGTTTATTTGAAGAAAGAGGATTTTACGGCGGCCGAACGTGATTCGAGTCGAGGTGAGGAGGTAGCAGAGCCCCGACTAGTTTGCTTACGTCGACAACTGAGTTCTTAGTTTTGCAATTCGCCATAAATTTTCACGTTTCAATGCTTTTCTTACTCGAGCTTAAAGGAATTTTAAGACGCAATGCGGCGCGCGTGGTGTTCATAGCACGAGTGGGGGATTTACGTAAGAGAATATTGTTTACTAAATTGTGTGCTATTTTTCGTAAAAATGCAAAACACTAGTAGGAACTGGTTGGCTAGTAGAAACGGATCGATTTTCGTATAGATATGCGGCTGATAGGGATGAGAGCACGTGGCTCGGTTCGGCTGGCTCATGTACTGTAAGGAAATGAGTCGTTTTCTTAGAAAAGATGGGCGAGGCGAAATAGAGGATTCGTGAGAATGGCAGAGAGGGGGCGGCAAAAATTGATCATGGGAACATTTTTTCGATGATTAAAAGCGTGTGCTTGTCGATTTTGACACGGGGCTATCGATTGGAGGGGGGTTGTATGTTTGTGTTTGTTGGCTAATAGGGAAGTGGGTGCATTGGATTTGTTGCGGGCGGTTGGGTGGATTAATGAGAAGGGCAGGGCGGCGCCGTCGTGTCGCCTAATTAGATAGAGCCGACGGGGGGACGCCATTCTGGCCCGCACTAGTCTGGTGGGGCGGGCATTAGTCAGTGTCCGACAGGCAACAGGGGTCGTGCAATAAAAGCCGAGCCAAGGGGGCCGACGAGATGTGCCAATGCCTTTTGGCCCGTTTAGGGGCCTATGCTCGATAAGTGGTGAACCGAGTCGTCGTCGGCTGGGATAATGCATAAAATGGGGAATGCGTCGAATTTGTGTCACGATGGATGAATGATTGGCCTGTGCGCTCGAGTGGGTGTGGGGGCATTGCATATGATTAATACATCCTCTCCAGATGTACTTACATATCGAATAAGATGACATTCTGACGGCCTACTACTTGAAGAAGTTCGGGGTGACAAAACAAGAAAGTGGCACGTGTGGCGCACTGGGGGGGGGGGGGGGGGTATTGGTTTGATCCGATGCCTATAACATGTCATGTCATACTTTGTCCATAGCCAAGCAAGCACTCGAGGGCTAAGTAATGCATAATTGACAATTATAGTTTACCCAGGCGGGAGTCGAGCCCTCCCTTTTTGGTGTGAGAGGCAGGCCACGACCCGGGGCAACATTGCAATTCAGTGCTGTTCTGTGCTTATCGATCGGTCTGGTCAGGATTGAATAACGAGGCAAAAGCACGCTGGGCTGGAAGGCGCTGTCTGACACACAGACAGCCTGTAGCAGCGCTTCGTACATTTCTAGGGATGGGAGGGAAGCTGGCATGTTCATTCATCTGTGTCAAGTTTCAAAAATCTGTGCCTGTAAAGTGTGCTCTCGTGAGAAAAATAGGCTTATGCGCAAAAAAAAAACATAAAGATGCAAAAGAAATGTGCATACAGATTTCTTGCAGCATAAGCAGGGCAGAACACATATTGCGCTACTCGTATAGTCGATCTCCCTCCATTGTAAGATTCTAGGGGATCTCTGTATTGGCCGATTTTTTATTACATTTTTTGCGATTCCATACTATGTCTTTTGATAGTTTTTGCAAAAATGTCAATCAAGGTGAAATAGGGAGCGTTTCCAAACCCGCCATTTTCAAAGTCAAATTTCTGGTGGAAAATTACTGTATAGTACTTGCACATTCGTTCTTAGAGGTAGTGGCGGGTTGCCTCCATGCCCGCATATGGTGGTTGTGTCCGCGTTGATGTAGACTGCGAGGTAATGGACTCTTGGGATATTTTGGGAGTCCGAGTTGATTGATCAGGTTCTATGGAACTAATCCGCTTCGAATGAAAAATTTCAATCAAAAATTCTTTTAATTTGAATAGGAATGGGTATTGAAATTTTTTGCGGGGTCTGGACATAAATTTGTGTTATTAAGCGATTTTTAATACAGTTTTATGCGCTTCTGTCTTCGTTTTTGATAATTTTTGTAAAATAGGGACCGTTTCCGAACAGTTGAACTGATCGTAAATTAATTTTTGGGTAAGGCTATTGGCTTGCTTCGGGTTCAGTTTGTGTTTTTTTAGCTGAAAAATTAGATGAATTTAGTTTTTAGTTTTTAGTTTTAGATGGCGCTGTGAAGGAAATCCATTGGAGAATCTTGTATTTTGTTGTGTCCAAACGTGAAGGCACTCGACGAGCATCCTGTCCGCCGTGTGCATCGCTTATAACGTTACCAGTGAGGGTGATGTTTCAGCTGCCGACGACATTCGACCTCGTCTGTGGCTGAAACATCACCCTGACGGGTTACGCCCCGACTTGGAATGTGGATGCAGTGGATCGATGCAAATAGGTTGTGGGGGGCAGCAATTCGCAAATGGATGTTCAGGTTCTATTTTGGGGGAAAATTGGCGATGACTCATGGTTTAACCAAGCGAAAAAGAACAGATGGTCTCGATGCGAGGATGAACATTCGTTGTGGAAAATAGGGTTTTTTATTTTAGCCTTGGATTTAAATCCGAACGATCCGAAAGCACTATTTCGTCGAAGTCAAGCTCGTGAACAATTGGGTAATTTTTCGGACGCTTTCAACGATGCAAAATTGGTTTTACATTTGGAACCGAACAATAAAGCGGTGGTGCAATTGTTGCAAAGATTGGCGGAAATGGTGCAGAAAAAGGTTAGTGAGTATATTTTTCGGGGGGAATCGAGGATTTTAAGAATTTTTTCATTTTCTAGCAAAAAGAGGCGTTGACGACGGAAAATCGAGTCAATCAAATGTTTCAATTGTGTTTTGATGAGCATGCGGATCAAGAGAAACGTTCGCAGGTCAGTTTATCGAAGAGTCAGGGGCTGTGGTGAAGAGAACGGATTTGATGTATGGAGATGAAAAAAATTGAATTTCCCGCTACATGCCGTTTTATACTGATGAAAAGTTCCCGATTTCAAAATTTGCGCGCGTTGAGCTTCTGAAAGCTTTTCTAAACAGACTCGCTGCAAATTCTGGCTTTTAAAAACTGCCGACAGAAAATTTCTCTCGCTACAACTCGCGCACAGGCTTTAAACTAAGTGAGGGACTTTTCGTCTATGTAAAATTGCCATAAGCGGGTTGAAGCGGGTACTTTAAATTTTGCAATGTACGAAACCTATGATATGGTTTATAGGATTGTCATATATTTTAGGCCATGAACAACTTGTTGGTACTGGCGAGAGAGAATGCTGGTGCGGCTTTGATTTTGCAAAAAGGCGGCGTTGAGAAATTGATGGACGTTATTTTACAAGAGAAAAACGCGGACGAAGATTTGGTTCTGGCCGCGCAACGTGTGGTAGACGAGTTGGCCAGGGATGAGAACAGGGTGAGTGGGGAGGAAAGGTTGCCATTTGGGTGGATAGCTTTGTCTCGGTTGGTTACGAGACTAGAAAAGTCAGAGAATCGTAAAAGTGCCTTGAAAACCTTGGAAAATCATCTTTGACTCCTTGTACGAGCCCTGTAGACAGTCCTAGCAAAGTGGGCGAGTGAGGAGTCAAATAGAAACTTGCTTGCCGTGGATAGAACTAAGGTTTTAATGAGCACGGCTAATGGGTGAATCAAGAGAAAGCAGGCTCAGGTGAACTGCTGGTGTTCCAGGCTTTGAAGTTGATCGAGAAGTTGTCGGTGGAGAAGATAGTCGGTCTGTTGAACCACTCGAACGTGCAACGTGTTTCGGACGCAGCGGCTCTTTTGGTTCAACGTTGTTTCAACGCGCTGGCCAACATGGACCCTAAATCGCACAAGAAACCAGACGAGGAGTTGGTCGAGAGTAAGTGGGGGTAGAATGACGTTGATGTGCTGCGCGTGGTGTCTTGGGTCTCCTGTGCGGGGCTTTATGCGCCTGAGAGAACTGGCTGAAGTTGCACTTGGGATTTGGTGATATTGCTGGGATGCGTGTGCAGGTGGCGGCAGAGGTCCGTCGTACAGGTTAGGACCTCCGGACCCTTCTCTGGTTCATGGAAGAATGTGGACTTGACGGCTCCAGTTTTCAGAGAACAAGGTGGTTCTGGTTCGATTGATCTTCGAGTTGAAGCGTGCCTTGGTGGACCCGTCTGTCGGTGCTATCGCTCGTAACAATGCCATCGATTTGATACTCAAGAACTTGATGCATATGGACGGCGGCTTGCCTCGAGGATGGTCGTGGGAGTTCAACGCCAATGATGGTAAGTCCCTTTGTGCACGTGCGTCCTTGTGGTTCACTCTGTTGACAGGAGCAGTGCCTTCGAGACTCTGAGCCTGTTGTCATTTGAGGCCTGGAACGACTGTTGCGAGTGGCGTGCAATATTCCGGAGCAGTGCAAATTGCCGGTGAGCCACGACACGAGAGAACACCTGGCCATCTGTTTGGCTCGACTGTTCGAGGACACTGTCTTTGACAAGTATCGAGCAGTCTACACGGAGACTGTGCAGAATTTTGTGGTGTGAGTTTGGCGGTGATGGGTGATTGCGAGGGGCCATAATGGACTGGTATTGTAGGTCGAAGATGGAGAACCTGACACCGGAGGTCAAAGTGGAGTTGTGCGCGTTGATGACCACCTTGTTGTTGGTGAGTGATAGTATGGGACAGACTGCATAGTCCGAGTGTACTCTGGGATGGTGGCACATTAGGTCTGGGTCCGACCAACAATGCCTTATCGGTCGGTGCTGCCAGTCTTTGACTGCTGAAGGTCATGGTCGGGTTGTGCTGCATGACTAAACTTTGTGGATGTCGCGGTGTTCCATCCCTGATTCAGGATGTGGGCAGAGAAGACTGATGCGGGTGGTTTTAGGGCCCGTTCGACATTGGATTCACCGTTATTTCGTCGAAAGGCATGACGGAGATGTTGTTACAAATGGCGTCAGGTGACGATCCGTTGCACCAGGTGAGACGGGGGATGGCACTAATTGTTCGAGGAGACTGTATTCTGCTGTTTCAGAGCGTGGCATTGGAAGCTATAGTACAGACGGCGAGCAAGCGCGAAAGGTGCACGTTTTTGGCCAATCAAGGATTGCCCGCTTTGAAAAAGCTTTATCAATCGAAAGATCCGAATGTGCAAGCGCGTGCTTTGGTGGTAAGGTGGTGGGCTTGTAAGGTTAGGGCAGACTTCATCTGACTGTGTAGGTCCACGCGGCTATGGAGGTCGTACCCGTACCTGGCGGGTGTGAATTCGCAGGACCTGGGACTAAGGCTCGATATTTTCAGGGTCTGTGCAAAGTGGCGGCTTCGAGTGGAACTGACGCGAGTATGAAGCCGGTAGCCGATGGAACTGAATTGAAGTTGGCTGCTGCATGCAAGAAGTGAGGAGAGTTGTGTCGAATGGAAGCCATAGGAGAGAGAGGAAAGGAGCGAGCACGTTGCAAATGACAAGGTGAAGGGAGGAGTGATGGGTGCGGTTTCAGGATGCTACTCAATGCCAGTTTGGGAACCGAAATCAGGAAATGGGCGGCGGAAGGCCTGGCCTATTTGACATTGGACGCCGACGTCAAGGAATGGTTGGTCGAGGATGCGACCACGATTCAGGCTTTGGTCTATTTGGCCAAGGTATGCACTTTAGCCGATGGACTTTTCGAAGGTCGACGAATCCGAGTTTACTGTTTAAGCAAGCTGGTCCGTTGTGCATTTTCGGCGTGTCGTCAGTTTTCGTCAATTTGACCAACATGTACGAAAAGCCGGCTATCGATCCGGAGTTGGTGCGTGTGGCCAAGTTCGCCAAGCATCACGTGCCCGAAGAGCATCCAAAGGATACCGAGGAATTTGTGAAAAAACGAGTGGACATGCTGGTCAAGGAAGGCGCCGTATCGGCCTGTGTGGCTATTTCCAATACGGAGAGTCAGCAGTGCAGGGAATTGTTAGCGAGGTGAGCTAGGATGCTAAAAACCTGTTACGGGGAACTGGCTGAGGTGCATGTGGGTAGCGCGCTGGAGTGGTAATCCGGGTGCGGGGGTTCGAATCCCAGCCAAGGCTTAAGTATTATTTTTATCTTGATTGAAAATTACAGAGTCTCTTTTAATTTTAAAGATAGAATGGATAGTCTGACTGGATTTTTCTCTTATAGAGCCTTGTTCGCGTTTACGAGGGAGGAAGATCATCGAGGGACGGTGGTGCAAGAAGGAGGTGCGAAGGTGAGTGTCTTGTGTCTTTTCGTGTCCTCCTTATTGGGGTTTTAAAAGTGTTATTGTTTAGCTTCTGGTCAAGCTGGCTTTGCACGGGAGCGAGGCTGGACGAACGCACGCGTCGCAGGCATTGGCCAAGATCGGTACGACCATCAATCCTGAGATCGCATTTCCTGGTCAGCGTATGTACGAAATCGTAAAGCCGATGGTTGGATTATTGCATTACGATCGGTCAGGCTTGCAAAATTATGAGGCGTTGTTGACTTTGACCAATCTGGCATCGATGAGCGACTCGGTCAGGTGAGCTGGTGCCGGGCCTTATCAGATTGTGTTGGCTAACCTCTCCATCATGGGTGTTGTATAAGGTAGCCCCCTGGTCTCACCGCAGCATCGACCGATCCGAGGGGTGAATCGGATCCCGATCTGATCCAACTGCTGGATCGGCCGGATCGGCAACTAATATTTTTCGCGTTTTATCTGCTGGGAAATGATAAAATGTGACAAACTTTAACGACAAAATCACGTTTTTTTTCTCAAATCAGTATTTAATCACGCTTCAGGCGCTGCTTATCTCTCCCATGTCCTTTGGACTGGTCTGACAGAGTGACAGCGAGGAACCATGGCAGGTTGGTGAGCATATAGTACCAAACAGGTCATCCCCATCTATCTTCTATTTTTTGAAGCGGATCGGTCGGATCGGGACCCAGGCCTATGGTCGGATCGGCCGATGCTGGTCTCACCGTTTACAAAGTTCATGCCATACAAGGCTGGAAAAGTGTCTAGACAGCTTAAAAATCTGGCAAGTGAGAAATTCGGAGTCAAAATCATAAGAAAATGTGAGAGGCTGCATTCGGAGGTTTCAAATTTTGTATTGCCTACCTTTTCTGTGCACCTTTTTTATGCTGGAAATCAATAAATCATTTGAAACTGGCTTAATACCGTTGGGATCGTGTGAAAATAATCAGAGGAAAATCGAGTTTGTTGTCTGGAAAAATCAGGGACCATCATTTTCCGCTCCTTGTACGAGTATGAACTCTGGTTTTGTGCTTATCTGGTAGGTCTCTGTGTGGTATGGCCAAGTGGCCGCGCAATGCATAAGTGTCGATTTAGGTTGCGCATATTCAAGGAGAAGGCGATGCCGATGATCGAGGAATATTGGTTCATGCAGGATCACAAGGATTTGAGGGCGGCCGCCACCGAATTGTACCTGAACCTGTTGCATACGAAAGAAGTGAGTCGAGGTGTGCTTGGATTACAGACTGGAGACAGAAGGCTGTAAAGTGGAAAATAGAAATAGTAAATGGTAGTGTACTGGCATATTCCCTGAGAACTTGTAGGGCCATCTGGTCGAGCTAGCGGCCGCGGCGGTGCAGTAGCTCGGCTATTGCTTTGTTGCGAGCGGCTGGACTCGTCCCGGGTTCGATCCTCGGTGATGGAGGTCGGTTTGCGAACTATAAACCCTCGCTGACCTTGCACGCCAGGCTGTGGATGGGCGACTCCCGACCCGGTACCGTTAAGATGCGCCGAGTTGGAGAGGCGGTTTCGGATGTCGAACACTGACAGCGTCCACACCCCACCCGCCATCGGCCGAGAAATCGGTGTCCAGTCCAGGATGCCCTCGCGTGGAGGTAGCGTTCGACCGGGGCCCCGACCCCGAAAAATTATGGGCGGGGTCGGGGTCCAAAAATTGTATGCTAATAATGAGGGCAAATAGATGATTTTCTTGAGTTAGCTAGCAAAGAAGGTATGTAAAGATCAGGAAAATTCTGACGAGGAGGAAAATGTGGAATCTGAGCCAGAGGGTGTATCAGATAACTATGAAGAATAGGAGTGAAGAAGACTCTGCATGGAACTACGGGTATTTACATATAACTCGTATGCTCAGACGCCCGCACATTTTGTTCTCATTTAGTCTATAAGCCATGCATTCTTGCTCGTCTAAAATATTGTTTTTCCCAAGGGAAAAAGTAGGTAATACTCTACATCCGCTACAAGTACTATGCACTAGCGGATGTAGAGTATTACCTACTTTGCAGTATTAGTATTTAGTATTTTATTAGTTCTGAGTATTTAAGCCCAATCGTACTAGCCCGATTGGGCTTAAATACTCAGTCAACCCCGACCCCGGAAATATGTAGTTGACCTCTGTCGAACGCTACTGGAGGTGCTCCTAGTGGAGACACGCAGAGGGAAGCTGCTGTGTGTGCTGGTCTCCGCACAGCCTTGCTTAGAAGTTTTGACTGCTAGCCGTCAAATGGCAAAACAGGCCAAGTCCAAAAAATTCTAATATCTGGTCAAGCTAAAAATCAAGAGTGGACAGTCACTAGGAATTGTACTGTCATTCCTGGGCGAGACAGGATTGAAGGCTGTTTCGTTTCAGGTGAAATATTACGTGATGATGCCGGGCACTGATCGATTGAAATTGTGGGTGCTGTACGCTGGCGAGGAGGAGGATATGCGACTGGCCAAAGCGGCGGCTGGCGGACTGGCCATTCTGACGGAGAATGCCGAAGCGTGCAAGAGGATAGCTAACGAGGTGAGGGGTGGGTGGTCGGTGGTGAGTGCGGGGATACAGGTTGGTGTCTCGTTCAGGTCAAAAGCTGGTTGGATATCTTCAAGGAATTGAGCATGCACGAGAACACGATTGTCCAGTACCGGGGCATGATCGCCTTGGCCAATATGATGGAATCGGATTACGATGTGGCGGCTAAGATTGTGCAAACCGAGATCATTGACGTGAGTAGTTTGTTGGAGAGTAGTGTTTACAGTAGGATAATATTGATCAGATCGAGTAGATTGATAATCGATGGATACTTCATCGTTTGTATCGATTATTGGTTGAATTGTAATCGATCGATGAGTGATCGCTGATTGAGGTAACTGATTGAGGACTATGATCGTTATCTCACAGAAGTCAGTTTTGCTTCGAAGCCACCACTTGTGCATCGATAAGTGATCAGTTGGATCAGTTGTCAATTGGCCGTTAAGCCTAGTCCAAGGCCATCTCCTAGACAAGTCTGTCGAACTAGCCCAGCCAACAGTGGCACATGGTCGGGGCTCGTAGACCTGTCCGCCTGACTCATATTTGGTTTTTTTCAGATTCTTGTGGCTCTGACCAAGATGAACGATCCGAAGCGACAAAAAGCGAGCGAGGAGGCCAAGCGAGCTCTGGCGCAGGCCGAGAAGTGGGAGTTGATCAAACCGACTGATCGTGAATTGTACGAACGTGCCAACAAGATGTCGACTGTGCCTGAGGAGAGTTAGGGGGCAGGGTGGCCAGTGATGGTGCTAATCTGAGTGCCTTTTATGCAATGCGAGAGAGTGATGGGAATCTCTCAGGTGCCTGGCTTTATACTTGTGGCAGTCATTTTTAATTGTGCAAGGTTGAAGTGCGGTGAATGAAACATGAAGTCTGGACTTGTGTGAGTGTGATGACGAAGACTGAAACGGTTATCTTGATGGTTCTGTTTAGCTGAAACCATATTTTACGCAGGTGTGCTAATTTTGGGCAGGCTGCTTTGCACGTTTTTGTGGAGCGAATTCAAGTTTTGTGGACGGTTGGTTGGCGGGGATGGCTACTCCGACTGGTGGTGGCATGCAAAGGATCCTGCGAGGTGTCCTGCAATATCGCAAGACGGTGAAGGCCAATCTGGTCGAGCAGTTCAAGAGGATTCGTGACAATCCCAGGGTGAGGCAACATAGCGAGTACTAACTTTAGGCAGGCCTCAGATTCGCAGTGTTTTAGCCGACGGCAGTATTTTTCACGTGTATGGACAGTCGTATGCTAGCCACGAGATTTACTCAAGCTCAAGTGGGTGACATGTTCGTGGTCAGGAATGCGGGCAATATAATACCCCATGCTACGACTTATGGTGAGTGCTGTGCTGGCATCAGCTGTGGAACAGTGCACATGTGCACGCCTGTTACAGCGTCAGTGACTGATGAGTGGCACTAGCCTAAATGGAAGGGGGAAATAAACTTCGAGACTGACTGCGGCTTTGAGAAAATACACAATGGCACAGTTCACGTGATGCTGGTCTAATCGGAGGATGTGGTAAGACAGTACATGCACAGTGAGTCTGCGTTCCATGCAGGCATTCATGGACACACCGCAATGATATCATGGACGAGTGCATCTCAGCACTGGTCCTTGCTATCACAGGTTTACTGCTGGTCAAATCTAAGGAATCGTGCTGGTGGGATGGACATGGTTTACGCATGCCCGTCGCACCTGAATCCTCTCTTCATGTTTTAGGCAACTTTGGTGCCGAAGTGAGTGTGACCACGGAACCAGCGGCGATTGAACTGGGCTGTGTTCGAGGTGGCATCAAGCACGTCGTCGTGTGTGGTCATTCCGACTGTAAAGTATGAGGCATCGAAAATTGGACAGAAGTGCTGGTCAATTTGGAAAACATTGTCTCTTTTGTAGGCAATGAACACACTGCACAGCATGGAACAGCATCCGGACCAAGTCAACGCTTCGTCGCCGTTGGAAATGTGGCTGAGAAGACACGGCTACGCTAGCATTACCAAGTTGGATAATTTATTGAAAGATAAGAAACCGATTCAGTTCCTGACCGAACTACCCCACTATACATTCACGGCCATTATCGATCCCGAGAATATACTGGCACCAGCTGATAAGCTATCTCAGGTATGATAGGGTGCAGCTGGCAAAATAATCTGGCCGAGCCGTAAAATAAGCATTCGCTGCCAAAAACCAGAGGCTAGGAAAAAAACCCAACAGAAACGGCTGGTTTAGCCTGGGGATCCCGTTAAATGTGGGACTTTTCGGATGATGCTAGTGATCAGCTTGGTCCAACTTGAGTGAGCCGATTTAGCAGTTTTTCACTTGGATCCGTTTCTCAGCTACACCCTTGACAATGGTGAACTGCCCAGTGGTACCCACGACCCTTGTTTCAGATTAACACTCTGCAATCTGTGGAAAACATCGCGTCGCATCCGGTCATCCAAGAACACATCGCCAAGAACCTGCTGCACCTGCACGCCATGTGGTTCGATATTTATACGGGCGAAGTTTATTATTTCAGTCGTCAAAGCAAACAGTTCGTCTTACTCGACGAAGCTCACATCGACAAGCTGTTGAAAGAGCTCGGTGATCAGTGATTTGTGATAGACGTACAGCAGAGTACACGACTCGTAGTGATTCAGCCGTGTTGTAAAGTGACTCGTGAGATACTTCACACTTTCTGACATTTCTATCTCCTATATGCATAGATTAACGTGAAAGTTTTAGAAAATCTGATTTCAAACACACAAACATAAAATCGTTCACTTTTTCGTACCTTCCAAAAAATCCTTGGCTTCGTTGATTTTTGCTGCCACATAAGGCGATCCGCCTCGGTCCGGGTGATTCAATAGCATGATTCGTTTGTAAGCTTCGCGAATTTTCGTTTTTGACGCTGATGGACTGAAAAATTTGTAAAATTGCTATGCTGATGATAGCGAGTAAAAAAAGAAGAATGACTAACCTGACTCCCAAAATGAGACTGGCTTCACGACGAGTCATTTTCTGCTCGAATCCACCCCGATAAGGACGAGTGAGCTGAAAAAGGAGTGATTCTTAGATCATTGATTGATCAGCTAGATGCGATCGACTAGCTCGCCAGATTCCACGTCTTATCCATCATCGCTCACAAGCCTACTCGATTTCTGTCTCTGAACTGCACTGTATGTATTTGGCCAATGAGCAAAGTTTGATTGATAACCAATTAAGTATCTGGTCAGGAGAAACTGACTTTAAGGCAATCGATATCGATCTATCGATTACTTTTTAACATGATCGAAAAAATCGATACTGAGCAAAATAATTGATGTAACGGAAAATGAGTGAACAGCTACAGTGCCCAACACACAGTTCCTACAGTACGGCCAGATAGTCGGAAAAGATAAAAGCAGACCAAAAATGTCAAAAACTTACACTTGCAGTCGGCAAATAGTCCAGTTGCTTTTTGACCGTTTGCGAAACTTGACGTCCGTACCGTAAAGCCAATCGACCCCCGACACCGATGGCTACTGCGGCCAAACCCGCTGCGATGAGTGAACTCGTCTGAAATTACACGAATCTTGCATCATGTGCTCAGAAATGACAACGCGCCAGCACATAATGTATGGATTTCGTATTGAGGAAAAAACTAGGCCTAAGTAGGTAGATAATTCATTACTTACCATTAAATCTATTCTGATCGTAAAAACGCGATTAATTCCGTTCGTAGAGTATCAAAAACTGTCCAAAAACTCAAAGATTTGTAGAAAGACTGTAATGTTCAGTTTGAGTTAACTGTTCGACGCAGAAGTGAATGTTTGCCGCCACTAGCAGACAAAAGTGCGCAAATGGCGGGAAATTGAATTTTTCTGATTGAGATAGTAACAGCTAGAAAGTCTACATTTTGGAGACGAAATGCTGAGCAACAAGTGAATACTTGAGTCCTAAACTCCCCGCACCATCCTGACTCGATTGAGCTATAGAAAGTTGCCCTAGGCCTCTCCAGACGGTTTTTATAGGGTCTAAAAGTACAAAAAATGATAATTCCACCCGAGTGGACCCCCTTTTGCGCACCCTACAGCAATTTGGGTCGATAACTGGTCAAAATTAATGCCAAAAGGCACCAGCAGTGATGTTACCCTGTCGTTTGAACATACAGCTCCCGATCGGCGTTGTGATCTATCGGGTCCATACATACATACCTACCTACATACATACATTACATACATACATATATGACGCGGGGCGTTTTAGCCCATAGAAGGATAACCAGTAAAGATTTCGAAAAGATTTTTGGTACGCGCCTTCCCCAACTAGTCCCCTATGTCCACACCAAATTTTATCGGTTTTGGCCGCATGGTTCGCGAGTTATAGCGAAAACAAGAAACCTGGTCGGGTTTTTCGCCCTCGCACCCCTAGTATGAGTGGAGCCCGAACGGAAAAAGATCTTGCAAAATCCTTCGGTAGAACTTAATCTAGTGTAAAGTTACACTAAGAAACGAAATTTCATCGCTTCATGACATCAGGCTGTTGAGATATCGTTGTTGGTGTGGCACATGTATGTACTACATGGGGGACGCTACCGCGCCGCCATGGATCCGTGCTGCACTAAAGCCAATCTACTCTGTGCGACAGAGGCCCCAAAGATTGCAGTTCAGACTCCGCTCCACTGGGTTCCCACGCCGCGGGCAATATCCGCGTGGGTTTTCTGTTACCCAGAGATGCCTCATGACTGCATTTATGGCGTGTGCAAATGATTGTTTCCGGTAGGGATTTCTTGCATGACAAGGATGGCAGGATAAAACATGCTCAGGGGATTTTCTGCCGCCCGCAAGGTTTATGATCAAACAAAACTGGTATGTCATATATTTGGATTTTCGCAAATTCAAGTGCAAAATCTGGATTTCTGCTAGTAGGATATTTTTAGAAGTGACTCCCACTTTGAATTGAAATTTGCTCATGAGAGGCCTGAGCTGAGGTACACCTGCCGATGAAGGATTTCTGGAGGCACGCAATGGAGGAATCATATATGTACATACATTGAGGCTCCCACTGTACAGTACATGCAATAGATACAGTATATTATCAAGTATTGTGGCGACAAAAATTACATTTTGATGGTTCGTTGTCCATGCTGCCAATGGCAATTGTTTGACTCTGTGCATATATTAGTTTCAAAAAGTATTTTATGAAAGGCCAGGACAAATTTCATGGACCACTAACTAAAGCAGTAGTGCAATCCTAGGCCTCGCTAAGACAATCTTGGTCAATCAACGGTCTAAAAACTTTATTTCTGACCATAAAATAGTTTTTGCACAATGATTTCAAGTGAAACAGAAACTTAGTCCACCCTTTTGATCAGGCCAGACAATTGGCAATAAGCACACTATCTACTCTGTACAATCGATATCCGCAGTTGCCGATGATCCAACGATCGCTAGTGAGCCGAAGATCAGTGAATTCAAGCATTGATAGTATCAGGAAAACACGAGTTATCCGCGGCCAGTCAGTGCAGTCCTCATCGATCACTGCAAGCAGTCACCCAGCATCGATCAATCCCAGATCAGTGCAATCAATCATCACCAGTGCAGTTCAGGCTACATAAATTATTACGCATTCGTGGTGCAACACTACACACTTCACGTGCATTACAGTAGGGACATACAGTAAACACGTTCAACAAAACTCTACATTTCACTCTCGATCTTATCATCTTAGTGAGAATCGTAAGGCAGCCCCTTCCTTTCCGCTCTGACTACCGGCCAAATCTAATTATCTTCAGTCTGATGCCTAAATAGAATAAATATGAGAAACTGAAAAATTCACACATTTTTCCACACCAGAAATTTGAGTTCGCGCCCTTTCTTACTGCAGTCTCTTGTGCAGCATAGTATGTGGATTGCAGTGTAAAGTGCCTTGGTTGGCTGCAATCACTGGTCAGTGAAATCACCACCCAACATGGACATGTTGCAGTACTTGCCATGTTTACTCAAAGACGCCCAAGTAATATGTCCCCTGGGCCTTCTCTAGAAAAAAGGGTGCTAACTGGAAAAACCCACCAAGGACTAAGCAGTTCAGGATCGCTGAAGTAGGTTCGGCAGCCTGAAATCGATCCTTCGATTGGTCGATTCTGGGTGTGAGGGATCTCTAAAGACCAGTTACTGGGTGCAAAAGCAGATGACATTATCAGGCTTTCTCATGTCATAAAACTTGCAGAGAAATTGCTCAGTGATCTGGCGCCCCATTTGGCATGTGAAGTTAGGTCTAAAATATGGAATACCACAGTCTTCAAAAAGGGTACAATTGTAATCTCCACTTTACACTGGAGTACTTGGCAGCCTCACTGGAGTGTGCTTTTCTAGTTTTGGAGCCCACAGCCAAGTGGGGTCCAAAGTATGAAGCCTATGCTCAAGTGTGCACAGCACTGGCAACTTACCAGTGCAAATACTGTAGCTTTACATTTTCGTAGCTTGACTGGTCGGGCCGTTGCGCTCGTTCAAGAAAGTTTGCAGTATGTCGACAGGTAATGGGAAAATGATGGTCGAGTTCTTCTCGGCGGAAATAGTGTTCAGGGTTTGTAAGTAGCGGAGTTGTAAGGCGGCAGGGGACTCGCAAATCACTTCCGCGGCTTCTTTCAATGCTCGACTGGCCTTCTGTTCGCCCTCGGCCGCGATAACCTGACAAACAGATATTCGAACAGTCATGTGCACACAAAAGAGGCCATGTTGTAACAGCCTGGCAGGTGCACGAGGAAGTGTGGCCAGCCGAAGTCGGTGGGACAAAAACTCCGCCTGGAGCAGGCAAGCTTGCGGCTGAAACATCAACCTGAGGGGTTGAGGTTTCCCAGCCAGGGGAGCGTCGATCGCTGTGTCCCACTCGCCATGGCCAATTAGGAACGCGGGCTACAATGTCGAGCATACTTCCTCGCCTGCTCGCTATCAGTCCATTCAATACAGCACTGCTCGTTTACCTTCGCTCTAGCTTCTCGAGCCGCCTCAGCTTCAGCAGCCATTGCCCTCTGGAGCTGGACTGGCAGTCGGACATCCTTGACCTCGACACGTTCCACTTTCACACCCCACGGGTCGGTCGCCTCGTCCAATGTACTCTGAAAACACCAGTGCACTGGAGTGACCAGTGGTCTGGGGATCTCGTGGTCCAACTGTCGCCAGTCATCACATTCTCTCGTCTGCTTGGTAGGAACCCCTCACAATCAGTCGGAGCTTGGCGTGCCTACCTGCATTTGATGGGAAATTGCTTCTCGATCAGACAACATTTCGGCCAATGTCTTTGTACCCAAAATGTTACGCAATGTGGTCTGGGCCAGCAATTTCGTACTCCTCGCCGCGTCCTCAACATTCGTGATAGAAACTGTGGCATTCGAAATACGAAAATAGACAACGGCATCCACGGCCACAGTCACTGAATCTTTCGACAAGATCTGAAACGTGAACGATGCTAATGAAAACGGAGAGCTCAACTGCCAGGCCTATCTGAAACTATATTTTACGCACTCTGCAAGAATGCAGCAAGACAAGTCACTTTGGTGAAGGCGAGTGTCACCAAGAACTGGCTGGCGTTATTGATAGGCCTGTTCAGCGATCAAGACCACATTTCTGCGTCAAGTGGGTAAAATATGGTTTCGGACACAATCAGGTCCGATACATTATTGTTATTGCTATGCAGTTTCTGTTCAACATGTCTGCCAACCGCAACTGCCTTGATCAGATTGTGAGCAAATTCTCGCGCAATGGTAAAAATTAGTTTCAGCCAAGATGTTCCTGAGCCATGTGGAATTTTAAAATGTTGACTTACTTCTTGAGGCGGAACATCGAAAGAGACAACCCGAAGGTCGACTTTACGGTAAGTGTCGATACAAGGAATTATGAAGAATATGCCTGGCAATTAAAAAAAGTCCGTGTGAGTCGCTGAAAGTTTTTGAGCCCAGGAGAGCTTGCAGTCAGGCTTCCCATGGGTACCTTTGGGTAGTCAGAACCCCTCCCTGCGGCTGCAAAGGGTCCATACTACCATGTTTAGTTTTTTTACCCTGGCTCTCTCATACAATCACCATTTGGCCACCTTTTTCATGGCCACAAAAAACGTGGCACGAAACTCAGCCTGATCAGAATCAAGACAGCGAGTGTCCGAAGTCCGCTCTACAACTAGCTATGCACCTAACGAACTTGCATGGCTTGTTAGCTTGATCCGATTTAGACTCTTCTTTTAGTGTTTAGTCTCACGACGAGAGGGCGGGAGGGTGTGGTCATCGCGAGGCATAGGCGAGGGGAAAACTCATTTGCACTCGTTAGCGAGTCGAGCCATCCAATTATCTCTGAGTGCTCGGCCCAGCAATAAGGTGGCAAGCGAGATGACCATGTTTACATCACCCGCGTCAAAGGACTATGGTACCGAGGACCCCTCTGTTTCCAATAGCCTTAGCACCAACAGGCTTACCAGGCCCTCTGGCGCCACCAGGTAGTAATCGACCCAATCGAAAAATCACTGCTCGTTCGTATTCTTGCACCACCTGTGGCACAAGAGTGTAAAGTTACAGCAGCTCCAACTGTCACGTGCACGCTTTACACTGCTCAAGTAGAGCAATGTAAAGTGTGTTGCGCATTGCTCAAGACAGCATGACGCAGGAATCTTACTTTCAGGCATAAACACAGTGAAAATGGCAACGTAAGCACAATTAAAATCCAAGACAATATGGTCAGGATCCAACCACAACAATCGAATTCACCAGTCACATCGGCTGAAATGCAAAAAGAATCATCAAATGGAAGTGATAAGCGCATTGTAGACGAAATCAGCCAAATTGTGGCAGGTTTAAGCAAAATGATTATCAGTCTTATCAGCACTGTTATCACGATATGAAGAACAGGGACCACTTTGATCTCACTCTGCTATCAGTGATTAGCGAGCAGCTGATGGCCTAACCAAATTTTCAGTGGTACCAGAGACCTGATCTATACACGCCCTGCTGTCATTTTATCAATTTCTCAGTCTTAGAAAAACCAATGTTTCCTTTTACCGCCTATGATCCGAGGCCTGCGATCAGGTTCGGCCGTCCAGGTAGGATGCATTCGCACCTTGGCTTCCGCTTCCAATTCTGACGTAGCATGTAGAGGTTTTTGGTCAAAGGACACAGCGGTGCTGGGAAAAGCAAATCTCGATGCTGATGGCGGCTTCATTTTTGTAACTTATTGATCAAAAATAGTGAAAATAGTACTGATAAGGAGTAACAGGGACAAGTCTCGAATAGACCAAGAAAAGTCGTTATCAGTGATCGAAAAAATGATGCAGTTAACTTCTGAATAAGCTCTTATCAGTTTATCACTGGATCAAGACTGTTCGTGATATCGCGCCTTATCAGTGAATCAGGAATCTTATTCCTTATCACCGGATCAATCCAACAAGTGAGCAGAGTACACCCTTTTCGTTGAGGCTGGAGACAATAAGGGGATGAGAATAATGGAAAACAGGTCAATAGTGCTGGGATGGGAGATGAGAAAGAATCGACTGGATTCAAGATTGAAGAGAGCTAAAAATGTTCATTTCAAACATGGCCCTGAACGGACTCGGGTGTTGTTGGCAGACGAGCAAGATATCGATTCCGTGCCCCGAAGTGTCTGCAAAAGAAATTTGCTTGACACACGACAAAAGCACGCTGACAATTTCTAAGCTCGCAATGATGGCGAGAGATAGAGAGAAGGGAAAATTGTAGAATTGAATGAGAAACCTTCCTTTTCTCGCTCATTTTCTTCTTTCTCATCCTCCCACCAATAACCAACAGACGAGTAGGCTCTGAAACCGAATGCCCCTACTCGGCCGAGATAGGCTAGGTGCCTAATCGAGCACGCGTACGGCTGACCTTCGTGGGGGCACGGTGCCAAGGCGACGCCCTATCATGCTGGATCCACAACCCAGCTCGCACTCGGCCAAGATTAGAAATCGACCAGCTGATCCTGCGCTTTCATGTTTTCCAATCGATGGAAAAAAAGATGTTTTGTACAAAAGTGATTTCACGAAAATGAACTTCACATATGAGACAAGATTGAGATTTACGAAGCGAGTGGCTGGGCGAGGAATGCTGAGTAGAGCATGGCGTGCGGCAGGAGTGATGGATTCGTGTGGGTATTAGGGGACGGGTGGGAGGGTGATGGATGTCGGGGCCTTGACAGGACGAGGTGCTTGATTAAATGATGTGTACGACAAGGCTGCGCACTGGACATCTAAGCCGTGCAAGCTGGCCCAGAGCATTCATTTGTCAAGAATACTAACGAACTGCCATCCAACTTGCACACACGACCTCGCTCGGCTGGTCTAAAGTGGCCACATCCGGGCTCGCTATGTTCGCGCCAACGAGCTCAAAGGGTGACTCGAAAAGGATTGTGTGGGCGAGACGACCAGCTTGCGCAGTCCAAATTGGAAATGCCGCTGCTGTTTTGATTCTTCGAATTGCTAGGACCTCTGAAACAAGGACAGATCGACGAAGCCACATGCCGAAAACTGGCAGTGACTACCTGAAAATATTTTACTCAAACATATGCCAGGAACGTCGACCAATCAGATGTCGCGACGAGACAGTTGAAAGGACAAAAAAGGGCTTAAAATCAGAACGTTCCTTCGAGAACTCCGAGTTAGCATTCTAAATTTCTGATGCAAAAAATGTGGATCAGATGGGCAGAGTAGATCGTGATTGAAGATGTAGAGAGCAGATAAGGCCAAAGACCAGTCGCCTTACCGCTTGTGGAGCCCTTCCTACCTGCGCATTGCCATTCAGGGAGCAGCAGGTGTGACATTCTCAGAACGTTTGAAAGACGGATCAAGCCCTTCAGAAAGGAGAAATAGCCCTGCAACCCTCGTGCCTGGCGGGCATTAGTGAGCCGGAGAGAATGACCGAGCTCCAACCTGGCTAAGAAGCCAACCCGTCGGGCTGATGTTTCAGCCGCAGGTATAGTCACAAGAACATGGGGTGATGCTCTGTCGGAGTTTTTGTCTCGCCGACTTCAGTCGATCACATTCTCCCATAAACCTGCCAGGCTTGGCTGCAGTCCGTGCAAAAATACGAAAGAGACCCTAGCGGGATTCGAACCTTTCGTGTCGGGTCTGGTGATGCAGAGACACATGGACGTCATCAGGGCATCAGGGCGGGTTCGATTCCCTCTCGACCCTCATGTTTTTCCTTGTTAGTTGATAGTGAGTTATTGAAGACGAACTGGGCCCTTTGCTTGGCGTAGCTGGAGCCAGGCGGTCTGGGTTCAACACTGGCCGTCTGAGAACGCGCTGAAGTTCTATCTGCGGCTTCCACACCTGGCGGTGGGTGACTCACCCTTCATCCCTTCGAGGTCCATAAATGGGGGAGACCATGTAGGGGGCGGAAGTGCCGCTTCTGGGTCCCCTCAAGGGCCACGGGCATGGCATCACAGGATAACTAGAGGCATGCATCCTCGATGGACCCTAGTCGATGGCAAGGTAGGACCAACAGCCTCCTAGGCCGCGGTAAAAGCACCGAAATTTAACCCCTCTCTGGACCGACCAGGATTGCGAAAAGATAAGAAAAGGTAATAAGGCCCGGACAAACAGGGTTTGCTGAACAAGAGGAATGGTCGGTCCACTTTCAGAAATACATCACTTATAGCTCATAGTGTGGTCCATAAGCAACTTTCTGGGCCACAATATCTGGCATTCCACTATATATCCGCTCAGTTTAAGCTGATTTGAAAATAATTTTGAGCCTGATTAACATAAATTATTGGCGGGAATTTCAAATTTCTAATTAATAAATCAACTCATAGTTTTTAGCAAAACGGGTGAAAAAACTTACTTAAATCATCTTTAATCAATCTAAACGCTCCTCTTTTTCTTTTAACAGCGGGAAAGAAAGAGGATTTGCGGCGCGCATTGGCCCCCCCGATTCCCAAGTGGCCCAATTGTGGGGGCACTTCCAAAACGCAGGCGGATGTTTTCGAGACACCGGCCGATGTCTTGACTTGGACTACGGGCACGAGGGGCTCCATGCTGGCCGAGGTGGGCGTGGGAATTTGGTCGAATGAGCAAGGATCAAGTCCCAGTTGATTTACACCGACTGGTGCAAAATAGCCCACGGTTGGCAAATGCTTGGAATCGGCCTCTCCTCGATGCCTGGCCGCCCAGATTTCGGGCAGTCGACAACAGAACATGGCCCGATGTGCTCATTTGACACAAGGCCTGGCCATGAAGAAAAGAATTTCAAATAAAAGCTGCTTCAAAGTTTATAGTTTTTGTGCTTCCGAATCGCTGATGGCCCAGTCGACACACGCGAATGCTTATTGAAAGCAATGGAGAGATGAAAGCGGGACCAAGTGCCGCTCGGGCAAACACTCGAGGCACAATGGCGGAAAACGGGGTCTGAATTTTAGAATGTGGGAGGCAGGAGACGGACTTTTAGGCAGAGCAGATGGGGTGGAGGAGGAGTAGATGTTATCCACCTGAGCTGGAATCCTGCGAGAGGCTCGACTAGCAATCGATACTCTGCAACTGCGCGCCACCCGTCAGGGTGATGTTTCAGCCATGGAAGATCGGAAGCCTTCGTTTGCCCCTGGGTCTTTGCTCTGGTCGCTCCCCCTGGTAATTCGGACTTAGTCGTATTACATCCTTGGCCGTCTGTCAGGTGTGCTGGACTGAGGTGCAGTAAATTGAGAACAGGTCTTGGATGGGGGACAATCAATCGATATTGCCTGATCAGCCAGTGTTTCCTCGACTTCCGACACCCAGCCCCCAACTTACGTCTGGAATCTTCGCTGGTCGGCCGAAAACGTGACTTGTGCGCGGGCGATGAGTGACTACTGCACGACTGCTGACCATTGTAGTTATCGTAAGCAGGTGCCAATTCACGTTTTTTCGGGTCTTTCGCGCTCATAATCCTCACAGGACTAGCGGACGCTGGATAAAAAGGACAGACTTTCCGCCTCGCGCCTTGGATACAAGAAAAGGAGGCTTTTAGCGAAAGACTCGAAGGCGAAGCGGGATGTGCTCGAATATGGCCAACGGGTGGTCGATAATTAAGGAAAAATGTCAGAGTGAATGACACTTACTCGAGTTCGAAAACGTCTCGCAATGTTTCTCGGAATTTTTCGCAGTTATAAGAAGAAAAACCTAAGAAAATTGCTGTCGACTTGACAAGCGTCACGTCCAAATATGGCCAATCGTGTGGCGGGAGAGAACACTATGATGAATAGAGTGGCACAAAACCAAGATAAGAGGTCCGGTGCCGACAGTAACGAGGGTACGATATTTAGATAATGACCATAAAAGGATATTTCACGTGTTTTTTCAATGTTTCTATTTTAATGGAGATGTTATTCAGGTTGTGAGAAAAACAGGGTGTGAGTGGGAGTTCCTGGTTTTAGTCACCTGCAATCTTCTTCATCGATCAGTGGGCAGACACGGATTAGATTACATCTATTGTTCACGCCTGCAGCCTGGTTGATGAGCAAATTGTGACAGTGACTTGAAAATTATAGCACTGATTATTATAGCCCGCTCTGACATTGCCCCGACGATAGCTGGGCAGTGTAAAGTGAGTTCAACTCACAGTACCCAGACTTATGCCGCAAGTGAAACCAGCCTTTACCGCGCCCACTTCACACTGCGGGTGTAAAGTGAAACCCCTTTTGGCCCTTCCTCCTAATCAGACCCCTCAAGCCAGCCGTACCTCCAATTATCTGGGTCTCTCTTCTTTTCAGACTCCGTCTGGACATATCATAATTCCTGCTGGCCATTCGACGAACTTTGGGCGATTGTGCCGACGCTGCACCGACACCAGAACTATTATTTTTTTCCATAGCTTCTTGGTTTTTTTCCTGGACCACGGTTTATAAATTGACTTTGGGGCTGACGTGAGTCGAAGAGGGAACAAAAGTGTGGGTTTCACTCGGTCCACATTAAAGGGCTGGAGACAAGGAGTCTGGCTCGAGCCGAATGAAAGGAACGGTTTTAATGAAATGCTGATTAATCAAAACTGTTCATCAAACTCGCTTCATTAAAATGCTCATTTGCCAGGCGCCGTGCACCAAGAGAGCACAGCTAAGCTGGGGGGGAGGGGGGAACGGGCTACACTGTCACAGGGCTCGTCGAGCGGCCTTGGCTGGTGGCATAACGAATACAAGCGAGACGGAGGCCAGGTTGCTAAGATGTAAGAAATGATGTTTTCAAACTCCTTGGTCTCCAAAGGTGAAGAAATTGAGCACAATGACGATTCGCTGGACGAGACGAGACTTGACTCGACCAAATCAATTCGTGACTGAGTCGGCAGCTCATCGACTAACCCAAGCACAAACGGAAAGAATTCAGCACCTGCCCTCTCGAACGAGTCGTGGCAGGTGAGGAAAAGAGAGCAAAGGTGCGCTGGCGAGGGATGGTCTGTTGCATGCCTGGCGAGGGACTGGTGGCTAATTTTGCACGCAGCTAACAAATTCTCTCGCATAACAGCGCCCCAATGTGTGGCCATGCAGTGATAAGATAAGGTCCAGCTGGCGCCCTGAAAGCACTTGGAGTCCTTGGCCCACTTAATTTTGGTGAAGCAGCGGATACTAGTAAATGCGAAGGAAAATGGGAGGCTAAAGAAATACTACCATCCATGTTTCGGACCTGCAACAGGCTGAATGGCCGCACATTGGGCAAGGATTTGCGGGGAGCGGATGATGTTAAAAACCCTGCAGGCAGGGCTCCTAGTCGTAGGAGCTTGAGGCATCATCTCGACGGGTTCCTGCCTGGCCTGGAGAGCCTGTATCGAGCTGCCAACGAAGGCAAGTCAATCCACAGGCCAAACACACCTATTACAGGCCAACGATACTCATAGGCTCCAGAAATTTTTGCATTACTACTGACATTGTTGACTACTGACGTTTTTTCATGGAGTACACATAAATCGACGGATAAGGTGTCTGCCTGTTGCGCTGGGGAGGGTTCGACTCCCGCCTGGGTAAAAATTGATTGACCAAATATGTGTTCCTTAGCCCTCGAGTGTGCTGTGTGGTGATTCAGTATGACATGACATGATCGAGGAGGGGGCGCAGTGTCGGTGGTCATCGAGATGCTCTTACGGACCTGGGACCCAAGTTCAGATCAGAGCTCCCGCTCAGAGCCCCAGCTGATGCCCAATCCAAACCAGGCAGTCGGGCCTGGCCTTGATCTCGCTGTCGTGTGTGGCCCTGAACCAGTGCACCGGATGGGATGGCCATGCCACACGTACTACGACCATGCTATGTGTACTGTGATCCTGATATTAGTGATAAGGTCATCAGTTCTTGCTAAAGCCCCGATAAACATGTCTCTTATAAGCTTATCATCATCTGATCACAGTTGAACAAAACTGGAAAACAGTGATTAGTGACATTCTGTCATCTGATAAGAAATCAATGGAAACATATTCCATGATTGGCGTGATAGGGAATTATATCAGTCAGTGATAAGAATACCAGGTTATTTGGCGACCAGGGTTTGGTCCCCTTCAGGACTCACGATCAGCACCAGGCTTGCCAAGATCCCAAGAAAAATTGGGCCAGTAATATCCGGCAAGCTGTTCCTTATCAGTGAGCATATTCATTGTCAGTGGCAGTGACTGATAAGGCTGACGTATGGCCACTCGACATCCCTCCTAACTGCAACCCGCGACCAGTGGCGTAAAAGAGCATTGGCCGACTGAAGTCTGTGAGACAAAATCTCCGATTAGAGCAAGGAAAGTCTGGCGACTATGTTTGCGGCTGAAACATGACCCGACGGGCTGACGTCTCCCAGCCAGGGGAGATCACTCGCCATGGCCCGCTATCTGTGGGCTGCATAATCTACAGTAGAAGTCTGTACTGCACACTGGAAACCTACAACATGAACCTTTGGTAACCGCTTTGCTGCTGAGTCAACACGAGCAGTCCATCAGTGGAGTCCAAACACGTGTGCATGCCTACTATGAACACGGCAGCCCCCCCCCCCCCCGGGACCTGCAACTTACGATGGGGTCCGATAATGGAATACCGATAATAGGATCGGTGCTGCTGGTGATGGGGTCCTCTTTCACTCGTCCTTGTAATCCTGTGCAATTTCGCCGACTTCTGACGAAATGAAGAAGGAGTCTTCAAATATGTTTTTTCTGTTATAGCACTGGCGGGCAAAATTAGGGACATTATGGGTTTGTCGAATGACAATTTTACCACCCGCTCATTGATCGATTTTGACGCCCTGAAAACACAGGATTTCTGAACAGCCAGGTTCGAATCCGAGGGGTTCCAAATCTTTTGGAAACGTTTGTGTCACAAATAAATCATCTTAGGTAGGAGCTCTCTGACTAGACACCCTGGGATCAGGCGGCCGAGGAGCAGTCCCGACCCCACTTCGCTGATCAAATGCCTAGGTTGGACTACGGCCCCAAAAAAGTAGGTTTCTCTTCCTCAAATATGCGTGGTCCAGATGAGCCTGCTACTTAAAACAAGCACCACAAGTTACAGCAGGTCGCTAGCTGTGGCCAGCAGAGACGAGTGGCTGCCGAAGAGCCACAACCCGAAATGATTGGCGGCAGTAGGATTCGAACCCCAGCTCCACAGGCGATCCACACAGCCCACCACATCCTCTATCCACAGCTCAGAATCCTCCCACCCTCAGCCACCGTCTCATGTCCAGATCGCGTGCTCATCTATTTGCAATGCAGTTAGCTCTAGGTGCCGAGCATAAAGAATCGGCTCTTTCCTCTTCAAGATCTATTTACACAAGAGTCAGCAGAAGGCTATTTCCACCCTCGGCACGTACCCTCCTCACAATTACCTCCCGCTTCACATAAAATCTTTCTTCCAATTCGTGGCCCCCATTTGCGAGCACACATTGCATAATGTACACACAAGACACGTGCTAATCCTAAAGGCACACAAACACATATGGCCAACATGGTCATCAATCGAGGCCTTATTGCCCACACATCACCGTCCCCGCTGCCACAATATGAAAATAATCAATAATGACACGGGAGCAAGATTTGTCTCATAACCCTGACATACATACTCGCTGATATCTACCTAAATCAAGACTCATTGCAAAATAACTATTACGATATGGACCGAAAACAGGCCGCAATGCACAGCGCGAATCGAGCAAATAACGACACTTTTCACAACAAAATATACAAAGCCTCAGTGAAAAACAGCAAAGGTATAAAAAACAAATCAATCGATACCGAAATATCGATTAGCTATTGATCAATATTTTCAATTACACGATTGATCAACAAATCAGCCTGTCGATATTGATCAAACGATGGAAAGGCTGATCATTAAATAATCACAATGATCAATTACCAGAGGAATGCTAAATCAATCAATCGATAACCAAACAACCAAAGCATTAACAGTTCCCCCAAAAATTGCCCATAACATACGCAACCGAAAAAAATTGGCTCAAAAAATCAATACAATCTAGTCACCTCAATTCTCATTCCCCGCTTGCAATTGCTCTAATTTGTGTCGAATCTCGGCCACCTCCTCCGTCCTACGCTCGCAAGTCGAGTCCCCCGCACTCGAATCCTTGCTTACAACTTCCGCCGCCAAATCGGCGATGCCCTCGTCGTAAGTAGGAATTCTAGACAAGACCAGAGCTTCCACCTCCTCTTCGGCCACCTTGACCATCCTGTCCACTACGGCTGTGGCCAACGGCGTCGCGACCGAAACGTCTTCAACATTGTCTGCCTTGGAAAATGTCAACTGGCCAGGTGCTTCGAACGCTGCTCCGGCATAATCGGGCGATTGGAGACCACTGACTGACAACGAGTCATCCGCGTCCGACGGGGTCATCAGCGAATATCGGGCACTGTCCGTCGTCATCTCTGACTCGGACGAGATCATACGATCGGCGTGCGATGGAATACCAAACGTGTCGAACCAGTAAGTCGCCGACGTCTCGGGTGGCAATCGCGTCTGCTCCTCGTAATGCTTCTACAACATGCAACCGCATCGTGTCAGACCCCCTCGGCCCTTTTGCACCTTATCAAACCCAGCCTGAAACCACATTTTACACACGCCGAGCAAGCACGTTCTCCATCAACAGGGACTTTCCGAGTCTAAGGGGGACACTTCAGGTGAAGGCAAGAACAGGCACTCCACAAAAACCAAGAAAAATACTGCTCATTCACGGCTGCGTAAAATACAGTTTCAGATCTGACCCCACAACTTACCAACTTCTCCGTCAAACCTTCTACGGCCGTTGGCACATCGCTAAAAGTCAACGGGGCATTCACGCCGACCGAATCGAATAAACTCAATGTTTGAGGATCATACGACATTGCCTAAAATTTTCAAGTCTTCACACCCACTCTGCATTTTCTTCCCACTCCACGAACCTGATGCGGCTTCCGCGACTTGTCCTTCTTCGATACCCTTCGCCTGGCGTGCGTGTCCGAAGGCACAGCCAAACCGGCACTGGCCTCGTCGCTCGAATCTCGCTTCAATACGACCAAATTCGAACCCGACTCATCCGCGTTCGTTTCATTCACTAAAATCAAACATTCTCAAATAATTATAAAAACCCATTTAAAAAAACCTAGCTTACCCCAATTCTGATCCTCCGCCAAAGACGACGCGTTGCTCAGCGATCCGTGCTGCGTCGACTGATTCTCACTTTCATACGATCCCGTACTCGGCGTCAAACAGAGCGCGCTCGATTGAGCAACACGTCGCAGATAACTTATCAAATTACGACACGTCCGTTTCTCTTCCCAAAATAATTCAAAATCCGTGCCTCTGAAAAACCACCTCCGTTGATCTTAATCCCTCATACCCCCCCGGGGAATCCTCACTCACCCATCCGAATCCGAATCACTTTCCTCCCCGGCCCCGTATCGACCCGCACCATAACTTCCAATTTGAACACCACTGCTCGATTTTCTTTTCAATCTGGGCGGAATCGATCGCCTATTCGACGTCGCCATCGATGATCGCATCTCGGCATTGATGGCCACCATCGCTTCGGCCGGATGCGACCGTCTCCAATCCACGAACAATTGACGTTTCTCATTATAATCTTGAATTAAACGTCGTTTCTGATTGAATAATTCATCCAATTCTAAAAATATCATTCCTATCATTTTTAATCTTAATCATCATAAATATCTTTTTTACCTTTTTTCCTGGCCGCCACAGTTTGTACACCTTGTTTGTGCGTCTCTTTGTACGATTCCTCATTTCTTTTCGATTCTCGAATTTTTGAATAAAACATCTAAAAAAATTGATTTTTTTAAAACTAATAACCGCCTTTTCTACTCATCTGGCCAATATTTTTGACTAAATCGCAAAACCAAAACGATTCGCAATTTTCGCATTTCATTTCACAAAAACCATGAATATTTTCCTGTTTAGGTACGTAAAATTCTAAACTTTAAAAATGAAGAGACTCATGCTAGGAGCGGAAAATGATTATTTGCTGATGTTTTCAAGTTTAAAAGACGAAATTTTGATTTCTTTTCCTTATTAATTTAGTCGTGGGACAGTGTGAAAATAACTAGTCTGCTGACTTCCAGCACGAAACATTCGAACTTTGAAACCTTAAAATCCAATTTCAGTTTTCGTTGATTTTGGCTTCAAGATTCCGTTTTCCCTGATTTTCCAAAGAATTCTAGGGATCTCTAACTTTTCCTGGCTTTCTCAGGTTTTCAGTCTCGTGAATCCTGACGTACTGTAAGTTTTCATTTTTCTTCTCTACACAATGAAACAAAAATTTGTTTTATTTTCCCGCCATCTTTGAATTTGAATTTTTGTGAAGAAACTGTATTTCGTGGTAAATTAATATTCAAAATTTGGTCTTTTCTTATGAACGGATCATCAAATCTTAGGGAAATCAGGACCCTCTACAACATTTTCATGGAATTCCAAAGTCGTGGGTTCGCACCACGGCAGGACAGACAAGGATCGGAATCACTTTTACCTGCTCCTGAGCTCGGCACGATTTGAATTCCATTTCCAATTTATCCCTTTCCTCGCACATTGTCCTCCATTTTTTCAATTGTTTTTGATTCCGATGCAATTTATCGATTTGTTGCACAATAGCCGTCTCTTCTCGAATATTTGTAAATTGCTTATTATCGTAGAGCGATTGATAACGTCGCAATTGCTCGTTTAACTTTTGCTCATTTTTAAAAAATAAATATCCTTCTTCTAATTGAGATATTTCTTGTCGTTTCGTCACCAATAATTTTTTTAATTCCTCTGAACGACGTCGATAAATTACTAAATCTTTTCGATATTGTTCTCGATCACGTCGACATCGACGCGATTCTTCGCGCGCTTTATTAATTTCGCCCGGAATATATATCGCCGATGAGGCTGATGTGCCCGAACTACGATGACCGAGTAATGTTTTCTGAAACAGAAAAAAGTCATTCAGATTTAGAACAAAAAAATCATCGAAAAATTACCAATTCCTGCTCTTTCGTTTTGATATCGTTTGTCAATCGACTCAAATATCGTTCAAATTGGCGACGATTTGGCGGTTCTTGAATTATCGATTCTCTTCGAGACGTCGATGCCGTATCGCCATTGCCATCCATTATCGAAGAGGGCAGTCCTGAAATGACCAGTTTTCGAGATGGGGTCCGAGCGCCAAGTATTGAATGAGGCGATTTGCATGGAGGAAAGCATTTCCCGGCCCACCCAGTTACGCCAGTCGTGACCTAGCGGGTTAAGGCGTCTGCCTCTCACGTTAGAGGAGGGTTCGACTCCCGCCTGGGTCAAAAATTATCGAATATGTTCATTCTTAGCCCTCGAGTGCTGGCCACGGATAAAGTATGACACGAAATACAGGCGAAACGGAGGGCACCTCCTAACCTACCCCCGAGGTCTCATGAAACCGTCGTACCTAGCCCCTAAGTTTAAATAAAGCACTTTATTTTAAGATTATGGATGTCGAATTTAGTGAATTATCGCTGCGGGTGCCAGATCTTGCAAAAACCCCTAGAAATACGATTTCTTGTCAGGAACAGTCAAATAAAGAAATGGCGGGAAAACTTGCGCAGTACAGCTCCAGCATGTCAAGACTTTGACTATACATAAACCAAGTGCAGGACGGATCGAAGGACGCCATTTCTCACTCAACTCGTCTCCACCCATTCCACCATACCCTATCTCAACCTTGCAGACACCCAACCTTGCTCACCACTAATCCGAATGGTCAAATCCTCAAATCGATACATTCCGCTTTCGTAACAGTCGCAACCTTCGTCTTCTTCTTCTTTCAATTGTTCAAGCCATCTATTAATTTGACGACGTTCATTATTCATTTTTTCAAAATTCGAAATCGAAAAATTGTATTATAAGAGCAGCGAGATGAAAATATAAAAGGAAAGGTGCGTGCGAGAGTAGTTTTGGTCGAAAAGGCCAACGAACTCGGCCGACGATCAACCTCCGACCATCCTCCGTGACCTACTGACTGCCACTGCACTACATATCCGATAAACCGACTCGACTCGACGTCATCAAAGCTAGACTAGACAAAACGTCCGACCGAAATCTCAGACAAATGATGCCCATCCAAGCCGAACCTAGCCTTGGCCATTTTGTACACGCTCTAAATGCACAGGCCATCCATCCAAGTCAGCGTGAAACACTTCACACAAAACTGCCACGTCGCCCCATCCCTTGTCTCCTCTCCTGTCCCGTCTCCCTTTTCTCCAACTCGTCGTCGTTAGTCATCAAGAAAACGGGTCGAAATTTAGGACGTGTCGTCACAGCTACTACGACGAAATATGCGAAAACTGGCGCCGTATCAGTCCGCGTCAAGCAACCATACCACTGGCACGACCTTGAAGGTCAAAGTAGGGCGAACGACTTGACTGACACCGACGGTTGGAAAGTATAAAATAAAATAACCATTCCATCTTCCCACCATTGTCGCCCCGGGCGAAAAAACGGAAAAACAAATTTGCAGCAGGAATGTTGATTTCGGAACGGAGCCATGAAAATGCACGTCTCCATGCGAATCCGATCAACCAAGGGCCAAAACTGATAGAGCTCAACAGCGATAGTGTACCTCAGTTGAAAGAGGAGTTTCACCCGATGACACCTACATACTGTACCTGTATTGCCCTGGGTATTGTATAGCCCCACCAAAAACCTAAGCACCTTCGATAAGACACACACTCAGTGAACGTACCTGCCTTCATCGCACCATCATCCATTATCTCGCATCCATTACGCGCGACTAAATAAGCAAGCCATACTGCAACAATTTGGTGCCTAAACGCCCATGCACGTCGATAGGTACAATCTGGCAATCACCGGCAGCGACACGAGGCAAAGCAAAAGCTCGTTTTGAACGGAAAACTGCGCTATGGAAAAACCATCGCCGCTTTTTCGTTTAATCGTGGTCCATTTGGTGATGGGCAAAACAAAACAAGTTTCTTTCGCCGAATCGGAAAACAAGTTTCAACCACAAATCCAAGAAAAACTAGTCGGGTTTTAACACCTGTTGCTAGTTCGCAGAGTAAAAATGAGTTACAGGTAGAGTCGATGCAAAATATTTGTCCGCTCATGCTACAAAATAATATTTTTTAGCATCATTGAGAACTGCTTTAATGAATTTTATCAAATCTTGCTATAAAAGTGCATTATTTATTTTTAAATAACGCGAACTGAATCTGAAACTAAAATGAACTTTCTAGAAGACGTACTGTGCAGTGACCAGGCGCAGTTGCTATAAGTAGTTGAGTGTAGGAGATCATTTGGCTTCTGACCTAAAACATGAATTTGAGTGAAAATTATTATTAAATCACGGATTCGTGCAGTACAAAATAATAATTTTAAAAACCATGGCTAATTGTATCAGTTTCACTGAACCTTTACAAGAAAATGCGTCTGAACAGTTAAGCGTTATTTCTCATGCCTGCGCACAAATGTAGTCCCGAGCTTATGCGGCGTGGGGGCGTACGCGAGAAACGTTTGTTGTACGGTTGGTGTCCTACCGCTTGGTTGTGTCACCTGACCTGCGTGTCTCCCTTCATTTTATTTTACGTATTGCTCCCGAGATAAAAACCCGTGTTGGCAAAAATCTCAGATAAAAATCAGAAAAATCTTTAAAAAATCATCCAAAAAAAGTTTAAAAACTTAAAAAACCATAAAATTTTCATCGTCTTGTCTTATTACGTTTCACTCGTACTCGTATTTGAAAATCGCTTCCTTTTTTGGGCACTTACCATCAAAGTAAGTTGTTGAAACTGCCTTCGAAAAATTTTACTGTACTTTTCCTCTTTTGGTGCGTATTTCTCGATCTTTTTTAAAAGAAGCAGTGCTTAGCCCTTAAATGGACTTTTATCTTTTCTAGAGAGTTCAGTCATTTCGTTTTTCGAAAAAGTTCTAAATCACAAAAAAATCAAGATGGCCGCTGTCGCTGTACCTGCATTGGCTCCCGCCTCGTATCCGATGGCTAGTTTGTACGTCGGCGATTTACATCCTGAAGTGACCGAAGCTATTCTTTTCGAAAAGTTTTCGACCGCCGGTCCCGTTTTGTCCATTCGAGTCTGCCGAGATGCGATCACTCGTCGTTCGTTAGGATACGCCTACGTCAATTTCCAGCAGCCGGCCGATGGTAAGACACGTGGATATACTGTAGTCCTACTGTAGTTTGTTTATCTGTTTTGGCCGTTCTCAGGCCCAAAGTCAAAGTTATCTCTAATTAAAAGCTTTAGTTTCTCATGCAGTATGCCTAGAGCGTTTCTCCTGATTGCTTATTACGTTTCTAATGTTTCAGCTGAGCGCGCTTTGGACACGATGAACTTCGATCCGATAATGGGCCGCCCGATTCGCATTATGTGGTCGCAACGTGACCCTTCATTGAGGCGTTCGGGAGTCGGCAACATTTTCATCAAGAACCTGGACAAAACTATTGATAACAAAGCCATCTACGATACTTTCTCGACGTTCGGCAACATTCTGTCGTGCAAAGTAGCGCAAGACGAAGAGGGCAACAGCAAGGGCTATGGATTCGTTCATTTCGAGACGGAAGAGGCCGCTCAAAAGGCTATCGAAAAAGTCAACGGCATGTTGTTGAACGGCAAGAAAGTGTAAGTGTATCTTTGATGTCTTGGTTAGTTCGAATGTTATATTGACTTGTTTATTTCAGGTTCGTCGGTCGTTTCGTGCCTCGAAATCAACGAGAGCGCGAAGCCGGGGAATATGCCCGTAAATTCACCAACGTTTTCGTTAAGAATTTCGGCGAAGAATTGGACGATGAGAAATTGTTGCATTTATTTGAACCATTCGGGAAGATCACATCGTATGTCGTCATGAACGATGATACCGGAAAATCACGCGGATATGGATTCGTCGCGTTCGAGAGGCCGGAAGATGCGGAAAAGGTACGTTGCCTGTGACTCGGATTAAGTGGGTCATAATTCAAGCGTTTATCAACGTTCGATGGATGCCGGAGCTGATTTCGGTCGGCACTGGCTGAAGTCTTTGCGGCGTTTTCGAAGGCTCCTATAATTGTGGGGTATAATTTCGGCCGCGGCGTTGTATAAAAAATTCAGGACTCCATCCGTTCGCGGCATGTCGAGTTCGGAGTGAACGGCATATTCCATCAGCTTTTCGTAGCTCCAAGCGGGCCATTATCGTTAAGAAAAACCATGCTGATTACAATTACTAAAATAAGGGCGATCCGTTTATTTTGAGTGAAGAACGTTTTGGTTGAAAAAAATTGTAATTAAACATTGTTTTAGGCAGTTCTAGACCTGAACGAGAAAGAAATGCCGAACTCGAAAAAGATATTCGTTGGTCGTGCTCAAAAGAAAGCCGAGCGCCAAGCGGAACTGAAACGAAAATACGAAATGCTAAAAATGGAGCGCATGCAAAGATACCAGGGTGTCAATTTGTACGTGAAGAACTTAGACGATTCCATCGACGATGAAAAATTGCGCAAACCCTTCGACAACTATGGCGTTATTACATCGGCGAAAGTATGTTTCGCTGTTCGATTGTTGGGTATGGATTTAAAAGTGGACGCATTTTTAGGTAATGACTGACGAAAATGGTCGAAGCCGCGGTTTTGGTTTCGTCTGTTTCTCGTCTCCTGAAGAAGCCACGAAAGCCGTTACTGAAATGAATGGCAGATTATTGGGCAGTAAACCATTGTACGTGGCATTGGCGCAACGCAAAGAAGATCGTAAGGCTCAGTTGGCCTCGCAATACATGCAACGTTTGGCTACGATGCGCATGCAGGTAAGGAAACGCGGCTGTTTCGATAGGATGGTTGGGTCAAACACCTGGGCAAACTCAAGTTCTGAAAGGGTCTTTTGTGTGGGGTTGTTTAAATTCCAGCAGGTGCCATTCGAATATGGGTTGGTGGGACCGTTTGTTAGGTGCTGGGCTGTGGGGCTGACCTTTGTCAACGTTCGATGGATGCTGGAGCTGATTTCGGTCGGCGCTGGCTGAAGTCGTGTGCGGCACATTCGAGAGCTCCCTGTTGGTGGGGTATAGTCTCGGCCGCGGCGTTGTATAGTGAACGAAGGACTCCATCCGTTCGCGGTGTGTTGAGTCCCGAGTGAACGGCATATTCCATCAGCTTTTCGTAGCTCCAAGTGGGCAATGACCGTTGAGAAAAACCATGCTGATTACACGTCTAAGAACGGTGTGCAGTGAGGGTGTAGTTGGTTTGATGTTGGCTGAAGAATGTTCGTTTGCAGAGCGCCAATATTGGTCAGATGTTCCATCCTGGCAGCGCTGGTTATTTTGTACCGACTGCCATGGCCCAGGCTGGACCGCGTGGATATTTGCCGACTGGCGTTTTACCAGCGACTGCGGCGAACTTGCGGGCCACGCCTCGTTGGAATACGATGGCCGGCGTTGGAGTGGGCGGAGCTCCTCGAGCCCAAACGGCCCTGCAATCGGCGACTGGCGGATTCATGCAAACTGGATACCCGCAGGCTGCGTCGAACATGGCGGCCCGTGCGCGAGTTCCAACGGCTGGTGCGGGAGTACGTCCTCAAGCTGGAAACGTGGGAGGCGCTCAGATGGCCAGACCGATCACAGGCAGCACGGCCCAAGTCATGCAACAAGCCAGGATTGCGGGTAGGATTTTATAAGTTGAAGATGTCTGGCTTGTGCAAATCTTGAATTTTAGGGGGAGTGATGCCCCTGGGCATGCAACAACGGCCGACGATGGGCGCCACTGGTCAACCGATGATGATGCAACAGCAACAGCAGCAAGTTCAGCAGCAACAAACGCAACGTTTCGGGCAGCCGGGCATTCAAGGCGGCGCTGTGGCTGGTAGCCAGCAGACGTTCAAGTACACGGCGAACACGAGGAACATGCCGCAACAGCAGCAGCCGCAATATCAGCAGCAAATGATGCAACAACAGGTTGGTTCCAGGGGAGACAGTGTGTCGTGGGGTCGTGATATTGTGTGTTTCAGATGGCTCCACAACAGTCGATCATGATTCACGGCCAAGAGCCATTGACGGCGAGTATGCTGGCCGCGGCTATGCCGCAAGAGCAGAAACAAATGTTGGGCGAGCGCCTGTTCCCATTGATTCAACGTTTGCATAGCGAGTTGGCTGGAAAGATTACGGGCATGCTGTTGGAAATGGACAACAGCGAGTTGTTGATGATGTTGGAGAGCTCGGATCTGCTGAAGGCCAAGGTGAGTGCAATGAGGGGGTCTGCGAGAGTGTGCTTATGGGGTTATTTGTAGGTGGACGAGGCCGTGGCTGTGTTGCAAGCCCATCAGAAATCGGAAAAGAAAGAAGGTGGGCAGTAGAGATCAAGGTGCGGTGAGAAAGAGTGGGAAAATTTCAAAAAAAATTGTTGCAACTTTAACTTTTTTGGTTTTTGTTCCATTTCCTGGTTTGTGCCCATTTAGGAATTGTCGAAATACGCATATGAGTGAAAAAAGGCTTGACGAACCCGCTCGTAGTTTGGTTTTTTGACTTGGATTTTGACTATTGGGAGACGGTTAACATTTTTTGTTGGGAGCGGACGTGTGGCGGGTCGTCGTTTTGTGTTTTCTTTACGCACATTTTGGTTTTGTAGGAAGGGGGCTTGCTTGCGTGCGGTTTTGTTAGGTAGATGACAATGAAATGCTTGATTGAGGGAGACGTCAAATGTCTCTGGCGTGGTTGGGATAATTACTTAAGATTAATAAGATTCAAGCCGAGGCGTTTGACGTGTCCAGCGATGACCAATGGCCATTTAGGGGTTTTACCGGAATCACATTTTCTTTTTTACTATCACGTTTTTTGGGTGAGTTTTTTTGATAAAGCATAAATTAGGGAGTCTTTTTTTCTGCCTCGATGATTAAATGAGCAAGTTTTGCTTAGGGAACCGAGCGCATGCTTGTCATTATGGTGGGCCGTGGAGTCCTGACGTGGTTTGGGATGTGGAGGAGTGCCAAGGCCCCGTTCTTACCCTTCTTCCACCTTGGGGCGGCAAGAGGGTTGCTGCCTCGAGGCGGGGGTCGAGCGTTCGAGGGTGCCGTTGTTTTTGGGCAGGCGGTCGAGCCCATGTGCAACATTTTCGATGGAAGTGTGGCATGTGGATGTTTGACTGAGCATCTGTTTCCCCGGCGCATGTAGTACGTAGTGCCCAGAAGATCAGTGATTTGCCAGCCTGATATCCGCCGTAGCGGGACAGGCTGAGTTGTTCGCCTATCGATTTCGTTGCGGTCGTTGAAAGTGGAAGAATCAGGGTCGACTGATCGCTTGGATCGTTAGAGTGGATTGTAAACTGTATCGTAGTCCAGAATGCACAAATTGGATGTTCTCGACTGGCTCGATATTAGTGCTGCTTCGCGGATGAACTGAACTCGATCCCCTTCCAATTTAGATTATTTGGGACGGCCTCGTATCGATTCTATCCAGTTCAAATATTTCGGGTTTATGGCTGGCTAAAATAGCATTTTCAATGAAATTCTTCGCTTTTTCCTTTTTTTGATCATAAGAGCGGCAGAAATGAGAATTTCTGCGATGCGGTTTTTCTGCAGCAAACCTGATTTTCTAATGGCGCAAATCGATGCGTAGAATTTTCCAGCTTTTGGGAATTATGCTGGCTGGCTGATAAAAAAGGGGCGAGCGTGGTTTGTTTTCTTGAAAAAAGCATAACAATAGCAAATGGATTCAGTGAGCAGTGCTAGGGGCTATAATATACATAATGCATATGTCGCATTGGGTGCCGTACTTCGCGCTATTACTATAAAAAAAAGTCTCACATTTATAAAAACCGCTTATTGAAATCGAAGCGTATAATCAAGAATTTCGTAAGTTTTATTCGAATGTACGCTTCGATAACGATGAGTGAGCAAAAAATAAAGTCAAAAAGTGAGCAATGTGTTTGTATAAATTGACGAGGATGATGACGAGGAAAAATGGAGTTTTGAAAATAAGAAATTCATTGGAAAAGAAGAATTTTTTAGCAGAAAACTTTTGAAATCTGAAAAATCAATTATTAAAAACTATTCGAGTGGTTTTAGAGCATGAAAGACGTTTTAGATGATGGCGGATTTAAAAAAATTGAACACGCGAAAATTGATTTTGCGAGAAATTGTTGACTAAGGAATCGTAAATTCGAAATTGCGCAAGGCAATTAGAAGTTTGTGGAAAACAGGAATTTCTTTTTCAGTTTCTATGAAATCTTGAATTTTTTTATTCTTTTGAGATTCTTTCTGGAATCTGGCAAATATCAATTCCTAATACTGATTCCGATTTTCATCGGATTGGAAAAACTGATTGAGGCACTTTGATTTGTGTACAGGGCTGAAATTTTTTTCGTGTGGATTTTGTGGCCCAATTATTCTGTTGAGTTGAAGGACGCTAAAAAGGAGAGGAAAAAGTGTAAAGGCGTAGCGTAGTTGATAGGCTTCGTAAGTCGTCCATTCGTTGGCGCTGGGCAATTTAGTTTCGGCATTTTTTTCGTTTACTCTAGAAAATCTGCAGCCGTAAATTTGCTGTGCAAGCAGTGTAAAGTGTTTTTTTAGTGTTTTCGTAGTGTAAACCCAAACTAGGCCGTCCAATTTTTGAATTGCAGCAGTTTTTTTTTGTTTTTTAACACGACGCAGTCATTGTGCTCGTCGATTATCTAAGAAGCGAGTTTGTCCTCCGGATCAGTCGAAACATGTGTACAGAATTGTAGATTAGATTTAGAAATAATTTTTTCGGGTGTTAATCGACTTAAAAAAGTAGGTTTAGTAATGAGAAGACTTTTTGTCGAGTGACCGTACGGTATGCTGCCGAGGATGTGTACAGACCGTATTTAAAATTTCTGCGTGATTCGATTTGAATTTTTACGTATATTTTTGGTTTTTAGGGGTTTATAAAAAAGTTTAAAAGGGCAGCATACTAATTGAACAAAGACGTTCATAATTTCACAATTTTTTCGAATTTTTAAAAAACAGGAAGCGTCTAGGTGTACAGACATATCGTAAAAAATTGAAAAGTTTTATGGTCAAGATTTGAACCCGAACAGCACATTTTAATTGGGTTGAATGTGTACAGCATTATCTAAACTCGATTTGAATGAGTCAAGGCAAATTAGGTTAATGAAATTTTTTAAAAATTTTTCCGTGTTTTTTAAGGTGAAATCAAAAATTAAGGTTGCATGTGTACAGGATTATCTAGATTTTATGATTTTTTTTAATGGTTTTTCTGTCAAAGTCCTTACAGCAAGGCATTGATGTCAGAGATGAGAGCCCCAAGGTGTACATAAATTTTTTGATTTAAAATGATTAAAAACTGCTTTCTTCAACTTTTTTTGCGGCCTTTGGGAATAAAGTGAATTTGGTATTTTCTTGGGCAAATATTCTGGCCCGAAAACTTTCGCTGTTAAAGTGAAGATGATATTTGTGCTTTTTTTGATAATTCCTTTTGCTTTGCATTTTTCGAATTGTTCGTGGATGTGAAATTGGGATTTTTTATTTCATTTATGCGAAAATGACATCGTGCTTCTTTGATAGGCTCAATAATTTGAGTGGTTTAGAGTCTAAAATTCTTTTTTTACTTTTCTTCATCAAGTTTTGCGTGTTTTCAATGATTGAAATGTGGAAAGTGGATGGCATTCAAAAGAAAGATAATTGGTATTTGATGTGTCGATTTTTTGTCTTGGATTTTTTTGATCAAGGCGTATTGGATTTTGGGAAATTGCTTTTTTTACATCCCTTCGATATTACATGCTTCAAATTATTGAATAGTTTTGAGCTAGATATGAAAATTTCTTGGGTGTAATGATTTGCAGTTGGTTGAAAAGAGGAAAAAGTAAAATGGGTTATATAAAAATTGTGTTTCAGTTTTACGGAAATGCGAAATCAAACTTTTTTTTAACTTGAAATGAAAAGGGTGTGAATTTTGCAATGTCCTATTTTCGCGTTAAAAATTTCTGACCAGCCGAGAATAAATTTCTTGCGGAATTCGCACGAAAAATTGACTGGGCCAAATTTAAATTTGAAGTAATGATTTGAACAATATTTTGATAAATTGCCTAAATTTTTAGATGATGGATGAGGATATCGAAATTTCAAATTTTGCTTCTACTGCAGAAGAAAAAAATTCGTCGAAACTCGTATTAGCAACAGCAGATTTTCTTTTGAAAGTTTCTAATTTTTATGCTGAAAAAGCACCTTTTTTGTCAGCCGACTGCGCCTCGAAAGCGTTTTCACTAAATTCTAAGACTTCGGTAAAACAAGATTTGATACCATTGACGAGAAAATTTGAAAAACTTGAAGCATCGACTTGTTCACGATGTAAATCAAATTTGGTTATTGGAAAAACTGCGAGCGCGAGTTGGAAATCGACAGCTTCCGTTTTACGCCGATTCGGGGGTGAGAAGAATTTGAGAAAATTACAAAAGAAACGCGATGATGGAATTCGATTGAAGAAAACCCAATCGAAATTATTCGCGAGGTATTCGAAAATGAAAGCAATTAATAATGGAAAAGGAATTGGACCGAGATTACTCATTACTTGTTTAATATGCCATAAAATCGCCACTGTGCCATTCGATCGGTCACGTTCACGTGAATGGCGGGCGCTGATTGGTGCGCGCTCCGAGTCACGTGATGGACGCCGATCTTTGATTGGTCTGGCGAGCGAAACACGTGAAACGCGGCCATCGATTGGTGGATCGCTGATTGACGAGTCAATCAACAACGAATCGATGAGTGGAAAGAAAAAAAAGAAAAAACGAAGAGAAAAAGAAACGAACGCTGGGTTGAATTTGAGCGGACGAGCAAATGTTGAGTTTGATCAAGATGGGGGCCACATTGAAAAGAAAATGGAGATTGAGCAATCGATAGCAGCATCACTTGGCAGAAAAAGTTTCAAGTCGTCGACGCCAGGAAAATTATTTGCTACGCCAAAAGCAGGCTCGAACCCTGGACAACTTTTGGGAAACACTTCAGGCAGCGGGCTTAGCAAGAAGAAAATGAAATCACGATTAGAAAAATTGTTGGCTGCAGAGGAAGAAAAGAAACAAAAGCGAACTAGTTTTAATAACTCAAGTGGATTGGCTAATTTTTTGGAATCTTTGTGATTTGTGATAAACATGGAAATACTATGAAAAATAAAATACTGTACCAAAAAAGAAAAACTGTTGAATCGCGTCAAATTTTATATGGAAACAGCTGGTCTGATGGCGTGGCCCACTGTTCATGGAAGTTCTACAAGGTTTACGTTGTACAAGGCTGTAAAACAGTGGGAGCCGCGAAAAGTCGTGGAATTCTAAAGGTGCCTAGAAGAACTGAAAAAATAATGGAAATCTGTGAGAGGTTACATTTTCAGGTAAAATTTCGACGAGAGGTCTAAATTGGACAAAAGCATTGCCCACTAGCTGAAGTCAACCAGTGCAATGTTGGGGTCACCACTTGTTTTTGCAATGTTGCCAATACTGTTCAGGAAGTAGTAAATCAGTTGAAATATGTTTAGCGTTGGTAGCGTTGATTGAGTAAGTAAAAAAACCCGGAAAAATGAGTGAAAAGAATTTTCCACTGCGTGTGAAACCTGTGGCATGAGTATAAGTTGCGTCGCAGCTCGTAATCTTGTTCAAAGATGTTAAGCGAGGTCTTCCCTCAAAACCAGTGGGGAACTTTTGCGCATAAATTCTTCCTCAATAAGCACAATTCCTTGTGGTCGCCACCTGAACCCATGGCGGAGTGGCCTGTACGGGGCCACCCATAAAGGTTGACTACACAAAATCTCAATTTTTTGACTCCCCCTGACCGCATGCCCCCCTCGAAAATGGTCGACTACTTCAGCCATACCCCCTCCTTTCCAAATGCTGTTTTGTCAAATGTTTCATCTTATGCTTTCTTGAGCTTGACAAGGTGCCCTCTCTTTCGAAGACAAATCTTTTTTTGGTTCATGGAGTGGATTAATATTTTGTAGAAGCCTCCACAAACTTCCCCCACAATTTTTCCCCATATTTTTTTAAAAGCTTTGCAGGTTGGGCCGCGTCGACCCAGTTCTCCATGGGACTTCATATCATAATAGCTGGCCAGCAGTCATGATTCGATAAACGAGGCTGTGATCCCGAGACTAGGGATAGGAGGGGATCCCGATCCCAATCCTGACATTGAGGCATCGGGATTCGGCTTATAATTATGATATGCATAAGCATGGCACACTCTGATCTATCGTATCCGCGATGAAGCAGTAGCGATGAAGAGGCAACAGCAACATCGGCTCAAATCGATAATGATAGCAACACTGATTTTACTTAGCCTAGGCTGACCTTGCCGGACGCGTATCAGAACTACGCATTTACTCATCAATTTCAGCTTATTTCTAATGACTTAAACTCAACCTAATAAAAAGCTTAAAAAACCTGGATGACTAAAGTGTGCTTCAGTGAGGAAAATAGACCCATAGGCAAAAAGCAGAAAAATGCAAAAAATCCCGATCCCGATCAGGATTGCCCTGATCCCGATCCCAGAAAAAAGTGATCCCGACCTATCCCTGGAGGTACCAGCTCTCACGGCAGGTTCCCTGTGTCTTCACCAGCACCTCCACATGGGGGCATACCGGGTGAGCATTGGCTCAGGCTTAGCTTAGGGACCTCCCGACTGGTGTTCGAGGAGAGTTTCCCAATTCTTTACTCCTTGGGTGGGCGTCCACCATTTGACAGTAACGTGGTGTCGCCAGGAGCCAGGTGTCCAAAGCCAGCGACGAGCTACTAAGCTGCCGTCCTCCGTCTCTCAGAACCTCGGCCTCCCAGTCAGGGTTGCGGGCCAGCAAGGCGGATCATCGCCTTAACCAGCTGAGCCATCGCCTCCCAACTTTTCCCTTTTGGATCAGATGCCATTCCAGGTGGGAATAAGAGTCCTGATGAAGCCGAAATGGCATTATTTAGAATGAACGACCGAGGAGAAGAGAAGACAAAAGTTTTGAAGGTTTGAGAGCGCACTATTAGTGAAGATAAAAGGTGGTTTTTGCCATCAAAAGTTCAAAAAATTTGCTAGGGTCGACCATTGGCTGCTAGCCCCCTACCCCTCCCCCCCCCAAGGGTGCGGTCGACCTTCATGGATGGCCCCTACCATACGCTGTTACTGCTCAAGTACCCTACCTGCTTTGGGCAAATTACTAATGGCACCAGGATAACTAGGAGACTGACTGAGTATTTGCAGTCATGCTTATGCATTTTTCGAACATCGTCGTGCATACGTTATGCAAAACAAAGCCGCAGTTTGGACTTCGGATCAGCAATTGGAAGAGGAGCTACCAAAGCGGATACCGATCGTGAGCTTCCTGGCAAGCGGGACAGCGTTAGTTCGACTACATTATCCACATGTAGTCTAAGTTGGCTTTGTGATGATGCGCGTATGCAGTGTAAAGTGAAGTCACCATTGAGTAGAGCGTCCATTTTTCTGGTTTCATGGCGGGTTTGATGCGTCCAGTTCGTGTGAGGGGAGTCGCTTCCCTCAAAACTTTGTTTGTCTTCGAAGAATTCCTAAAAATGCGGAAATTGACCACCGAGCGGTCATTCAATATCTGATGCGAACAAAACTAACACTGAGATCCGTGATGAACTCATGACTTTTCATAGGAAGCATGCCGCCACGCATTGCCAGTTTTCCTTTTTCACATCAGATACCGAATGACAGCTCGTTGCTCAATCTAAAAGTTTCCAGGCACATTTTTTGGCTAGCAAACTTTTGAAGTAAGCGACTGACCACTCACGCGACCTGGCCAGACCGAAAGGATCTGATAACCGTGAAAATGGACGCTCTATCCGATGGTGCGCTTTACTTCACACTGCACCGGTGCGTTATTGGAATGGCAACTCTTCTCTGTGCGACAGAGTCCCCCCTCCGCCTCGCTGGGTTCCCTCGCCACGGCCAATATCTGCCTGCGTGGGTACTCTGTTGCCTAGAGAAGGCAACTCATTGTCGGACACCCCTCGTTCGCTTCCTCCTGACCACTAGCGCACTGCATATACATAATGGTATAGAGGGAAGGTGAGGATGACCAGTCACAGTGTTACTCGCTAACGCAGAGTAGTCTGTCGACGCCAGTTGATATGCAAGAATGGCTGTCACAAGGACATTTTTCAACTGCTTTGTACCAGACTCCACCCCCTCTGGCAGACCGCGAAAGCAGGGTTCTAGAATACCAGATCTCCAGAATTTGGCAGCTTTTCAACCAATGAAAGGGAATCAAATTCACAAGATTTGAATTTCCCGCGTGCATTTGATGCTCAAGTTGGTTGTTGCAAAAGCGCAACTAGAAAGTAAAACGCGTCCCTGCAGGCGATTAGCATGTATGTGCTGTGCGCATCAAGTCAAACAAACTGATCCGACTTTGGTGAAAATGGTGAGAAAATCAGGCGCGTGTGAAACACCTGGCTACCAGAATACTTTGTACTTTGCACTGTTGTAGCTTGTCACGCCGACTCCAGCACATTCTACCCACAGCACGAAGAAGTGCATCTTCGTTAATAATCAGCGATTACACACCTAATCCACCCTTGACAGCTGTTTTCTACCTAAACCTTCTACTTTGCCTTTGACGTCAGCATTTGGCTGAATTGGAGTGATATGGCCTAGGATATCTCGCTGTCCACGTACTCCGCTTCGCTGACGTGATTTCAACTTATGAAGGGCATTTTTTGATAAGCCGGGCAGCCAGCTGGTAGTGCATTTCCATCGAAAACAGGTCGTGTCGTTAGTAGAAATCTAATACAACGCAACAAAACTGCGCGAGTTGAAATTTGTAGGCTCCTTATCGGTGGGGTGCACTGATTAACATTCTTTATAAGGCCAGGCAATGATGCAAGAAGTTTAGATGCTTTGTTGAACTCGGCCATGGTTTATTTGGATGCCCCTAAAATGATGGCTGCCATGTTGACCTGGACTTATTGCCTTCTATGCGCTGTTGTGGTGCAGGGCTTTGTGTTGAACAAGGCCAATCCTGGTAAGCTGCTGTGAAAGGGTATGCTAGCGTGGGATTTGCGGGTCCACAGTATGTCTGCTGGGGTGGTATTGGTCAAAGGCTGGGGTCTAGGTACTGCTGGCACTCGATGCAGGGGTATTGGGATCGAGGACCTCCAAGGACCTGGTGGGATATCAATGTTTGGTGTCAACCCTGGTGTACCTGTTCATTGGGCAAGTCTGCTGAGTGTGGTGTGCATGACTTTTCGTAACTAGCATTCCTGGAGGTCGGAAGCTGGATGCTGTCCCCTGGCTAGACCCCTTTCGTTAATGTTTCAGCGCAGGTAGGCTCGCCTTCCTTCAGGAGGAGTTTCTTGTCCCAGAGACCTCGGTACCAAGCATCTCCCGCCGCCTGGGTGTGCTGGTGTCGGACCAGACTGTTCGCTCACTTTCCTCCGCCCAGCATTTTTATATCACTCTCTTTGGATTTAGTTCCGCCAGTCAATCCAGACGCCTCACTGTGCCCCAGTCCAATGTACAATACATCCCTGACCATGAACATCTACTCGCCAAATTACCCCAACGAGTATGGGAATAACCAGGACTGCGTGTACCAGATAATTGTGCCCGAGGGCAATGTCATCCGCCTCCACTTCACCACACTATTCACCGAGTACAAACGCGATATGGTCAACGTCTACGATGGACATATTAACGATCAGAAACTTTTGGGCTCGTAAGTTACAGTTTTTGAATTTCCCGCCAAAAATGTTTCAAATCAGTATTTGTGTATTTTGAGACATTCCGGAGCCGAGATACCGGACGATTTTTATTCCAGTAGCAACATGATGGCCATACATTTCACCACGGACCCGACGTACACGTACAAGGGCTTCTCGGCCACTTACACTGCAGTGGCACCACCCAACAGCACCACAGCAGGACCCAAACGAGCATGAACATGTGTCTGTTCGCCACTGTATCATGGACCAAGCGTGCCTCCTCGTGCTGTGATCTCTGACTCGCCATTTACAGTAGTCAGCTAGTAAACGTGCATCGGCCTGGGCAGGGTGCCAGGCCATGGGGGACGGCACACAATCCTCAGCCATCTCGGCGTCTCGTTTTCGAATTTAGGTAAATAGTGCGAGTGGGCGAGTAAATATGAGAGGGCTTATAAATGATGGCAGTGATAAGAAGTTACGGACAAGTGATAAGCAGGGCGTCGAGGACAGGGTGTACATCGAAGGCATCATTGTCGGCTGATAGAACTACAACATGGTTGGGAATCCTGAGGGGTCAAGTTCCTGCATGCATTTTACACTGATGCAACATGTGACAAGAGTGACCGAGGGAAGTCAGTCACTTTTAGCGGATGAGGGTAGACTTGCACACAAAAGCTTGATCCTTGAGTGGGAATCGAACCCGCGCCTGTAGGATTACCAATCCAGACTGACCACTAAGAAGGTGCAGCAGCAGGGCTTCTGGTTTCACAGGCGATCCTCGTAAACTGGCTGGTTGCTGGCGCCAGGATTCTTCTTGCCAAGCCTCAGACAAAGTCCACGCTTGCTGAAAGCCTTGATCACACAGCCAAGGGTGTGGTCAGGAGTCTGGAATTTTGCAGAGACTGACAAAATTTTACTTTCCTGCTTTCAAATACTGATAAAAAAATTAGAGCTTTTCCGCTTGGGGAGCCTGAAATTCTTGGAGAGTTTTGCTAGGGTGGCTGGCTCACAAGGGAACATCGCCAACCGTTAAGTCGAATTTTGGAAAACCAAAAATTGTGACATGTTCCTGGGTGCAAAAGAAAGCTCTGTGCAAATCATCAGAGGTGTCTGGCCAACTGGTCAGTTGTGGTCAGCGCGAAGAGTACAGTGAAATTTTCAAATTCTGCTTGATTTTTTTGGTTTTTCCAGAAAAAAACCCCAATCCCAAGTGTTGGAAGCTTAAACTTGAAACTCCGAACCAAAAAATCTAGTTTGGAAAGAACTTTGCGTGTTATTCTCAACGCTCAGCTTCGTTAACACACAAAAATTCTGGACTTTATACGCTGACCACTGCTGACCAGTTGGCCAGACGCCTCTAATATTTTGCACATAGCTTTCTTTTGCACCTAGGAACATATTACAATTTTTGGTTTCTCAAAGTTCGACTTAACGGTTGGCGATGTTTCCTTGGCAGTTGGGAGGAGCCTGGGAAGGAGATACCGCGGGGAGCCGATGGTCTCGAATCCCCTTCAAGCAGGTCTCATAGTCCCTAGGAGGCAGACATCAAGCTGACGGGTCCTCGCCTGGACGGGCGTTGGGGGCACTAGTCTAGACGATTCCTTTGCGGATTCCAGCATGGGCCATCCATAAAAGTCGACCGCTGAAATCGCGATTTTTTGACGTCCCTTCCCCCCCCCCCCCTGACCGCATACCGAACATTTCTCACAAACCCCCCTAAAAAATGGTCGGCCATTTCAGCCATACTCCCCTTCCAACGCAGCTTTGTGAAATGCATCCCACGGTTCCTTGAGCTAGACGAAGTGCCTTGACCCAAGAAAAATCTTTTTTGATTCATGGCAAGGATATTTATTTTGTATGTAAAAGCCTTCACGAACATTCCACACACCTCTTCCCTAGGTTTTTTAACAATTTTTGTGGGTTTGACCCTGCGCCGCCCCAGTTCCCCGCGGGAACCCCAACCCGTTTCGCCTATGCCGGCCAGCAGTCCTGTATGATAAGCAAGGCTATGCGGGGACCAGCACACTCAGCAATTCCCCTCTGCGGGTCTAAACCAGGAGCACCTCCACACGACGGCATCCTGTGCCGGCACCAGTGTCCCAGGATGACTGGGCGAGAAGGGAGGGACCTTCCCGACTGGTGTCCGGGAACCAGTTTCCTGGATTTCTACTCGATCAGCGTCCGCCACATGACGGCACCGTGTGAGTCTCCCAAAGCCAGGTGTGCAAGGCAGCGACGGACTAACCAAGTCGCCGTTGAAGACCAGCTTCCACTCTGAGAACGGGCTGATAACTGAGGTCCTCAGCCAGGCTAGAACTGTGGCCTCCCGGTCAGGGTTGCTGGCCCGAGCAATGCGGGACCAACGCCTTCACCAACTGACCAACCACCAACCGCCTTCTAAACTTTGCTATTTGGGATTCCATCCCAGTTGGGAATTAAAGTGCTGATAAAACCGAAATTGCATTGTCGAGAACATACGACTGACGAGAGGAGAAGACAAGCGGGTGCACTACCGGTGAAGTAATAGTGTTTTTGTTATCATAAATTTATAAACTTGCAGCGGTTGACCATCGGCCGCCTGCCCCTCCTCCGACCGCAGCTGACCACTTTTCCCTACCCCCCCCCCCCCCCCGACTGCGGTCGACCCTTATGGATGGCCCCATTGCACCATGCAGAGTCTAGCGTTCGTTCGGGATCGCTAGCAGAGTCGTACAAATCCCTGACTTTTCCAGGTTTTCCTGACCAAGAGTTTCACTTGTCGCTACTAATAAGCTAATTCCAACTGATTTGCACACAGAAAAGGCGGGAGATTCAAAATTTGAAACCTCGCAATACACATTATCTATTTCCCCTGATTTCGACTCCATTATCCCAAGTAATCCCGCCTTTGCATTGTGCACTTATAGTTAGCAAAGTGAAAAACGCACTTCTTTCGATTATATAGTCGAAGTCGATCATCGCCGCTGGAACGCATCGTTTAGGCCACCAAAAAGCTGGTTCTATTTATCCTAGCATCAATATTTTTTCAAAAACTCATTATACTCGCCGATGGATGACTTGGCACATTGTTCAGCGAACACCTTATCACTATATTTGCCCAAGGCTTGCAAGGACACGTAATTCGGTTTAGTCGGATCGAATTGATCTCGTCCGTGAAGTTTCAGGAATTCGTGTCGTTGCCGCAAATAATGACGAGGAGCGCGAAGTATACTCGGCCAGGCCAGAATGTCTGCATGCGATAGATTCATTTTATTGTGCAAATAGTCGAAAGATTTCGTTAAAACTTGCTTATCTAAAAAAAGTTATGCTTTTTAGTCTCCAGACTGAGCTTAAAAACTTTTTGACATTTGCCTATTCGCCCTGCCCATCGAATGCCATCAGCAAAACCCGAAGGAAGGCTTCGAAGGGCACAGTATGGATGGGTCCTTACGGGGGGGGGGGGGGGGGGGGGGAGGGGTGGAGCACAACTCAAACCATCCCATACAACTCACACGTTGTCCACAATCTGGGATCTTTCAAAATCAGCTGACGCATTTCCTCCGCTTTGAATCCCATTTCTTCCTTGTATGCGAACTGAAGATACTGAAAAGAGAACAGATACGGCCTCAGAAAAGACCATTTTCACACTACACTACAGAAGAAAAAGCCTCCTCATTCTAGCCAGCAAAACAATTATCGAAGACACGGTTCAGAGAAAATGAGTGAATCGTGAGTGGTTACCATCAACAGGCGCTATTAATTTAAAAAACCTGAAATTGGCGGCAAAATAAGCCGATTCCGCTTCTTGCCGTAGACCATGGCATGTTCTTTCATCTCTCCCGGAACACACCGCGCAACAGATGATCCGTCCCGTCTGGCACTGACCTGTATGAATCCAGTTCCGATGGTGACCAATTTGGGCGAATGAGTGACCACGAATCTGACTTCATCGCCCGACAATTGGAACGTGTTCTGCAACCATCCCAGTCGTTGATCCACCGTCTTCACGTGGAAATTGAGCCAATATTTGGCTTTGGTCACAATTCTGAGTATGGCTTCCTTGGAGAATTTCTTCGATTCCAAATATCGAATACGAGCTTGCAAATCGTCCAACGATTGTTGAAGAATCCATGGATTGAATGTGACAAAGTCACCCAACTCTTCCAACGGCACACCAATCGTTTCGGTCAGAAATTGAAAAACGGGTCGAACATTTTGTTCCCAATCCAATTTTAAAATCCAATCGGCCACGTTGTGCAGGTTATCGAATTTGGATAAATTTACACCGATATCGACCAGATTTCGAAGAAGTTCCGAATCGTTCACCAGCGTAGTCAGCGTGTAAGTTTGCAATTGAGCTCGCGGTTTTCGTCTGGCAGCTGGCATTGGACGCTCCAGTGGCTCGTATCGACCAATGTCAGTCGATGGCGCGTTGACAGCTGGCGGGTGTGGGCGCTCGTCGATCAAGTCTAGAAACAGTACGAATAATCAGGTGACCAGGGGTGAATAACGTAATTGATTGCTGATCACGTGATCACAGTCAAATCACGAGATCCATCGCTCGATCAGTCACGTGATCGGGCGATCAGTCACGTGATCGGGCGATCAGTCGCGTGACCGGGCGATCAGTCACGTGATCATGGATCAGACACGTGATTTGCTGATCAATCACATAATTCAACAATGCGTCACGTGATCGCAGGGCAGATCAAGTGCTTCGAAATTAATCATCTTTCGATGCGAAAGAAAATCTTCATAGACTCACCGCCTTCCATTTGCCTCTGTCCATCTTTCGTCTCCACCACGTCCTCCTCGATTTCATTGAAGGCCAGTTTGTTGACCCTGACCATGGCGTTCTCGTCTTCGACCTCTTGTGGCCACCTGGGATGACCATAAAAAGATGCTAAGCGTTGGCCAGGCCCAGTGTCCTCGACCACTTGCTCCTCGTTGGCACGCTTTCTTCGCACACCATATCCGAATCGAATGGACGACGAAGGTCCCTCGTCAGACGACACTGAGGACACGACTCCGCCACGTACTCGCCGATCGATTATTAGAATTATAGATCGATTCGAAGATCGATGAAGAAATGAACTCACTCGTCGGAACATTGATGATTCTAAAATAATTCAAGGTCAATCCAGCATAAACCCTTTCCACTTAATTCCTCCCTGGCCTTGGTCGGCTAAAGTTGTCACGGACCCACGAAATTACCAACCTACTTTCCAGCCAATCATATACCAAATCGATCACTCGATCATCCACAAATCACCAACAAACTTTGAAGACAACTTTACTCAAAAAACTCATGTCCGAACATGCGTCAAAAATGCCATCATTTCTGTTTCTCAGTTTGTGCAGCCAAAAGTTGGCTGGCCGACGATTTGGCGTCCAAGAACAACGTCCGAGTGTCATCGATGTCCTGAACTGATACCTGACTTCGCCCACTCACTTGGCCAATCAGTTTCGCTGGCGTCAACAATTGCACAGCGTATCTAAAACGAGACATGGTCACGGGGACGAGCATATGGCATTCTGATAATGCCTGCGGGCCCCCTTATAAGTATCGACACATGACACTAGTCTTTAAATTTTTAAACTCAAAATTTGAACTTCAATTTCGAATTTTCTCTTGGCGGGAAAGTCGCACACAGATGGCTCACTCATCAATCCAACAGCCATTTTTCGCTTATTGCATTGAAGACTTTAGAGCAAAGGAAAGAGAGAGATGGAACTGAAAGGACCTTTCCCCCACGTACAGTATTCTCACATGGATTTCTCACTATTTATGCAACAAAATTTTAGAATGAGCCCCCTCGTGCGTGTGCACCCCTGAACTTTCCTCTTACACACCTAAACATCGCTCAAATTTCCTGCATTAAAGACCACCCCTCCCCCCCCTGTTCCTACACATGACATGGAATCACAACTAGAACCCCTGGATATCCACCGCAATTCTAACACCACCAACCTCAAAGAAGTATCCTCTCCAATTTTGCTGAGTTTTGCCAAAGCCGTTGGCTCCAGTTCAACTCCTTCCGCCTGCGCTCGAATTTCGAGAATCTGAAACAAAACTTTTTTCTTTTTCTACTCTGCAAAAGCACAAAATAGTCTCGCCTGTCGAACTTCGTCTTCACCATATTTCAATGTTCGAATAATCAAAATACGATCCAACAAATCGTGTGGTATGCCGTGCGGTGAGATAATATCTGTGCCCCTACAATGTGTATAGATTCGAAAATGGCGAGACTAGGCCTCCGCAGACGGCCCCTGTGTTCGCAACCACGCTGGCAGGCGTGGGAAAGACGGGGCAGAAACTCCGACTGGAGCAGGCAAGTCTTGCGGCTGAAACATCAACCCGACATGTTGACGTTTCCCAGCCAGGGGAGAGTATCGATTGCTCTCTCCGACTCCACAATGCCTTGGCATGCCTCTCCACAATGCCTTAGCATACCCCTCTTCACCAATTCTTGCCCATTCATGCAAGCCAGACCACCAGACCAGGCAGCAGTCACCCAACCAATCCATATAATTCACACTTACCGAACTTTGCACGATCCGCGATTCGTAGCAAAAACCACGATTGGACTAATCGTCGACTCCAAGGCCCGATGCAAGTAAGTGAAGCACTCGATATCCAGCATGTGCACTTCATCGATGAACAAAACGCCCGGCACCAACTCGGCGATACCTTGGTCGATATACTGATTGACCACAGTGTTGATCTCTTTCCTTAGCTTGTCTAAAAAGGATCCGAAAACTTATCACAACAAAATGACATGAAAACCCACTTCTTACCTGTGATCTCCGTTTTCTTAGGTTTCATTAGTTGAGATACCAACGACACCACATCGTTGCCTCCCTAAAACGATACCACTACGTTCCAGTGTTTGGACCTACAGCACCAGCCATACCAGTGGTGCGGGTTCGACTCCCACCCAAGGTGTTCCCTTATTCATTTCATTTGCGCCCTAAATCTTTTCAACTGCTTGTCTGAACAAGGTTTCACTGAGCTAGTCAAAAACAAGGCCATTCCACGCATTCCCATTCGTACAAGAACCACTGACCACGACCTTGATTCGAGGGGATGGCGGGTGGGGCCAGCTGAACAGTTATCAAGACCCTATGCATGCCCAGCCCCACCGGGGTCTTACTTGAAAGCAAATTCCTCCCTCTTTGGTGACTCAAGAAAATCAAGGTTTATAGGCTCAGAAAAATGAATCAATCGTGAGCGATTAACTCCAGCAAGTGCCGTTATCTCAAGCTCCTCGCAGAAAATTAAAAAAAACCAACATTCCGCCAACAAATTCAAATTTAAAAATCGGCGGGACAGTTACATTTACCCCGGCAGCATTCAGACCTTGGCCATACATGGCATCAGTTGGGTACTTACATGAGGTCTTGCATTAGCCACGTCCAAATCGTGCAAAGTGACGTCCTGCACGACTTCCTTCTGTTTGTGCACATCGCCCTTCGGCAAGGGCACGTATTCCTCCGCTTCTAAATCGAATTCGGTCGCGTAAGCATCGCATCTTCCCAAACGCTGCAATAAAATACAATCGATCATTAACAAAAACCAAAAACCAAAAACTCGCATACTTTTACACCTCCGTTATTAGCTTCGATATAAATGACATCTCCGACTTCGATTTTCTGTTTCATGAGCGTATCGTGGATGGCCGGATCTAATTTCAATTGTTTCGTGCCTTTCGATGTTTTCAAACCGATGATCACGTGACTGATCGTTTTGCCATATCCTGAAACAGAGGTCACTCGCGTGCCGACCACAGCCACGAACGAGGACACTGCCTTGGACATACCTCCCAGTGGATTATCCGTTTCGCACGGCGTCATTTCGGTCACCTCGCCTTCGTACACTTCCTTCACTTCTTTCACTCGTAAACCTAAAATCAAAGAAAATATGCACTAGTCGACAAATAAACAATCAAAAATTTACCGATAGCTCGACGAAAATTCTCCATTAAAACTTCCGTTTTCTTAATTTCCGCAGAATACACCTCCGAACCGACCATGGGACAAAATGGAACTTTTGATCCTAATTCTTGAGCCATAGCCAAAGCGATTGCGGTCTAGAATGTCAACGAATACAGGAAATTTAAGAATATTATAAAAAACCATAAAAAGGCGCATTTTGGGAAAAGAGATGATCCGAAAAAACTTACTTTCCCAGTGCCAGGGGGGCCAGCTAACAAAACGGCTCGTCCAGCCATTCGTTTAGCTCGTACTAAATCAACTACGATTCCAGCCGCTTCTCTTGCTTCTTTTTGACCAATAAATCCCCCGCCAACTGGTTTCGCCAAGCCCGCTTCGTCCAAACCCAAACCTTTGACGTGACTGTGAGGAGCGATTCGTTGAGATTTCATCGAACTACGAATTTCTTCAATCTTCATTTTTGAAATTTAAAAATTGACGATACGAACTGAATATTTTGACGAAATTATTGATTTGTATCGGCCCAAATCTCAATTAAATTTCTGGAAAGTGTGCGATTTTAAACCCTAACTACCCGCTTCTAGCAGACATTATCTGATGCGCAGGTGCAAACGTGCGATTTGTCTGCTGGAAAGAGGGAGTTGTATAAGAAACTTGTTTGAATTTTCAGAATGTGGAACTGAAAGTTGGTAATAATTTCTGTAACAAAATGGAGAAACGGATGGAACAGATTCTGAAGGAGCCTGCTTTACTAACTCGATTCGATGGTGAGATTAAATTTTTGCTCGTGACGCGATTCGATTTATTTAATTTCTTAAATTTTGAACTGAACTTTAGGTTTTTAATTTCCGTTTTTCAGATAGCGACTGCCATGTACCGGATCAACATCACGATGAAGACGAAGACTCGCAACGTCGTCTCGACATTGTTCGTCACACGGTCCAGCGACGGCGGGCTGACGTGGAAGATGACATTATTCACAATCGACATGCACCCACGGATTTGAATTTCGGGCTGTGTCATGATCGTGGAGGGGGAAATTCTGGTTTAGGAAACGACTGGAATTATACTCAATTATTATTCGTTGCCCTGATCGATGCTTTATGTCAAGCAAATGAGCCGGGAGATTTGAATAGGCAAAAAAGATTGTTTGAAAGTAAACGAAATTTCTGTTTTTCTTGAATCATAATGTAGTGATTTTTTTGCAGAAATTGCAAAAACATTAGTGAAAACTGGAGTAAGTCTTTTAAAATGTAGCCATTTCATTTAAAAATCTGGCGTTGGTTTTTTTGGTCCCCCCTCAGGGTGGAATGGTTTTTCTTAAAGACAGGGTGTATGGTAGAATGGTTAGATCCAGATCAGGTCCAGTATAAATTGATTTAGATATCGATAGCATTGCAAAGAATTAGGGTGGGGCTCTGAAGGGCGCATAAAATAAAAATTTTCGTTTCCGATTACTTCTCCGATCTGTTTCTCCAATCAGTTGCACGGCTTGCGTGAACACGTTCGATTAGCTTTTATGCAAATTATGAATAATGCCCAGAAAGCGGTGCATTTTGAAGTAAGTGACGTGACTGATATTTCTTGTTTCACAGTTCTCCAAGCTTTTCTGTTTTTAAAGGATTCTTTTTTGCGGAATCATTTCGATCAATCGATCGGGGTGGCGAATCCGCTTCCGATGGCGGCACGTCATTTGGTGCCTGCCGTGGCTCCGATCGCAGTCTTGCCCAACTCGTTGGTTCGTGATCGTTCGAAGGGATCGACCGTGGTTGTCAGTCGATATAAAGTGGATTTCGAAGAATTAGAACAACTTGGAAAAGGTGGATTCGGGGCTGTCTTCAAGGTAAAACGTGGCAGATCATATTCATTTCTTTACCACCTGCATCCGAAACCTAGGCCCTGGGCCAGGGGCCAGGTGCGACCGGATCCAAAAAAGATCCGGATCTACCGGATCTGAAAAAGCCGGATCCACCGGATCTACCGGATCTAAAAAATTTGAACAAAATTTCAATCAAATTCGTTTTTCGTCAATTCAAATCATATGATAAGACAAATCAAACATTCAGAATGAAAAATCAAAGCAATTAATCATAATAATCGATCATCAACCTTGAGAATGCGCTCATTCCGACAAAAAAGATTAATCGAAATTAACGGCTCTCAAATTACATCTTGAAAATAACAGTTTCTCAATATTCTCGGCAATAATCTGGACCTCTCCTTAGAGGCAACGTCAGAGGCGTACTTGAAAGTGGTGGATAAGTGGTCAAATTCTTCATTTTGTCATAAGCAGTCCAAAATTCAAAGATCCGGTAAGATCCGGCAGAAAAGATCCGGATCCGGTACCGGAACCGGATCCAGTCAGATCCGGCCGGATCCACCGGAACCGAAAGATCCGGTCGCACCTGGGCCAGGGGCGACCAGAGCCCTGTCCCCAACCCTAAACGGGGAAGACTGATCCCTTCCCCGGTTGAACGCTAGGGTCCGGGAAGCAAAAATTGCAAGTTTTTTGTATCGATTGCGTTATTCCCAGTTTAAAACCTCAAAATGCAACCTTTCACGGTTTTCCCTGATTTTGGCTCAAAGATTCCCATTTCCCCTGACTTTTCCCTGCTTTGCCTGAGCCTCACGATCGTATTGCATGCAATTGCGCGCACACGGTTTGGTGGCAGCAATGAACATTGGACAGGGGAGGCCTCAGTGGGTCATGGCGTCCCCGTTTTCTAGCAGGGACGCAAGTTTAGTCTGGCTGGCACTTGAGTTCGGTCCCCGGTGATAATTGTATCGTCATAGCTCATTGAATATCGGCATGCCAGGCAAACCTCTCTGCGCTCACGGCTCATTTATACTGGCCACCGAGTTCTCTGTGACAGAGCGGCGCACTGCTTGGAATGGTCCCAGATTTTCATGTTCAAGGATTACTGTACTCTGTCCCAGACTTCACTGGACCCTGAAAACTCGGGGACCAGTATAAATGCACCAAGGTCGGGGAAATGAGTATAAGCCGGGTAAATGAGTCGGGTAATGAGCATTGTGACCATTTAATCAGTCAATATGATCGATCTGATCATTTATATCAATCGATTGATTGATTGATCGGGTTATCGATCATTCAATCTGTTGTTTGATTAACATAATAGTATGATTCATCGATCGATTCATCAGTCTATTATGTAGATCAGATCAGCTCATCGTATCGATCAGACCAGCTCATCATATCGATCACCCGATCATATCAAACAGCGAATTGATCAGCCAGTCATCCGCCGAGTGATCGGGCATCAATCGATCAGTCATTCTTATACGATTCTTTCATGATTTTTATTTGTATTGGCCGTGTCAATTTTTTCAAATTACCCTACTCTTATCGATCAAAAGCACTAAAGAAAAGCAATGTGCATATAATGATCACATCGTTCTGTTTTCCTGTATTCTAATCGTATAGGATCTCTGTCTGGCATGAACCCCCCTTTCCGACTGGTTTGCGCCTTTGTGCAACGAGCAGAAAATGTTTTTCTCTCTCTGGCGCCTCTCTAAGACAGCGCCTCTCTAGACGCAGGGACAGAGTCATAGTTTTTGAAACCGCAGGACAGTGCGCTCTGGATCGGGGACTCTGGAGGCAGTATAAACGCCCTCGCGGTGACAGAATGGCAGAGAACTCTGTCCTGAGCGCGCAGTCACAGAGAACTCCGTTGCCAGTATAAATGAGCCTTCAGCCAAGCTTCCCTCCCGCTTGTCATACGGTTCTTGCACCTGAGCATTAATGCGCGCAGCAAATTCAAATTTTTGCTACCGTCTAGTTTAGTATTGCAAACTTACAACGCATTCTCTCTTCGCTCGTATTTCTTCATTTCGAGAATGGGACTTGTACCGGACCACGCCAAAAGTCGGGCCTGGGGTCAGGATTTCCTTGGCTTTTCTTGGGGGGGGGGGGGGGTCAACAGGGCTACACCCGAGTTTCGGATGCTGCATCACATTACCGGACCAATCTCACGATCAGAGGTGCGGGTTAGCGATAGGCCGGGATCCCGGTCTCGACGTGTAGGCATGGTTAAGGAATCTTCAAAAGCGCGCTAGGCTGGGCAGCACTGTGTAATAGGCGGAATAGCCCTACATTGGAGAAGATTACGCGGGGAGCGGATGGACTCAAAAACTCTCCAGGCAGGTCACCTAGTCGTAGGTGCCCGAGACATTAACGCGACGGGTTTCAGCCTCGCCTGGAGGAGCGTATCGAGCGGCCAACGAAGGCAACTGATACGCTGTATGTGGCGGCCAGTCAAGGCAACCAAATGCACTACCTTCTCCACAGGCCAAACACGCCTACTACAACTGTCTGTTCGTCTTAGCCTGTAGCAGCCCAATTCGAGAGGCGGGAGGAAAGTTTGCATGGCTTTTAGGTCACAAAAAAGCTTTTACACTAAAAATTGGGCTTTGTGCGGGTTCGAATCCCGCTCGGAGCTGACGTTTTGTGTTCTCGTTCTGACCCATCCCTTCTGTCTACACTTGTCACCAACGCACGTTTACGGAAATCGCAGGCAGAGAAGGGCCACTCGTAATCAGACGATACTCGTCCTCAGAGATTCTCTGCATCATAACGCTGGGACTGGCTGTGGATGCGTCCTCGCTTGTAGTCAAGGTTGCAGCAGGTCGCGAGTAAGAGGGGATCCTCGAATAGTTGGCAAGCAGTGTGTTTAGAAGAGTCAAATGTGATAAAATGAGGCAATTCACAATTGAGATTTTCGTTCTTTCAAGGTGCGCCATTATTTGGACGGTCAGTTCTATGCAATTAAAAAAATTACGTTGAATTTGTACAAACTGGAGGCGTGTTTTCGGGTGAGTTGATACAGTTTTCTGTACACTTGAATCGATACCCAAGCTGATCGCGCACAATGCGGATCAGGCAGTGTCTTTTCTGCGTCAGAAAACGGCTAGTAAAGTTTGGATAAATGACGCTTGAACCTGCCTATGCTTACTTTGTCTGCGAGAAGGGGTCAGATCGTCTCCCAAAAACATGGGGTCCAAGACATGGCGGAAAAATTTTAAATTCTTGCAAAAACCTTAATTTTTGCCAATCGATTTGAATTTTCAGCGGGAAATGTGACTTTTATTGCGAAACCACCATTTTCCTGGACAGAGATCACCGAAATTATCAAATTCTTTTGCGGTGGCAGTGGGAGAGGGGTTTGGGCCTAAAACAGCAATGGTAGCTTGACACACCTGCAAGGCAAAACACGGGGTCTTAGAAATCGCAAGGACCCAAAATTTTACCTCAATTTTTTATGGGGTCCTCAATACCTTGCTTACCCAATCAGCGATGTTTCCGCTGCGGTGGTGTAGCGGTGAAAGGCGCCTGTCACTGTTTGCTGGGCAGAACTGGAAACCGGTGGGGCTTGAGTTTAACTCTGGCGGTCTAAGAAGCTGTTGAAGTTCTCTCTGCGCCTTGCACTCCTGGCGGTGAGAGTCTAGCCCTCCATAGCTCCAGCAGAGGCCTTATGGGGCGGAACGGGCCGGGGGCGGAAGAGGGGTGCAGGCCAGTTGAGCCGTTCCTGATTGCGCCGTTTCTAGTAGCGCTGACCTATTTGCGCTGTTTTGGTTTGCGCCATGTCCTAATTTCGCCGACCCCGAATTGCGCTTCTTTCTGTTGCGCCGCTCTTTGATTGAGCCGGGTCATAGAGTGGTATAGCAGTTTGCGGTAAGCGCCTGTGTTTACTCGCACATCATCTAACCTTGTAATAATCCTGACGAAAGTAAAGCTTACGGTCGGTTGATCAGGTCTCTACTAGACGCGATGCTAAAAAAGCTGCGTTTCTGCAATGAAATTTTTGATAGGTTCTTGAGCAAGCCATCAAAATTTGAGCTCATAATTCGTGATCAGTATCACGAATCTTTGCGGCCCAGAGCCAGCATTGACCGATCCGGCCGGAGCGATCCGAGGGGTTGATCGGTTCCCGATCCGATCCAACCGCTGGATCGGCCGGATCGGCAACTGAAATTTTACGCTCTGTATCTGCCGAAGAATGATAAGGTGTGGCATACTATGATGAGAAAATCCCGTTTTTTCTCTCAAAATAGCATTCAGTCCCACTTTAGGCTCTGCTGCTTTCTCCTCCCTGCGTCCTTTAGAGTGGACTGACAGAGTGGCAGAGAGGAAACAGAGCAGGTTGGAGAGGACGCAGTGCCAAGTACTGTACGTCATCTCCATCAATCTAAATTCTTTTGGAGCGGATTAGCCGAGTCAGATCGGCATCCAGACCTAGGGTTGGATCGGTCGATGCCGGGCCCAGAGAGGTTTCAATCCAGCCTGAGAAATCAGCGCAATTAGTGACAAGCGCAACTCAAAGCGGTGCAATTATGAATTGGCGCAACACAAAACGGCGCAATCAGGAAACGGCGCAAGTGAAACGGCGCAATCCGAACGGCGCAACTGGGTATTTCCCCGGAAGGGGTACGGGCTGGGTATGGCTACCCCGCACGGTAACCGCGGAATTGCGAGTAGCCTTGACCCTTGCCCAGCATGCATCCCGGATTGACCCTAGTCAATGGCAAGATGAGGTCAGCTAAAAAGCCCCAAAAATCGACCCTCTTCCCTGACTGACCAAAATGGGTGGAAAAAATGGAATCAGCGATGTTGTGAACGAGTTGTTCGGGACTAGCCACTGGTACTATTGGCGAGGCAACAGCAGTTCATCTTTTTGTAGGCGCTTCGAGAAGTGAAAAGCTTGGCGAGCCTGAATCATGCGAACGTTGTCCGCTATTACGCCAGTTGGCTCGAATTCGATGCGCCCGCTGAAAATGCAACGCCTAGACGTCGAGCTAGTTCGAGTAGAGCGCGAGTGAAAGTGCAAGAATTGAGGTGAGTCCATGTCATGTCATACTTCATCCATAGCCAAGCACTATATAGCGCATACCGGGGCTAAGGAACACATATTTGACAACGTGGTGGGCATAAACGTGTTGAACGATTTGAAACTATTAGTTGATTTTCTAGTTGTGAATCGGTGACCAACGAGTATTTGGCTCCTTTCAAATTACGTCATTGTCTGTCGTCGCCCGACATCAGCTCACGGGCGCACGCTCTGGTCGACGGGACTGATTACGAGGCCAGTTTGCCAGCAGTTACTGAAACGTGTTCGCGTCAGGACGACGACGGATGGATGGCCAGTGCTGATCAGTTTTCCACGGTATGTGCTATGTATGGGTCCCTGGTGGGAAGAACTGTGCTGGACTTGGATCAGTCTTAAGATCTAAGGGCATCCAGCCATGGGTCTCGCGGAAACGTTGTTAGGGCTGGTTTTTACATTACATCATTGATTGGAGCGGGAGAAATTCAAATTTAAAAATGGCGGGAAAATATACCCAAGTTTGTGTACACACAACATCGCTGTATAGAATTGGTTGGATCTGGTTTGTTGGAGTACAGATTATTGCTGGGACTGTGACTGACAGCATGAGTGATCGTGAGAAAGAATTCCGATGGCAGCGGAAGTCACTTTAGTTTCGGTGTCAGGGTCTAAATGTGAGAGTATGTTTTTGACACTTTCAGGTGGGATCGCTGACCTTGCATCTTCAAATGGAACTTTGCACGTCGACTTTACGAAAATGGCTGAACGATAGGAATGCCGCCGTGTCAGCATCGGCCCGTGGACGCCAGTTCGGTATGTAGAAAATGTTCGGATCGTAGGCTTCCAGCGCGTGGAATGGGATGAGCCTGTGGTATAAATTGCACTGGCGTAGGGATGGAGGAGGTTTGGTGGGATTCCCAAAAATGAGGCACTGAAGCGATGGAAATGTGGCTCTCTGCAGAGCTGCTGTGCCAGGGAGGGCGTACAAATTTTCCTCCTCTTTCTTTATTTGACTGTGTTTTTCAATGAAGGAACTGTATTTCCAGCTGTTTTTCACAAAAATGTCTCTTTTCTAGATCAGGGGGAGGGAATACTTGAAAACCTTTTATCTGACCAAGCCCAGAGTCCAGAGTGTTGTGTTGCTCGTCACTCGTGCCGAGGTGATTTGGAGAGTGAGATCAATCCGTAGGAAGAACCAAGGGTCACACAAGACGTAAAACATGATTTTTCTGAGAGCTTAGGTTTTTTTGTGACATGTCCATTTTTACTAAAATGGTCTGGGATAAACTTTTCGCGCTCCTGCAAGCACACTCGCTCAGATAGTATTTGAGAGGTGCGGGGTTCGATCCTCGGTGGGGGGAATCTTTTGCATGAATTTTAACGTTGATGGATTCACGTGGTCTTGTCCTCGCATGGTATCCAAGTACCTGTAATGCAGTGTCAGGATTGGGAGGAGTCTGGTCAGGGTCAGTTGTAAGATGACCAGTGGTCTGTTGTTTGTTGCAGATCGATACGAATGGGTCGATAAGGAACCGATAAAGAAATTGTTGCGACAACTTTTGGATGCACTATCTTACATTCATTCCCAGGGTATTATTCATCGAGATTTGAAAGTAAGCGTATAATGCAAACCTGAAAATGCGGGCGCACAGGACAGGGCGCGCAGCTGATCTTTCGTTTTTCAGCCTGGCAATGTGTTCTTGCGTTGCGAAGGTGACCAGAGCACGCCGCGAGTGTTGGTAGGTGATTTTGGGTTGTCGTGTTGTGAGAAGGAGGCCATGGAGTCGGGCACGTTGGACACGGACGCCGAGCCGACCTCGTCGAAAGCAGTGCAAGTAGTGGGCTATCGGCACAGTACGGGCATGGGCACCTTGGCCTATTCGGCACCAGAACAGTTAAAATCGCAGTTTTATGATTGTAAAGTGAGTGAAATGAGTCGTCTTGGGTGGTCGGTCGGTGTGTAACCATGGTGTCTGGTGGGAGAGTCTCCCCTTGCTGGGAGGTGTCAACCCCTCGGGCTGATGGCTTGCTCTAGTCGATGTGTTTGTTCGCACATTCTCCCCTACGCCTACCGGGCCAGTTGCCAGTGCATTAGGCGAGAGTAGAGGACAGATTTGGTTTTTCAGGCGGACATGTTCAGTTTCGGGATAATCGCCTTGGAGATGTACTTCCCGTTCACGACTTATATGGAACGTATGCACAATATAATGAGGGCAAGAGATGGCGATTTGGACCATGCGTTTCAACGTCGGATGCCGTTGGAGGTAGGTCGGGCCTAGGTCCGTGCTCACTTACGTTTCTTCGGGATCCCGATCCCGATAAAAATGGTCGGGATTGGATGTTGTGGAGAAGGTGAAAGGGAGAGGAAGGGAATGGGAAGGGGATCTTTCAAAAAAGGGAGCTGGAGAAAATTTGGGGCATTTTTGAACTGATAGAGGCGAAGGAAGGGATTTGTTTGCAAATTGATGACCTACTCTCCCCTTTTTTGCTCACCTGGTTTTGAATGCACTGCTCAGAAAATTATCCGAGGAAATGGAGTTTTTGTCTCCACAGTATATTTGCTGGCTATTAAGGGTGGGCTTTAGGTCATCTACAGTGAGTGAACAAAATCCCGATCCCAGTCCGGATTAAGCTAGTCCATGATCCTGAACGAACGCTATTCGCCAGGCGGGTTGAGAAAAGTATGGCAGCAGATGCTCAAAAGGGGTTGGGTCGATCGATTTGCAAATATGCAAATACAAAAATCTTTTGATATTTTTCCACCATTTCGGCTGCTTTTCGAAGAAGATAGCATGTGTTTCAGCAAAAAAAAACGCGCGAAAATGGCACCTGCCAACGATTCACTCGTTCTTTTCCTGAATCGATTACTGTCGGAAAGAGTGCCCATTTCCGATTTTGTGTGGGGCGCAGCGGATGTTGGGCGCAACCGCTTGATCTTACAGTTTTACTTGGCACTGTCAGGAAAGGTTCAGACAGATGACTGGTGGTAGTAGGAAAAGGGATGAGTCAGAGGTGCAGTAGATGGCAAGGTTACAATACTTGCCAAACGCAGCAATCACCTCAGGGGTGAGGGGCTTTTCCGTGAGACCTTACGAGTAGGGGGGGATAAAACATGCGCAGGGGACCCTTTACAGTGTTTTAGCTGGCTCTCATCCCCTTACGCTTATCCTTGATGGGTAAACTTTTGGAAAATACGAGAGATGGGTATGGGTGTTGGCCAGACGGGACTGGGTTTCATCGCCGTGCATGATTTGTTGCTGTGGGGGTCTGCAGGGTCTATAATCCGGCTTACTGTGAACGCGAGTTTTGAGACGACAGGAGGAATCAGACGGGTAAAATATCTGCTTATCTCAGCAGCAGTAGGTTAGTGCATTATCCGAAAAAGTTAAAAGTTAAAATATGAGCGCCGAGTGGGAATCGAACCCGCACCAATCAGTCTTGCGTACTAACAACGCCCTTGACGATTTGAGAGTTGGCGAGATGTCGGGTCTTGATAAGAAAGTACAGAACTGGAAAGAAAGGTCCAGAGATAGTGTATAACGCGCTAGGCTGGTGGTCACAGTGGTGCGGGTTCGAGTCCCGCTCAGGAAACGTGGTTTTTGTTTTGTATTTTCGATTTAGCTGTCTGCTTTCTTAAATTTGCCAGTTTTCTGCACGACTTCTGTTGCAGGCTGCTATTATTCGGCAGCTAATGCAGAAGAAACCAACTCTGAGACCGAGTGCGCGACAGTTGTTGGACGAAGCAGTTTTTGTCGACGATCAGGTAAGGAAAAATCTTTTTTCTTGTAAATAAATAAGACTGTATTTTTTAGAACGTCGCTGAGCTGAAACGGAAATTAAAAGAAATGGAAGAGGAACTGGCGAGATTACGTCAAACGAGTGTGATCAGGTGATGGCCAGGGGAGTCTTGGACTCGTGCTTGCTATGGTGCTAGTGTATGCAGATTTTGCCAATTTTTGCATTTGTGCAGAAATTAAAGATCTGATGCAAAGAGTTATGGGGCTTGCTTTTATTGGTTGCTGCCATGTTGACCCTATCTGAAACGATATTTTACACAATTATTGTTAGAACACACTTGGCAGAGGCTTGATGCTGTTGAACTGGGTAGGCCTAGCTGGTGTCTGCTGATTTCTCACTTCGAGGGAAAGGACAGAGGAAAGGTCCCAGTTTCGCGCGCACGTTCCACAAGGGCCTGATGACAGTCGAGTGCGCACACGCCTGCCACTTTTGAGCAATTTTTCTCGAAATTTCTTGCTAACCATGTGGTTGATGTCAGCGACAATTTCGTATAGAAAAATGCGCTCTATCGACTAGATGTCTTTGTTTTATTTTTTTCCAAAGGTTGAACAATGTTCTTTCATTTACAGCGGAAAAATATGTAAACAATCTTCGCAAAAAACTGAAACTGATAAAGCACAGTTTTCTCTTTAAAATTGTCGCTGACATGAACCAACGTTATCGCTAAGAATTTTGAGAAAAATCGCCGTAAAGTGGCGACTGCGAATTCGGTGCACACGCGCCTGGGGTGCGGTTACCAGTTTACAATAAGCCCTCACGCTCGAGGTAGACTTTTTATGAATCCACTGCATAAATAAGATCCCAGGAGGGAAAAATTGCAACATATTTTATCATCGAAGTTCTCAAAAACGTGACTGACGATTTTAGTCCCAAAATCAGCCCAGACACCCTCGCAGAGCATGGAATTCCCTGAATGAGCATAATTTCTTCTTCGCTATCAAAACATCACGGCAGGCTGCCGCAGGGCATACGTTGATTTTTCCCAAATCATCTTTTCCACAAGATTCAAATATTTAAATTTCAAATCAAAAAATATTTTAGAATGGATTTTTTAAAAATTGAATTTCAAAAAATTTAAATCTTGGACAACCTAAGCTTTGAAAATTTAAAAATTCGCAGCCAAAAAATTTGATTTTAAAACGATTAAAGCCGCTAAATTCAAAATTTGAAAACCCTAGAAACAGTTGTTTTCGAGAACTTCGAAACCTTAAAATTTAATGAACTTCAAAATTTTTTTTAAAAAGGAAATAAACCATAAATCGGGCGATCGAAACCTGTTAAAAAATTGAAGGTGATGATTTGAAGCGAAGAAGAAATTATCTCATCAGGGAATCCAGCTCTGCGGGGGGAAAACAAAAACCCCCCCAAAAAACCACCCCCCCCCCTTCCACGCACGCGCGAAAAACCGCATTTTGAATACTTTTTTTACGGGCGTCCTGTTTGTTTTTTTAAAAGTCTGGCGCGACCCAGATTTCCTGTTGGCCTCCTTTGTTGTCTCGCCCGCTGGCTGACCTGCCGTCTCCGCAGCCTAGGGTGTGGCTAATTTGCATGGATCCCTGTGCTGGCTTGGCTGCCATTCGGGCGCGGGAAAGCTGCACTGGCGGCAGGAAGTCTCCAGGTTTTGGGTTTTTTGGGAAAACAGGTTCACAAAAAAGGGTTTTTGCGTTTTCTGTTTTCCCTGTTTTTGTGTAAATAGATCCACAAAAACGCAGTGGTTTTTTGAATCTATTTTCAGGGCGGAGCTACGACTAAAAAAAAACAAGATGAAAAATTGGATTCGAAATGCCATTTTTGCAGTTTAAAAACTGGCAGATTCTATCGATTCCAGCGGAGTCTTCTGCAAATTCGCCGTCTACTTTCTGGGTTCGTTCAGCTTTTCAAAAATTCGAATTTCGCGTTTTTTGGAATTTAAAGATCGAGAACCAGCAATAGAAGTAATGTGAAGTGGATTTTTTCAAATGTCATCGGTTGTCCTAGCTACAAAACACAATTTGTGGAAAAAATTTGTAAGTAAATTTTTGACGCATCAATTTTTTTTGGAAAATTTGAATTTTGAAAATGGCGCGAAAATGCGGGTACCGAAAGTGTGCGTATTCAAACCGTAAATGCCCTTCTTTGTTCAGTGTAGGCCTAACGTGGGTCGATTCGGGACTGTGCCCTGCGTTGTGTGTTGCGCAAACAACGAGGCGCGGGGAAAATATCAATGAAATTAGATTTTTTGAACTAAAATCGGAAACTGAGTGATCGCGTTTTGACTTTGCTGCCTTTTCTGACATGTTAATTCTCTGAAGAAATAGGAATTTTAAAGTCGGGAATCAGATTTCTCGTAATCGATCGATCGATTAGATCGCTCGATCGATTGATTTATCGATCGATCGATTAGATCGCTCGATCGATAAATCAATCGACCAAGTCAGGCTGTAGTGATTGGAATGTGAGAAAATGATCCAGGAAAAATCGAATTTTGTCTGGAAATCTGAAAAAGTTAGGGAAAATCATTTTCTGCTCCTCATGAACCTCATCCAGTTTTTAGGCGAGGCATCTCTAGTATAGGTTCAAAGAAATTTAGTGTGCGTGTTGTTGGAAAGGGACTCAAAATCAGTCTAATGACTTGGATTTTGACCGATAAAATATCTACTGCGCTGGGCATTTTTGACTGCTTTTTAGGCAACTGCAGCGCAGGGCCAAAATTTCAGAATTCAACTCTGAAAAAAGATATTTAACGCGATTTAAAGTCATTAATTAGGACACGGAAAACTTTTGCTTTGAGTGGGATTTGAACCCGCGCTTCCGTACATGCCTAATGTACTGAAACCCTTTTTCTGGTTTCGAAGGACTTAATCGAGAACCAGTGCCATCTGGCGCCTGCGGCATTCTAGTATGCGGCAAGGGTCTTCGGAATTGGAGCCTGAGACTTCACAGGTCAGAAATCTTTTCCATGAGACAGGGGGGCACCTTGATATCCGAATAAACCCGGGGTCGTGCTCACTTCGACTATCCCACCATTTTCACTGCAGCCTTGGCGTGTGCCGACATGGATGATTTTCCGCTGACAGCAAAAATATTTGATCGTCATTTTACAATTTCGGCATGGAAACGTTTCGAATTGGCCGATAAGCTGATACTTCAGTCGATCCATACGACTCCGTCAAGGATCCTGCCTGGATCTTCGAGCCGCATCTACAGTATGGCCGAATTCTGATCAATTTGACCAGGATGCCCTCCGGTTTGGTCTGGCCGATGTGTTGATTTTGATATTTTCTCTGACCGATTATCGACGAATTTTTATTCTCACGTTCATGAGTCGACTCCAGCACGGAATGGAGGGAAAAGGATCGGGAATAGATTATTTCACAGGCTTCCTGCATTGCAAAATTTGAATTTCCCGCGTCAAGCCTCTTATGGCAAGTTTGCATAAATGAAAAGTTCCTCACTTTAAACTGCGCTATTGTGTTGACAAATTTTCTGTTGACAGTTTTTCTTGATTTATTATGGCTTTAAACTTGTTTTCTTTTGAAAAAAGTGGCCAGAAGTTGGTGCTTTATTGTTCAAAAGCTTTCAAGAGCGCGAGTTTTGAATTGAGGGACTCTTCGCCTATGCAAAATTGTCATAAGCGGCTCGCAGCGGGAAATTCAAATTTTGCATTGTGTGAGATCTGTGAAATGGCTTCTAGATCGATATGAACTTTGCATGCTCGGCCATAGGATTGACGGGCGTGTTATCCAGTCCGTGCTTGGGAGCGAAGGTGGATATCGTTTTTGTGACATGGAGATGAGGGAGTAAAATTATGTCATGATCTAGTGTCTGCGATTTTGATTTTTGTCGTCGTATCGACCTGGAATATTGGTTTTAACTCGGCTGACCTGTGCTCTTACTTTGCTTCGACAGCTGCTACAGGCGACTTGCGGTGGATTTGATAAAGCGATCGCGCGGCGTAAGATGGCATCGGCAGCTGTCGCTGGAGATATCTGGGACGAATTGGAAAGTGATCCTGGTTTGTTCACGTTGCTAATAGAAGAGTATGGCGTTCGTGGAGTTCAAGTGGAAGAAATCTACGATCTCGAATCGTCGATCGCGCAGAAGTAAGCTTAGTTTTAATTTTTTGATAGGCGGGCGTGGAAGAGGATGTGAGCGGGCCGAAAGTCCGACTGAAATGGAAAGGTGGGTTCTTCCATGCAGGGGAAATCAACAATCCTTCCTCACCCCCTTCCTCCCAGAGGCAGAGGAAGCGACTCCCCAAGCAAGGCCTCGCCAACCTCAGTAAAGGCGTGAGTCAGTCGGCTAGGCCATTTGGCGCGGGCATTGGTACTGAACGCCGCAAACAGAAATCAGGCGGACCCAAGATTCCCTAAAATGTAGGTTCAACAATGGAATCCTCCGTGCCGACATGCATTTTCCTGCGAAAATTCAAAAACAGAATGCCATCTTTGTTTTGTCATTAGCGGTCGCTTTTTCGGCTGCTGCGCAATGTAGGCCATACTGCCGCCCCCATCTGGTACCTCTATCTGGAAATGTCTCGGCGTGGTGAACTTGGGAAGATAGGAGATGGGCACTCGCTTCATTCCGTTGACTGACACAGCGTGAGTCCAAGCCTGTCGTTTACTGTTTGAATTCCGAAACGTCAAGCCTGCACTTTATCTGCATGCCAACTTTAAAAAGCAAATGCCAAAAATTAATTATCACTTACGATTAGCTCTCCAAAAATGAGACGCTGTTGCTGTTGTACTCGTGCATTCAAGCCAGTCACCTCTATAGATGTGTTTCCCACTGTCAGTCTGGATGGAGCCATCAGAATCCACACCTGGATTCACTGTGGAATCCATGCGGCACCACAGATTATCAACCCGATTCCAGTAGAGGCCCACGTGGTTGTATTATGGATTGGCATGAATCCACGAGGAATCATTGGATCCCCAGTGGCCATGGCCCGCACTCTGTGAAGGTTGCCCCCAGCCGTCCTGATGAGCGAGGGGCCAACTCGACCAGGTTCCCTCTGAACCACTGGGAGCACCTCCGCCAAGGGTGCCCTGTGTTGGCACCAGCGTCTCGGGATGACACTGACATGAGAGGTGGTCCTTGCCGAACGACGTGCGGGGACCGACATCCATCTTTTGACGCAGATGCTATGCCCAGAGGCCAGATCTACAGTACATGTCTAGGCCTCACCTTTGTCTCGGTCTAAGGCCAGTTTACACTCAGAGACTGTGCTGGTCCACAGTACAGCTCGGCCTGTGGCCTGTTGGGTTAGGCGTCTGCCTATCACGCCAGGTGTGCAGTTTCGGGCGAGTGTTCGACTCCCGGTCGGGGACTTATTTGGTGCATGTGTCCCTTCATCCTCGAGTGCGCATACCTGCCTTTGGTCATGCGCTCGAATCCGGAGTCGGGGTTGCTGGTCTTGGCTCGGCGCCTGCTAAGAGTAGTGTATCACCGGCTTGCCGCCTGTTCTGTTTTCCAGTGGCACAGTTTACGGGCTCGTATTTCTGTTCAAATGTGGGAGAGGACGACGTGCGCGCGGAGCCGGTGCAGCCAAATCGGAAGCGGGGACTGTGGTGACGGATGAGAAAATAGTCAATGGCATGTTCTTCGCTCAGCAAGTAACTTTCTTTTCATCCTTTTTTCCACATGCCGCACGAAATTGTCTTCTCTTTCGGCCTATTTAGATTGTCATCAACTCGTGCGCTACGAATGCTTTACTAAGCATATTGCTCAACTGCGGTGACCAAATCGAGCTGGGTCCTGGCCTGACTGCATTCAAGGAACAAACGTGCGGCATGTCTCCCACGGTAAGAGAACGAGGTCGAGCTGGGTCGGACCCTGGTCATGCCAATGGCCCGTGTGTCAGCTCTCCCATATGATGCAAACATGGCGCAGTCGAGTCCGCTTGCAAGGAGTCGCTCTGTGGCCGTGTCTTCCAGCTGTTGGCTCGATCGCCAGTCGAGCTTCTACGAAAGGGCAGTCAGGATGCGGTGATGTTTTTGAGGCCCGTAATGGGGCCTGCCTGCTAGCAGTCGTGATATGATTGACCAGGCCGTGGGGCGAGCAGCCCTGACGGCAGACACTCTCCTAGGAGGGGAGGGTTCTTCCCTATTGCTTGTTGAGGGCCAGTTTCCTCATTCTCTGGTCGGCGTCCGCCACTCGACGCTTCGTGGTGAGTCCGTATTTGGCCAGTGGGGAAGGTTGTGTATTTGGTTGCCTTACTCACGAAGCAGTGTGTTGGCTTGGCTTCGTTGGCCGCTCGATACACTTTCCAGGAGAGACATAAACCCGTCGGGTTGATGTTTCCATCTCTGGCCTCCTGGGATGTCTGCCTGGATCCGCTATCCGGACACCTTCTTCAATGGACGGCCGTTCAACCTGTTGCACGTGTGCGGGACCAGTTCTCAATGAGGATGCATTCCGGACCAGTCAGGGTTGCTGCCCAACCAATGCGGGGTCAAGAATTCAAAGATAATTCAGATGTCATTCATTGGCGGCCCCTCCAGTTGGTTGAACTGCGTATCCAGGTGTTTGCATGAAGAAATTCCCGAACATCAGACAAAGATATTTTGGCGGGAATTCAAAGTTTGGATCCGACCAACCTGCAGTTTTGGTCTGCTCCCTCATGTCGATCCGGCCCGGGTCGAGGGTCGGTCCATGCTGGTCTTGAATGTATTTGCCACTTGATTGCATCATTTTTTAATTCTCTACCCCCTCCCCCCATAGCTGTTGCAATTTTGCGGCCTGACTTCAATATTACGAAATCGCTTTTCGTTTTTTCAGGAGAAAGGAATTGCCATCGGCAAATCTGCCATACTTTCGTTGGTAAGATATCTGAACTTATTTCATCCCATTCGCAATCAGCTGCTCGAATTCTGTTTGCAGGCTCACAACAATCACGTCGCAGCCGATTTGCAAGTTGACGTGGAAGCATCGAAACCAAAAAAGAGTAAAAACAAGCGGGCCAAACGACGTGAAAAGAGTCAAGAAGCGTTCCATTTCGTGAGCTACCTTCCTATCGATGGCCGACTCTTTGAATTGGACGGCTTGAAATCGTGCCCGATCGATCACGGTAAGTTGTCCTCGAGCTGACGATGGAGTTGTCTGGGCCAGCACCAACCAATAATTGCCTTATCGGTCGGAGCTGGCGTTTATGGTGGACCGGGTGTTTGATAATAGACCTTTACTGAGATGAAAATTTTGCGCATCATTTTTCAAATTCCACCGTATTTAGTTAAATTTAAGCAAAGTGCGCGAAGGAAGTTAAAGTCAGTCTTGTACAAAATGCTTGCACGTGGACTTGACACTCGAATAGTTGGCCGAATATGGAGCGATGTCGAGAGTGATGATTTGCGTCTTATCGAGTTACTCATAGTCACTTTTTTGGGATTTTCTGCGTGCAAGCCTATTTTACTCTCTGAAGCACATTTTTCAGTCATACAGCTTTTTTTAGCAGGAAGAAACTGCTAAAATAAATGCTGGCTTTACTCCCCTAAAAATTGGAAACGGAGCTGGTGCCGGCTGTAAGAAATCAGACAATATCTTCCAGCTTCCCCATGCCTTATACCATCGGCATTGTCGCTAGACTACGCGCGACTCGTGGCAATTTTGAGCGTATCTGAAATCTTCTTTCATTCTAGGCGAAATTCCAAAAGGAACTGTGTGGACGCAATATTGTCAAACTATTATTAATGAACGTATCAAATCGGCCAATGCTAATCAGTAAGAATAAATTTTGTGGGGCTAATGTTTGACTCCCTGGGTGGCCTGGACGTGGTTTATGGAAGTCCCCTGTTTAGGAAATCGGATGAAATTCGTTACAACCTGATGGCCGTGGTGCCATCGAAGAAGGATGAATATGAGCGATCGTTGGAGATGTTGAAAGCGAACAAAGCAATTTTGTATGACGGATTGGGAAAGGTTCGTGACTGTTTTCTGAAGTTTTTATCGGCGAACAGCATCATCGGAAACCTGGGGGTCTTAAATTTCGAATGGGGTGGTCCAGAATGCAAAAGAACAAGTTTCCTGCATCCATTGCGTTTATGTCCAAGCCCGGGCCAGTTCCTGATCGGCGTCCAGCAGGCTGTTTACAGTGTGCGATCGAGCCAAGTGGCGATACTTGCCGTGATCTAGTGGATTCAGTGCTTCTTTGGTCTCCTGCAGATGCCTAAGCCTAGACAAGTCGAGTCACTGAAAACACACAGCCAGCAAAGGTACGGATCTCACCCGGGCTGAAGGGCAATCACGGCAGCCCTCCTCCCTCACTGCCGAGTTGTCCAATAAGCGAGGTGTCTAGCGCACATTATCATTTTATCCCTGACCTCATCACCGTTCCCCTTTTAACGCCTGACAGGCTGATCCAAGTACGAGCAAGGCTGGACGCTGCAGTTTTCATTTACTGTGCGCAAAGTTTCTAGCCATTTTTAAATTCAATTTTTGGCGGGAAACGATATTTATCGGTGAATGTAGGATAACCCATTCCCAGCAGCAATTTGCTTAATGTTTTCTAAATGTACTATTTGATGGGTAAAACATGCGCAGGGGACCCTGCCTCTAATGTCCATAGAGTAAATGGACTGATCCCCCAAATACCAGTCCACAGAATCCCAGTCCTGTGCCCAGGTCGTGGCCTAGCGGTTAAGGCGGCTGCCTCTGGGTGCGCACTTCAGTGGAGGGTTCGACTCCCGCCCTAGTCGAAAATAATTGTCAATCATGTGTTCCTTAGCCTTCGAGTGCGCTGTGTGGGGCCACACAGCCAGCAAAGGTTCGGGGATCACCCGGACTGAAGGGCAATCACGACCGCCCTCCTCCCTCACTGCCGAGTTATTCAATAGGCGAGGTGTCATAAACTTTGACCTTAAAGGCGAAGTACACTCTAGAATCGATGTGGGAATATTGAAAACTGAATGATAGTCAAATTTAGCACCCACATTTTAGTGACGGTACCCAAAATTCTGGGCCTTTAGCAGTCATGCAAAAAAAGTCGACATTCTTGATTGCAAATGGGGAATCATTGAGAAATGAAAATTTCGGCTACCCCTTATAATAGGTGGGTGCTGAATCTGAATATCATACTTTTTTGTATATTCCGACGTCGATTCCAGAGTGCATCGTTTTTAACAGGGTTCATACAAGGAGAATAAAATGACTTTCCCCAATTTTTCCATGTTTTCCAGACAAAATTAGACTTTTCCCGATAATTTTCACAATATCTTGGGAGTACGAAACCGATTTCATCTGATAACATCGTGATTAACAAGACCTCAGAAAAGGGGGTGATTCGAAAGTGTAAATCTTGAAATGCCTTGGCCTAACTGATTTCTCAGCTTTTTTAGACTTCCTGACTTCCAGGCTTTTCCTCTTTTCTAACCTTGTATATCTACAGTTTTATGAACCCTACTTGACCTGAACTTTCAGTGTTGCGAGGGCGGGCTCAAAAATCTCATTGTTTTGAAGATGGTAAAAACGACACTGTTTTTCTGGCGTAACAGTCGGAAATCGAAATGTTTTATTCGAACTCGATGTTTTTTTTGAGTGGCAGAGCGATCTGGTCTTGGACATGGTTCGACCCCTATTGGAGTCAAAAACTGGCCAAATTTTTTAAAATCCGCTTGGCCGTCCAGGGGTCTTACGTGGGCCTTCTGGTTTCAGATACTGGCGAACAATGACATTTCAAAAATTGAAAAATTTTCTTTTCAGCTGCTCCAAGCCGAAGATCCGAAACTGATCAAAGAGGCGCGAGAGCGAATTAAGTCGTCGAATGGACAGAATATTGATACTGAGAGTAAAAATGTTCAAAATGTGGTCCCGCAAACGAAATGTCAGATGGATGAAGAAAAATTGATTGAAGTGGCCAAAAGTCTTTCTTCGAGTCTCGATTTAATGGATCTCAGCGGGCCATTGACCGTGGTGACGAGTTGTGGCCAGGAGACAGCCGTCGATTTCGGTTTGTTGAGTGGAGGCGACGATGAGAGTGCATTGACTCGGCCAATAGACAATTTGGAAGTGGTCAAAGTGATCAAAAAGTCCAGTACGGTGGAATCGTTGTTGGAAAAAGGTAAAATCGAAAGTGGTGATTTGAAAAAAAAAGGAACTAGCCGAAAGTACAAGGCAAATGGCGCGGAAGAAGGCGGAGCGAATGCGAATGGCACGAAAAATACGCAGCAACTTAACAAGTCGGTGATGGCGGTGAAATTGGCTACTAGTGGATCTGAGAAATTCTGCCTGTTCGAACCAGTGGTGAGTGCCTTGCGTGGCTGGGTTGGGGGGGGGGGCAGGTAGTAAGGTGGTGTTTGACTTGTGTATGAAAGTGGAATATTGTGCCAGTTTACAGAGGTGATCACCCAACATCTGAAAAAGGATATTTTATTCAGCTGAAAGTTGGATTTGAAATTCCCGCTAAAAATGTGTTTAGGCGACGAAACCAGAGAGTTTAGATGACGGCCTTGGGAGTCAGTGAATAAGTTAAAATTGATTTAGTGAAACTATTAATTAGGGGAAAAATAAATTTTTGTCTGAGAAATTAGGGGAAATGATTTTCAGCTCCTTGTGTGAACCCAGTGCATTTTCAGCGTCAAAAGCGTGTCTCTGTTGCGGGAGACACGATAGCATCTCTTTGCTTAACTTCCGGCAGTGTCCGTACGGGTACTGTACGTGGTTGACTTGCTTGCGCTGATAAGGGCTATGCAATGGAATCGAAAGATTGTTCGGTATATACTGAATCAATTGTCTGTTTTCCAGGGTCTGGCGGCTTATATTCAACGCTTGCAAGACAAGGCGCAGAGCGTGGAGCGTCTGCTTAAAGATGAAATAGCCGATCGAGCCCGGTGGCAGATGGAAGATGAACAGCGAAGAGGCGGTAATAAGGCATCCGTGGTGGAAGATGACCCGGAACCTGTGAGGCGTTTTAGTCGTGTCAGTCTTAGCCAAGCTGATAATCAAGTTTCTTGTTTCAGCCAGAACCGAAGAGTGGAAGTGGAAAGAGGAAGGGAGAAAAAAATGGAAACGATGGGGCTGGAAAGAAACGAAAACTGTAAGGAAAATGAATGTTATCTAAGTTTGTCATTTTGATAGCTTGTTATCAAAACTGCGTTGCAGTTTCTGTTAGATATTACTAATACTTGAAGTAGCATTTTAGTAAGCGATCTTAGCTGACTTTTTTGATAAGGGCAAAAAATCTTAAGCAGGAAAACGTACTCTATGTAAGCCTTTGTTATGAGTAAAGGAAATGTGTCTTTTTGAGAGAATGGGGATCTGATTCTCAGGGCCGCATGAGGGTATGCTATACTGGCTAGGGTACCTGGCACGGTCTGCAATTTCAGTCCTGTCATTGCATATTTTATCCATAGGCTAGAAACTAGGTCCCCGCACTGGAGGGTGTGAGCGGTGGAGCTTTTGCACCACCCCAAAAACGGTGACGCTCCCAGTTGCTGGCTCCGTGCAGAATAGCGATTGCCAGTCGGGCCTCTACAAGCCAAGAACTATACAGCGAACTCGAGGCTTAAGAAAAACGCAAATTGACAATCACTTTTCACCCAGGCGGGAGTTGAACCTTCCCCTCGAATCGTAAGTGCGCGCCCAGCGTGAGAGGCAGACGCCTCGACCCACTAGGCCACGACCCGAATAGAAGAGAAGTGATAGGAATGAGGGAATATGACAACAAGCAAGTACTCGCGTGGGTGTGTAAAATATGGTTTCAGGTGTGAGGACTCCGCTGCAGTAATCCCCTTCCATCTACAGCGCGCACAGTATATTTACTGTATGTGCATGGTTATGTTCAGTTCAGTGTCCCATAGCCCTCTTCGCAGTTTGCGCATTTGTTTGCCACAACCCAGTGGAAATGCCAGTGTCTCAAATGAGGGGTCATTGACTGGGCACTACACTGGTTTCGTCAGACCACATCGGACGGGTCTATTTGTGGGGTTTCTCCTGTAGTAGTAGCCAATGGCTTATGGATTGCCGAACCAGTATCGCTGGGGATTGAACCCTGGGCGAGTCTGTCCCTTTAGACACTGGCTCACTATAAGCAGGTAACAGCATCGTCCCATCCTGGTCTGCTTGAAATGGCTTCCCACGCTGGGCCTGAGCACTTGGTCAAGTTCTTTCTGCGCTTTGCACGCCTGAACGTGGGTGACTCACCCTTCATTCCTCTAGGAGAGGCCTTACGGGGCGGGAGGCTGTCGAATCCGGGTCCCCTCACAGGTCTCGGGCTGGGTATGGCTGCCTCACGGGGCAGCCGCCGACATGGCGGGGTAGTGATCAACACGCACCCTTGCCCGGCATGCATCCCGGATTGACCCTAGTCGATGGCGAGATAGGGTCAGCTAACAAGCCCCCTAACCTGCGGGTAAAGGGTCAAAGATCGACCCTCCCCCGGAACGACCAGAATGGGTGAAAAAAGAAGTTTGACAAATCACCCTGCTTCATGTTCCAGAATCCCAGTTCGCCAGGACCACGTTCAGACACTTGGCACTTTTCTGTTCTGAGGAAAAAGTTGGAATACCCAGCTCAACCAGGCAGTGGCAACTTGAGACACCCAAGTCACTGACACACTTTCCTGGCGGAGCTGATTTCTCCATGTGCATGCTTTCCGTTGTCACGAAATGGCAGAAAGAGGTGCGAGAGGTGATCGATATCTTAAATTGAATGGTCGAATAGTGGCAGGTGATGTGTCATACTGTACAGGGCACATTCTACCCACAGCAAATATGCACTAACATGTGGATCGACTGCAATGCACGCGGCTGAATATCGAGCAGATCGATTAGCAGACGAGTCTACACACATTCTTCAGTGCTTGATGATTGAGGCCGTCCTCACTGATCGTCGCTTCCTGCCGTAGAACAGTGGATACAGGTAGCCTGCGCGTCCCTGCACCAAGCGCGATCCATCAGTTTGGTCGTACCAGCGGGGTATGTTCTGCGGCAATAGCCAAGCATCGGAATTGTACTTGCCATAGTTGTAGTAATTGGCGGGCGCATTGTAGGGAACTGCTGGCCACTTCAGGGTCGGGTCGTAGACCGGGTTCGAGTAGGGCGGACCGTAAGGACCATACTGGGCCAGTTGGGCGGGCACGTACTGCTGGTTCCACGGGGGCTGGATCCTGAAAGCAATGGTGGCACAGTGGATGCAGTGCTCTCGTCAGTGGCAAGGGCCAGTGTAAAGTGGCCTGTGTGGTCGAGAGTGAAGGCAGGAGAGGCAGTGTAAAGTGGATGATCTCCCATTCGACTATATAGAGGGCCCAGTGCAGTCACTTTACACCATTCACTGGCACTGGCTGCCCACGAGCAATCCGAACCCCGTCCCAAGCTGAATTCCACACTGGCTCACTTACAGTGGATACGACCAGCACAACTGGCCTAGGATCGATAAAATAGAAAAGTAGTAAATGCCTTTCATAATTCTAGTCGATACTTTTCAAACAATGGCAAAACACTGGACTACAGGCAGCGTGTATGAGCCTTTTAGGGAATCCTTGCGACTAGGCACACAACATTCGAAGACGAAAGGAAAGAACCAGTTCTTGCCTCGCCGTCAAGTCGGTTCCGGAAAGACGAAAAACGAGCGTGGGTGTAAGTCGCGCCACTAAATTCTCAGTTCGTGCCTGTTGTTTTCAGTGAGTGGGTGCCATATTTGGGCCAACTGTTCACTTTAGGGTCGGGTGGTGGAAAGTGCACAAAAAGGGGATGGGGCAGATTCGAATAGGAGACTGGTGGAAATTATTACGAGACCATAATCTTGTAGGTTTGAGTGGGTTATTCTGTTAGCCGTGCTGTGCGTGTATTATACCATAAATCCTTACTCATATTCCCTCTACGCTAGCATCCTCACTTTTACCATTTTACTGTCAGAAGCGCCTTGCGCGGGAAATTCAAATTTTGAGTCATATGGGCTGTGAGTGGTCTAGTGCACAGCCCAGAAGATTCAGGGTGTCCAGTTTTCTCTATTGATCAAGAGATGACGGCAGTCGGAGCATAAAGTCAGGCAGTCCACATAAATAGCAAAGAGCATCAGGTTCCGTGAGTAACAGAGTAGCCATGCGGGAATCGGACGTGACCCTGGGTACCCAGCGGAGCGGAGGGGGTCTCACAATAAGTCGTACAGAAAAGCATGAGAAGAGAAACCAGGCCAAATATCTGTTGTCAGGCATTGATTTTGATTAATTCTTATTTGGCTTTTCGCAGATAATTTGATGGAAATTTGCCTTTTTCTTCCTGGTTCATATAAGACTGACAGGACGATTGACCATGCAGCTTCAGCACACGTGGAGAAACCAGCCGATGATTATTTGGCTGAAACATCAGCTTGACGGGGTCAGAAAAGACATCAAACCTTGATAAATTGCGAGAACACAATTTGACTTCAGGTTTTATCATAATCGGGCAACCATTTCAAGTATACTCCAGACGATTCTGGGTGTCTAAACTAGTGAATAAAGAATTAGCTTCAAAATGTACCGTTCCAACAGAACATGGTCGCTACGCACTATAACCCGCTTGCCACCTTCAAAATTGAATTTCGCGCCTTTTTCTTGTACCTGAACGCCACGTCACCAAATTAGTGTGCGCGACAGACAGAAAAGAAAAGAAAAGGAAAAGAGAAAAGGAACAAAAAAAGCAAACTCTTTTCTTTTGTCCTAAAAGTATTCATCATCCGAAATAGAAAATTTAAAAGTCAATAAAACGTAGGATCATCCAGCCATGAAGCTGGAAATTGTGGCGGCGCAAGCGGCCATAATTTTGCATTTGGTAAGCGAATTTTTGACGGCATTTTGATTGCGAAGCCTCAAAAACGGTTTTTCGATAAAAGGTTCAGCAAATGATCTTGAACTTTGTTTCCAGGCTTCTCTTCACACTTTTCATTTTGAAAAGTTATTGGGCTGCTGCCAGTCTGAACAGTGCTTCTTAATTTTTGCGGTAATCGTGAAATTTCTAGCCTAAATTTTCTCGTTTCAATCGGATTTTAATCGTTTTGCGTTTCAAGATCGATCGCTTGCGTATCTTATTGCTGCAGCATTTTTGTTTCAGATTCTGGAATGCATAGCTGAACTGGCACCGGAGGAATGTCGTGATCGAGGATTCACCAGTAATTTGCTGTGTAGTTCGTGCAAGGAATTGCCTCAATTCAATTTGACCACCTTGGTGTCGTCGTGCGAGGAGTGCTGTACGAAAGACCAAGCCGAGGAGAACGTCATGGTAAGATGCGAAGTTTATTTGGCTTGGTCTTCTTATTCGTTTTCTTCCATTTAAGCGTTTTCCGTTCGCTCATTTGGAAGTGTGCGGATGAAAAATCGGGCGTTTTCCGCAAGTTCAAGGTAAGCATTCAAGATTGGGTGGGGTAGTTGCGCAAGGGATCTTCGACATGTATTCATCATAGATGGAATGGGCACGTGAGATGAGGAAAATTATGACGATAAGCGCCTGGGGATAAAACATTGCGCCAGCGACTGTGCATGAGGGCAAGCCTTAGGATACATGGGGACGATCTTGCCATTCTTGTCTAGGAGTAGCACATTGCTCTCTGCGCAGTGCAGTGAAATACTGCGCTGAAACTCGTGGAATGGCCTGATCTTGTTTTTTATCCACCGCGAAGGAGCGCCCTGGACGGGCCTTTAATCTTCACACCTGAAACTCTATTTTACGTCAGCAAAGCAGGCTGGTTTTTCGCATTATGCAAAGGTTAAATCGAAGTTGTCCTTGGCATAAACGTTGATAAAATAAGTTCGCACAATACAGGTTTAGAAGACCGAAAATGCCGCAGAGTTTTCAAGCGGCGTAAAAGTCATTTTCAGATAAGGGACTGCCTTAGCTCTCCTTTTCCAAAGCATATTTGGGCTTGACCAGCTGCGCAAGGAGGTGTCGAGGTGATATCGCCTAATTTTTTTTCAATTTCATTATATACCATATTTTTCCACCACAAAAATTTAAATTGAAAAATGGCGGGAATGTGAAAAAAGGACCTCGCTCAAACCTAGCTTTTTAAACGTTCATAAAACTCGGCTACTTTTTTAGCGTTCATAAAATCGGAACGCGTGAACGATTGGCCCGGCTTGCGGATAAATTATGTTCGAGGTGCCGATCCGATTATAAAATTACTGAACGACGATGGCGACGTGGCCGAAATGTTGAACATCGAAAAATGGAATACGGATACGATTATCGAATTCTTGAACGAAAGATTGGCCAAGTAAATATGCCCTCAGTCCATCTGGAATATCGTCGATTCAGTAATTTTATTGGCGAGTCCGAATCAAAATGAAAAAATGATTCTTTGTGCTCAATTTCCTGCAAGAACTGGTGTGAAGACTGTGTCTTAAAGTCAGAATGGCTGGACTCAGTTGGATGAGTACTGCCAGGAGTTGATGCAAAATGTTGAATTTTTTCGTTTCGAGTTTGAACCAAGGAGTTGGTGGAGTTTTTGTTTTTTCTTTCAAAAAATATGCTTATGTGATTTTGACAGCCTGATATGATGAGCACTTTTATTGTATTTTGAGGTTTATAATGCTACTATTGGTAAATAAATGAAAGAAAATGTGGTTTTGGGATGAAATAGTAGCGGTTAATCGCCATACTGTCCGAATGCCAGGCCTAGTCAGTTTCAGGCTTCGAGAGCTTCTAGGCGGAAAAATGGCGGACAAAGCGGCGAGGATGATGAAGGGATTGCCGGCCAAGTTTCCCATTGCTGGTGTCAAACAAGTCATCCTTGTGGCGTCTGGAAAAGGCGGAGTTGGAAAGTCGACTGTTGCAGGTAAAACTAAGGTCGCTCCTCGATTTCGATGTGTATCTCTTTTTTGGTTCTACCTCGATTTCTGATTGGTTGATGCGATTGGAAGCCACGCCCCGTGTTTTTCTCACTTATTGATCAGGAGTATGGGCTTTGCTAGGTTGACGCGTATTCGCCACTTCAAATTTGCTGGTCCCTTATCTCTTCTGATAGGCTTACACATCCTTTGCGTATCCCTCACTTGTTGATTAGTATCTATGAAATGAAGGAATTACAAATTCAAATCGCTGTCGTATGACGCTTTTTATAAGACGCCATTGATTGGCTGGCGATATGTAAGCCACGCCCTCGTATTTCTCACCTATTGATCACGGCTCCAAGGTGGCACTTCATCGACGGGCTTACTTTTGAGGCTGCTTTTCTTGCTCCCTTACAGATTTTTTAATCATGTACCAGTAATTCTCACCCATAAAATCTGTTTAGTGAATCTAGCCTTGGCTTTGGCTCATCAGCTCGATCGTAAGTTCGCAGTTGGCATTATGGACGCTGATGTTTATGGACCGTCCTTGCCAAAAATGATGAACTTATCTGGTAATCCAGAAACGACTAAACGTGAGCCGGCTCTGCAATTCTTCTGAATATTTTATCGATTTTTGTTCTTTCAGAAGGTTTGATAGCCCCGATGCAAAACTATGGTGTCAAGTGCATGTCGATGGGTTTCCTAGTCAATGAACAATCCCCTACAATTTGGCGAGGACTCATGGTCATGTCGGCGTTGCAAACTTTAATTAGAAAAGTGAGGTTTTGTAAAATTTTAACAGGTGAGAAATACTTGTGATGGGGCGGAGCTTAGCTTGTCGCTAGCCAATCAAACAACAGCTTTTTGTTCATCGCAGGTAGCTTGGGGTCCATTGGACTATCTCGTTGTGGACATGCCACCCGGAACAGGTGACGCTCAGTTGTCGTTGACTCAGAATATTCCTATCGATGGTTCGTATTTCCTTACACAACCTAGCGAATGCGTCATTGTCGGTTTTCAGGTGCCATCGTTGTCACAACTCCGCAAGATATCGCTTTATTGGACGCTCGTAAAGGGGCCGAGATGTTTCGAAAGGTGAGTGTCCGAGTGTTGGGCCTGGTCGAGAACATGGCCAGTTATTCGTGTTGCAAATGCGGCCACGAAACGCGCTTGTTCGGCGATGACAATCATTTGAAAGAGATGGCTCAGGCATTACGTACTGACATTTTGGGTGAGCTCTACATGCCTCGATATTGTTGCCAAGACGACGTATCTTCATTTTCTAGCAAGTATCCCATTCCATCCGACCATCGTCCAAGGCAGCGATGCTGGACAGCCGATCGTCATAGCCCAACCAGCCTCGCCCGTCGTAAGCATACTTGGCCACCATAAATTCTAGGCTGGGTTTATTAATCGTATTTTCAGACCCAGGCTTTTGTGACTTTGGCAAACGGAGCAATTCAGCGATTGCCAAAATTGGAATCTTCGGAGCCTGAGAGCTCGTCAAAAGTGGAACAGAAATGGCGGAAGAAGAAATAAGTTGAAGAGAATAGTTTCTTTGTGAGCTGTGTGCAGCTTTTAGCATTTTTTCGTAGTGTGTTCAGCAAAGTACATGGTCATTGAGTGCACTCCGTCATTCGCATGGACATCGTACGGAAGACAGAAGCTGGGTCAGACAATATGGTCCTATGTTCCAAGCCCCTTTTGTCGCCTGGTAGGCAACGGCGAGCGGGAAAGTAATCGGTCTTCCCTGGCTGTGAATCGACAGCCCGTCGGGTTGATGTTTCAGCGGCGGGTATTATCGTGGGGCTTGCCTGTTTGTGCCCCGCCGCATTCTCACCCACGCCTGCCAGACTGGGTGCGTTTGCGCCAAAATCACAGGGTTGTCGCGTTTGGGCCATTTTTCTCGAAATTTTTAGCGATAGCACAAGTTGATGGCAGCGACAATTTTGGAGAAAAATGCGCTCTATCAAGTGTGCATAACTTGAAGCCTTGATTTTTCGTTTTTAGTTTTTACCAAGAATTTTCTTTAATTTTTGCGATTGAAACGGAAAAAAATTGTTATAAACTTGATAAAAGCAGTAACCGCAAGAAAAAGACAACCAGTCGATAGAGTAAATTTTTCTTTTCAAAATTGTCGCTGACTTAAACCTAGGCTATCGCTAAAAATTTCACGAAAAATTCGCCGAAAGCGGCGATGGCGCAAAAACGTATTTGGATTATAATTAGGCCCCCTCTACTCGACCAAGCCACCTGTGGTTTAGTGTGAGTGTACTCAGACTCATTGAATCTACAACTGTGAGCAACAGAGAAAGAGCAGGATCAAGACACACAATTTTATTCGATATGCCCCCCCCCCCAGGTGGCAGTGGAATTTAGAAAGTAAGCGGAAAAATGACGTTAAGTGCCAGAATGACCCTCTGCTAATCTAAAATCGATTTTTACGGGACGAATCGTCAAGTGCAAGCACTTTGAGCTTTAATGGATTGAAAAGCACTCGCTTTATTCAGTATTTGCCAACCAGCTCTTAGACGGTGCACTTTTTTAAATACAACTGTAGTAAAAGCCTTTTTTCCAGACCTAACCTGCGTCTGGAGTGTTCGTGAGTCTGCCAGAGTTCTCCGAGAGATACAAGACTTGACTTTGTGCACTTCTATCATGAAACTGGTGGTAACTCTTCTTTTCACGCTCGCTTTTGCAGCCCCGTTTTGGTAAGGTAAGTTTCAGTGCCCTTTGAATAATGACATAAATGTGGTTTTAGGTCGATGGTCGGCAGTCAATGCTATATAATGGACCCTGAACTAGAGAATAGTTGTGTTGATGGGATGGGTCTATGCGAAGCTCATGGCGGCTTCTGCGACATGGATTGCGTTTGTAGGGAAGGGGCGAATAAAAATCACGCAAGAGCTCACTAAGAACGGAGGCAAAACTTGTGATCTGAAAAAGTTGGAATAAAATGAGGAAAAGAGGCGAACTTTAGTTGGGCAGCATCCATGCAGTTTTAAAAATTTGTTCAGGTAATTAGTGGAATGCTCTCATATTGCACATCGGCAACATTAACATTTCGCTGGACCAAGCGAGAAACTCATCGTCTTAAAGATTTTCGCAGCGCCAGCAAAAATTTGAATTCCCTCAACTACGGTAGCTTGACTTCTTATGAAAATGTCGTGTCGAACAGCAACAGGGCTCCTGGGGGCGTGGCGGGAGTGGGTATTTTGGTCCCGCCCACGCCCGCCTGAGCGTGGCATGCTCCCGCCCAATCCCGCCCGCACTTTAGAAAAACATGCTCACTCCCGTCCATGAGACGAAAACTCTTTATGCGCAACACCAGCCAAGTAGATCAAACTCACGAGAAATGCAAGGCATAAAAACCAACCTGCCACAAGACATTTAAAAGCAAATCGGCAACTTCTCAAAAATAAAAGATCATCATCAGTTTTCGGAGTTATTTGGGACTGCTTCTTGCATTGTCAAACAGCACAGCAGACATAGGTAGCACAAATGTGGCGGGAGTGCAGCTTTTTGGGGACCCACACCGCTCCCGCATCCTTGTTACTTTACTCTCTCTCGCCCGCCATCTTTGGAGTCTGCCCCTTCCCACCCTCTCCCGCCCGCCGCCCACTCCAGTGTTCACAGCCCCTCCGTGGAGACGCGCACAGGGACGCTGTTGCGTGCGCTTGTCCCCGCCAGCCGAGCTTAGGCTTGAAGGCTCCTACATAATTCGTCTGGAACCTGGGGCTGGGCTGTGGCGCACAGGAATGACCACTGCAATTTGACTTTGATGCCCAGGTTCATTGGATTACTGTACCCCAGGCTGGGGCCACCAAAGACCCAGGGTCTGGGGCAAGTGTAAAGTGACGTCTGGGGCACTTCAGCCTGGTGCGCCCCAGACCCCAGACGACGTATGAGGAGCCTTGACTGATAGCCGTCTATAGGCAAAAGGAGTTTCGGCCAAAGGAATAAATGAGGAAAAACAGAAACGCTCAATGCGCTCAAATCGTGCATATCCCGTACGGAAGTTCCGCATACGTACTGTATAACGAAGCCTCTCTAGTGCACACATCGAGAAAATCAAGAAACTTTACGAGTAATATAACTGAAATGCATTAGTTGTCCATGTCGGCCCCATCAAAGAAGACACTTCAATCTGGTGAGCGAATACTCATCTCATAGCCCTATCAGCCAAGGACAGGGTTTCTGCCTCGCCTGCAGAAATTGTATCAGCCCCTGAATAAAAGCAAGCCATTACGATCTCTGTGAGTAAAAAGGTCCCATCTATGTCAGGTTACAAGTCCTCAAGTGATCGCGCTCCTCCAAACTAAGCTATGAGTGTTACAGAATTTGTGACAAGAACTATTAGCGACGTAGTCTCACGAAATCACAAAGTTTGCAGGAAGCTAACAAGAAGAATTCGGGTCGAGGTTTGAACCCATTGTCAAACCTGGCCTTGCAGTATAAGTCAGTGTCCACGATAACGAATCTTCATGGTCACGAACTACTTCCATTTAGGTGCGGTTTATGACTCACACCAGGGACTATGGTTACGTGGCCAGGGACAAGTTCGAGGTCGTGGAGCTGCCGTACGAGAATGTGCCCCTGCGCATGCTCGTCATTCTGCCCAGGAAACGCGATGGAATCCGAGCTGTCGAACATTCGCTAACGGGCGAAATGCTGATTGGCTCTAATCAAATCCGTGAAGTGGCTTTGAAATTGCCTAAATTCACGCTGAAACATAAGCTGGATCTAATGTCAATTTTAAAAACGCTGGGCGCGAGGGAAATGTTTTCGAGGGAACGTTCAAATTTTAATCACATGGTGGATATGCTGTCGTCGGATTTTCGCTTTTACGTTTCGAATGTCTTGCATGAAGCTTTCATCAAGGTGTGTGCTCCAGCTGTTTCTACGACTGAAACGTAACTTTACTTTTTAGGTCGATGAGAAGGGGACTGAAGCGGCTGCTGTGACTGTGGTCATAAATGATTCCCTTCGTCGCCGACCATCCATTCATTTATGCTATCGTGCACAAACCAACGTCAGCCATTGTTTTCATGGGAAAAGTGAACACTTTACAGCCTTGAGTCTGATTGTAGTAGCATGTGGTAATGCGTGTAATACAGTCGATATCTCAGCGACCAGAAGCCATAAGGCAATAAAATTTTTCTTAGCTGTGCGACTTTACACTGGCTAGTTGCAGTGATTTTCCGCAAATTTTTCCCTTTGAATCCCACTCATACTATTTAACATCGATTACTGCGCCCCTCCTCCGATCAGGCGGGCCTACAGAAGGAGAGGACTGTGATCCTCCTCCCAGCTGCAGGTGGGCGTACATACACGCGTACGAGGTTCGAATCACCCCGTGCGCGGTCCCTACACAAACGGACACCAATAATGGTAACTCTTTATTGGGCCGACGGGCGGACTTTTCCACTAGTATAAGACAGCCAAGCGTCGTGCACGGAGATAGGGGGAGGCGGTTTGGATGGACCCAGCCGCTCGTGACGAAATACGAAGACAGGCTGGAGGCAGGCCGGGGAGGCCTGCAGGGTACCCAGGCGAACAGTCCTTGAACAAGTCTAGATTGAATCCAGGCTCGCTCTCTTTGCTTCATGACAAAAGAGGACGAGCGTAGCAAGTGTTCGGGGCGGCTCAAATCGGTAGAGACGGACCCTCATCATTAGATGCGGGTTACAACATTGTCTGCTGAACCAGCCAGTGTGAGATCGACAATTCATTTCGAGGGTAACATGGGGGGGCGTGAATACCTGTGCCTGTTGTAAAGAGATCAAAGCAATCAAGCCGCAACGCGCAATAGAACATCGCAGTGACGATACTCGTGCAAGAACAAACCCTTGTCGCTCAACTGCAGGCCGGATAGGGCCACTGCCAACAGTCGTCAATCCAAACGATGTTGGTGTGTCACAGGTAAGCAAAGCAACGTAAAGAGGTGTGACAGAAGCGTGTCCCTATGGTACTGTATGGCGCATGGTCTGGAATCAGGTGCTCAGAAGGGAACAATTCAAGGGATTAACAGGGCCCCTCATGTCATACTTTATCCGTAGCCAAACACAGCGCACTCGAGGGCAAAGGGAGGAACACAATTGGCAATCATTTCTTACTCAGGCGGGAGTCGAACCCTCCTGTAAGTGCGCGCCAGACGCCTTGACCCGCTAGGCGACAACCAGGGGGACTGGGTGCCACTGGGGCTGCGAAGCAAACGTTCATGTTCGATCCTACCACCCACCAAGCTTTTTTCATTTTTTGCAGCTGAAATCCGTTTTTATTTTCTCAGGCACTTTTGTCACTTTGGGCTTTCAGTCCATCATTTCTCGATGTACATGCAATGATGCTGCGCGAAATTGAGACTCTGTTAACTCGCAGCTTAGGTTTCATTTTCCATGCTTTAGTGTCATGTCTTTATTTTAGAATGGCGGGAATTCGAATTTTGCTTGCCTTTTAGAAATGCTTTTCCGTTCCTTTATTTACCAATCTAGACTCGTAACTTTGAAAATGACACTGAAATTTTTCAGGAAGCGAAATAATATAATAATGGTTTTTGGAGACGTGTGCACGATTATGCATTTGTGTTTGCTTAGTATGAAGTGGCGAGTGGAGGCAGTGGGCGATTGTTGAGGGCGGTATGGCGAAACTGTGCAAAGACGGACTCGAGCCAAGGATCGTGTTGACAAAAGGCCGCCTCTTCATTTGGATGTGGTTTTTCATGGCATTCGATATAAGCTGTTTCGATTGGCATATAGCAGGGGGGGAATATGAACGAAAGTGGGCCAGGCGAGGGCTGGCACGCGTCTTGGCTTTCTTGTTTTCCCAATTGGCCAATGTCCACTGTGCGGACAGGTGCTCTGGTCGTGTTGGTATGCGCGGGGGCCATGTTCCTTGTTCCAATAATATTACACCACTCAATCGGACGACCAGACGACTGAAACGATCGAGTCAGTTTCAATGCCGACTGTTGGCGGGTGACTGAAGAACGACTGTTCTGTGCTGGCCCAGAATTACTTCGGAGAGCCAACACGAATCTGCATTGTTCGAATTGTGAATGGTCTGACCGCCATGGCTATGCTGATTGTACTGGCCTGTTGGAGATCCCTACTTGTCCCTCTTATATTAGGTACAACAGGGACCTGTGTTTGTGTCGAGCAGTGTCATAATGGCAACATATCCATATTATGGATTTTCTTTTTCAAACATTTTGGCGAGAAACTCAAACATGTGAAGATTAAAATTTTTTTACAATTGATTGATAAAAAGCTGGCATTTCCCATGCTTCTGATTTTGGCGGCAAATTCCAATATTTAAACTACAAAACAGGGCCCAGTTTTACAATCATTTAGGACACGTCCTAAAGTTAGGACGATCAAATTATAATGATGAAGGATAGGACTTAGAGTGTCCTAATATTTAGGTGATTGTGAAATCGGCCCCAGGTTTTTAATATTTTTGAACTGTTACTACAACTGTCCAAATCTGTTAAAATGTTTGAGTCTTCCGCCAAAACCCAAAGGAGCTTGCAGTATGTAGTGCATGCCTGGTGATCCTATCGTCAGCCTATTTGACTATGTTTTGTGAATTAGCAGGATTTGCCCGCGTGGTCGATTGCTACTGTTCGAATGGTGATCAAGTGGCCATAACAAGATGTGCTCAACCACTCTACGACGTGGGTGCATTCAGGACTGACTCGAGTTCACAAACCTTTTCGTGGGATTTATTTACACAAAACGAGCCTTCTTATTTCAGAGAAGTGTGCGAGTAAGTGACTGAGCATACTGTCCCTGCTGTGCTTCTGACACTGACCCGACCTCATATGGAGCTGCTTATGTTCCGTGCACATTGCTTCCTTTTAGTGTAGTTGCTCTGTGTGTATCAAAAATGCCATGCTGCAGATAGATTTTCAAGTTAACTGAACTCCTCACATTGTAGGAGAATCAAACTTTTTTCGGTTAGCCGTGTCTTTCACAAAATCAAGATTTCTTGGGGCGTGACAAAAAATACAGTGACTAGTATTTTTTGGTCTGGGCCAGAAGAAAATTAAACCACAGTATTGGCCTCTTGATCATGCTAGCGTTTTTTCGGGATACCGATCCCGATAAAAACTGGTCGTGATTGAAATATTGTGGAGAGGGGAATGGGAGGGGAATGTTTCAGAGGGGGAAGCTGGAGAAAATGAAACTGATAACGAGGACGGAAGGGATTTGTTAGCTAATTGGTGACTAATTGTACCCTTTTCTGCTTGCCTGATTTTGAATGCAACGATAAAATTATCCAAGGAAATAGTCTTGGCTACATTTGCTCGCTACTCAGGGTGGGTGTAGGTCATCCACTCTTTGAAGATCGCGACCGATATCGCGCCCACGTTTTGCAGTGCTAACAGGAACGCACCAAGGCTAACTGAGCCAAGCTCAGCGACCCTACGTAGATACGATATTTTTTAGTTTTTCTTCCCTAGAACCCAATTCTAGCTCAAATCATTCCAGCATAGCTCCCCTAAGTAGGGGTACTCCCGTGACAGTCCTGAGCACTCTGGTATGTTTTTAATAGGCTATTTCAAAGTAATCTTCTTTGTAAACGCTTATAGCCAATATAAACATGTCCTCATTGTCCCTGTGCGCATCTCGTCCTTTCGATTTTCGCACAACACAACGAGAAGGGTTAACCTGCTGTAAACTGCTGAAGCGACGCCCGCGGGAAATTTAAAACGGCGAGCTGCCAAAAAATTTGGGAGTTGATCTACGGAGAAGAGGGTATAATAGGGAGGATGCTTCTGTGAATTGCATGATTTCTATAACTAAATCCCCGCTTATTTGGGAGAATTTCGATGCCAAATGTGTTTCCATTTGAATTTCTGCCTCAAATAGTCCCTGCATTGTCCTCATTTGAAATTTGAGTATTTACGGAATCCTCTTCAAAATGGGCGGGTTTTGATTACAGCGCGTTCATTCGATTCGACCTGTGCACACATTCGTACAAGGAGCAATGTTTCAATGAAGAACCAATGAAAAGTCAATATCAAACGGCAACTTCCGTGTTGGATTATTTGTGCCATGAGGGTTATAGAGGTGAGATGCATTACGCGGATTCGTTTATTTTTGTCTTTTGTCAACAAAAATGGGTTTCAGATATGTTGCATGATTTCCAATGCATAGTCACTACTTTACGTGACGACTCCATGTTGGAATGCCAAAACCAGATGTTGACTGACATGCACGAAATACCCATGGAAATGGATGAGAGGGACAAGGAAAAAGAAGTGTGCAAGTAAGAGCAGTGCTGCTTGCGGGATCTGATGAGCTTATGCGCACAATACGCAACGCTGTACAGCGCCGGGCAGTGAGCAGCGCCACATTACTGCAGTGTAAAAGTTGGTTTCAGATCTGGATTATAGAGTGGATTGTTTTATTGCAGCACTATGCAAGATTATATGCGTTGTATGCGAGGGCCGTTCGTGAAAGGATGCGGTGTCCGCGCATGGGCCGTCGTGCGAGATGTGGTGCAACGACCAACAACTTTAATGATTCCCGATTGTAAAGTGTCCAGCTCACATTCGGCCACAATAACACACTTTACTCATTGGACACTTCCAGCTGCGCTCGTGCTTGTCAATATTTTGAATCGTATGCGAGTATTATTAGCCAGTGCGTAAGCGTGTGTGTGGGTTCTATGAACGTGTACAGAAAGAGATTTCGATTACGTGGCGATTCCAAACTGGACGTGCAAATGAGCGCAAGGGGTGAAAAGAGCAAAAATGATGGCGGGCCTGTACAAAAAGTCAATACAAAACCTCATACTCGAATAAAAGTCGACTAAATATCCCAGACGTCATCAGCTGCCAGAATTGAGACTCCGATCCACTTCGAACGCTTCTTTCTTCATAAATGCCAAAAGGGTTTGAGAACTTTCTAGCAGCTATAAGAAAACACCGCGGCGTCTTATCCATAAATTAGTCGAAGGAGGTAATGTTTCCCAGGATTCATATAAAACGCGATAAATGATTCACTGATTTCTCCAGGTTTTTTTCAGACAAATATTTGTTTTTCCATGATTATTTTCACATCATCCTAGCATTATCAATTTCAACTAATTAACTAATTTACAGCATGATTACCCTCTTTCGCAAAATCTGATAGATCTGCTGAGTTACACTTTCTTTAGAATGTACATCTCCAGAAAAGGAAGCCGATTCTAAATTTAGAGTCTCAAAATGCAACCATTCAGTTTTCCCTGATTTTGGCTACGAAATTTAAAATTTCCCTCATTTTCCCAGGTTTCATAGAGACTTCTCGCATTCCCTGACTTTCCCCAGTTTTCCCTGATTTCTAGCCTTGCACAGTATGAAACCTGTCACATGGGCTTTCGATAATTGCCAGCTAATTGCTTTGGGTTTTTAAAAACACAAATTTTGCGGTTCATTGAAGCACGAGATTACGGTATTTTTAAGATTTGAAATCTCAAATAAGAATTCAAGTCAAATTCACGATATCTTACCTTACTATAAGTGGCTTCGGCTTCCGTAATCGTTTGATCTAATACGCTAAGTGTTCTTTGTTTACTGTCCAATGTTCCAACGAGTTCCATGCGTTTCTTTGATAAAACTTCAATTTCTTGGTCTAATTTCGAAACATCCGTTTCAGTCGATTTTATTTGACTCGTTAATTCACGCTGTTGATTACGGAGTCTTTCTAAATCTAAGGAAATGACAAATTAATAAATTAATAAGGGAAAAAACAAATATTTTTAAGTTTCTTGGGAAAGGATAATCTAAATATAAATTTACATCGATTGATCTCCTCACATTGTTGGCCAAGTTGTTCCGTCATTTTCGACATTATGGATATTTTTAAAAAACGCTTAAAATAAAACGGATGAAAAATATTTACTAAGATTTTGAATAGAAAAAGCGGGAAAAAGAAAGAAGAGTGAGCTATGATTTTCAGATTCAGGTTTAAAATCATTCTGCAAAATTTGCAATCATTTTTTGACTGAAAAGCTTATACATGAAATCGTCGAAGATCCCCAATGGAAGAAGTCAAACTTGGGGAAAAATTTCGAAAAAGCTGGAAATCTAAAGTTGCTGAAACTTTATTTTACCGCACACACCCTACAGTCGTCTGAGGGATTTTCGAAAAATTTTCGCAAATGTTTTACAAAAGCAAATTTTCGTCTTCTTTCTCTAATGTCTAGAAAATTTTGAAATTCACAGAGAAAGAATGCCAGTAATTGATAATTCGAAAGCGGGTGGAGTAGAGCTCATCTTCGTAAGTAACAGTTTTTCTTATTTTGCATCAATGGATTTTATGAAACGGAAGCAGTTCGGTTTCGTAATTTTCGGCGTGTAAGTTTTCTCTCAGAGAAAAAGCTGCTTACTATTTTCGTTTTCATGAGGTCATTTCGCTCGAATTTGAACTGGTTCAACGCCAAAAACATAATTTTATCGACGTTTTTCGGTTTTCTCCTAAAAACCGCCCTTTTTTTGTGTTTCAGGAAGAAAGCGACCTTCCGTTCGAAGAAGATGTGCTTCGTAATCCTTATTCAGTAAAACGCTGGTTGGGTTATATCGAGCATAAACTTCAATCGAAATCGCCGTCTGATCGTATCATTTTATTGTACGAGAGGTCCTTGCAAGAATTGCCCGGCAGTTATAAATTATGGTATCGATATTTGAAGTATCGCGTTCGATTAGTCAAACACAAACCTATTCGCGATCCTGCTTTCGAAGACGTGAATCGATGCTACGAACGATCGTTAGTTTTTATGCACAAGGTGAGAACAGCAAAGATTTGTCCTTTGTTGGACATTTTTCAAATTTATCGATTGATTTTTGCATAATTTAATTTTTGTTGCGGTGTCACCTCATGCAGTCGATCGATCAGTGCGATTCGAGTATTATTGATCGGTCGCTCGTTCACTTGTTTTCCCTTGTCGAGCGATTTTATTTTTCAATATCGATCAATTTGATTTTTCAGATGCCACGTATTTGGATTGATTATTGCGAATTTCTTATGCGGCAAATGTTCATAACGAGAACTCGGAAGACACTCGATCGAGCATTGCGCGCATTGCCATTGACGCAGAGTGATCGTATTTGGCCATCGTATTTGCAATTTGTCAAAATGCACGATATTCCAGAAACTGCGATTCGAGTTTATCGACGATATTTGAAGGTAAAATCCTTTTTCCATCCTTTTTACACTGATTGGCTGCAAAATGACACAATTTTCTGGGTTTTTTATAGCTTTGCCCAGAAAATGCGGAAGAATTTGTGGAATTCTTGTCGAGTATCGATAAATTGGACGAAGCAGCAGTTCGGTTGGCCGCTTTGGTCAATGACGAGAAATTTGTAAGCAAGCATGGAAAATCTAACCATATGGTAAAGATGAATTTTTTCAGTAAATTTGGGCCCCCGCCCTAATTTCTGGGTTCCCCTGAAAACCTGTTTTATTCCTACCTCAAAGAGGCGGGTTCGATTCTCACTCAGGGTATACGATTTTGATTACCTTGTTCAGAGTGAAAGAGCGCAATAATGCAATGGGCGCAAGCCCGATTCCTATTCAAGGATAAATTTTTTGATTGTTTTAGTTGTGGCATGAATTGTGCGAATTAATTTCCAAGAATCCAAAGAAAGTTACATCGTTGAAAGTGGAACCGATTATTAGGCAAGGTATAAAACGATACACGGACCAAGTGGGCTCGCTTTGGTGTTCTTTGGCTGATTATTATATCCGATCAGGATTGTTCGAGAAGGTAAGATTTTGATGGGTGCAATGGGCGCAGGTTCGATTCCCACTCAAGGGTAAATTTTCTGACTGTTTTTCTTCCTAATTTTTTGCCTTTTTACGCTAAAAATCTCTATCTCGTTGATAGGATGACTGAAGAATAACGTTTTCAGGCCAGAGATATCTACGAAGAGGCGATACAAACGGTGATGACCGTACGGGATTTCACGCAGGTATGAAAAGTCAGTGGATGAAATTGTACTTTTACAATTAAAAATCGTATTTTCCTTGCAGGTATTTGATGCTTACGCTCAATTTATGGAACAATTCGTCAATGCGAAAATGGAATCTTTGGCGAAAAAGAAAGACACGGAAGAAGATTTGGAAGTGGACCTTGTAATGGCTAGATTCGAGAACGTGATTGAACGTCGGCCTTTGCTACTGAATAGGTACGGAGGTTGGTTGGCCTGGGTGGGTGGAAGGCCGTGTTGTGTCGCACGCATGGGGTGGTCTAACATAGCCATGCATCTTACAGCGCCCTCGAGGGCTAAGGAACACATTTGGACAAAAATTTTTTTACCCAGTCCCCCTGTAAGCGCAAGGTAGACGCCTTAACCCGCTAGGCCACGACCGGGCCTAGCCTGGTATAGACTTCATGGCTGTTCCTGGTCCTGTCACATGAACAAACGCTGCACATTACCCCGCATGCCTGTGTACAGTACTGTAGTTGGGGGGGCGAAGGGACGGTCCTGATGTTTGTCCTATCTCGTTTGATTCAAGTTCAAGTTCAAGCTTTACTGCGACCCAAAGCAGCAAGAGCGCACTTACTGGGGCACACACAAACAAAAAAAACAAAAAAAACTAAAACAACAAACCAAAAAAAAAGAAAAAAAAAAAACAAACCAAAACAAAAAAAAAAAACAAAAAACCAAAACAACCACAAACCAAACCAAAAAACCCCAAACGCCCTCACCCAACAAAAATGGGTCGCCGGGGCCCCCCAAAAAGAGGCTCGTTTGATTTTCAGACTGTGTTTTGTGGATTATAGAAAAAGGGTCAGGTGTCATTACCGAACTATCATTGTTTCAGCGTCCTTTTGCGTCAGAATCCTCACAACGTGGCTGAGTGGCATAAGCGAGTGCAACTGTACGAGGCGCAACCGAATATGGTATGCTTGGTTTGGTATGGTTTTGCGGATTGCAAGCACGGCGTGACTTTGTATTGTAGGCGATCGAAACGTTCTTGGAAGCAGTCAAGACTGTTGATCCGAAACTTCAGAATAACGGCCGCCTATTCACGTTGTGGGTAGCTTTTGCTAAATTTTACGAAAAGAATGGACAATTAAAAGATGTAAGTTGAGAATTGTGAGATTGGAAAAGAGTGCGTAGGGTGGAGTGGTCGTGGTCAGAACCAAGTATGGCCAAGGTCGGCTGGGTTAGAGGGGGAGGATGGAGGGGTAGAGATCAGATCGCCTAAGCCCGATCTGATTGCGTGTGAGACAGGTCAGGTTTGGGTCGAGTCGAGTGAGTGAGTTGTATGATTGTTTACATCCAGTACTGTAGGCTGGCTGGACAATTGGCCAGGGCGTGGTCAGTCAGGTCAGGTCTTGGTCCTGCCAACATACAAATTTGATCGCTTTTGCTTCCTTCCTTTTCTTTCTTCCTGCTGGACCTGAGGTGGGGTGGGGGGTTCGAGAGGAAGGGTTCAATGTCCTTGCCGGCCCAACAGGGGGATGCATGCTTGGTCAGAGCCCACCACATCAAGCTCAGTGGAGTGCTGCCGTGAAGGTCCGAGAGATTGAGCTTGGTGGAGTGAAAAGCAGATGGTCATTCCGACGCTGTAATCAAGTTGAAAAATCAACATTTATTGTCCTGATCAGTGTCAAATTTGAATTTTAGTGTTTTGTACTTTTGACTTAAAAATTTAGATTCTGTTGAAATTAAGCAGAGATACCGTAATTTTGTGATTTCTTAAAGGCACGATCGATTTTCGAGAAGGCGCTACAAGTACCGTATGTGAAAGTGGACGATTTGGCGGCTGTATGGTGCGAGTATGCGGAAATGGAGTTGAGACACGAGTATGTTGAATTTTGATTTTTTTTTGTAGAATAAGAATTAGCATGCTTTGATTTATAGCAATTGGAAAGGCGCTGTTGGTTTGATGAAGAGAGCTACGGCCACGCCCCTGCAAAAGACGCATTATTTCGATGAGGTGAGTTAAATCGGTGGAGTCTAGTGGAAGTTGGTGTGTTGATAGAAGTTGGGTTCATTTTAGAGCGAGCCATCGTCGAGTCGAGTTTACAAGTCGTTGAAAGTGTGGAGTATGTACGCGGATTTGGAAGAAAGTTTTGGCACGTTCGAGGTACGGCTGCGTGGTGAAGAGTAGGGGGGGGGGGGTCCAGTGTAGTGGTCATCGTACTGGCGCTGCACCCTGAACTGTGTGGGAGCGGCAAGTGGGCATGGTCATCTTTGGAAAATGGTTGTCCTGAAAGTTCGGTTTCGATTCCCGCTGAGGGCTCAAGGTTTTGAGGTTTTGGTGGTAATTCTGACGGTGAGTCCTGTTTTATCGAAATGTCGACCATGTCCGCCTGGCTAACATTAGTCTAATCGTAAGGTGGGGTGGGAGTGACGATGAGTGCTATGTCACTGCGATTGGATATTTCAGTCTTGCAAATTGGTCTACGATCACATTATCGATTTGAAAATAGCCACGCCCCAAATAATTATTAATTACGGAATGTTCTTGGAAGAACAGAATCATTTCGAGGAGGCATTCAAGGTAATAGTTGGAGGGGGGGTTGAGACAGGATGGATGGACGATTGTTATTTTCAGGCCTACGAGAAAGGGATATCTTTGTTCAAATGGCCGCATGTATTCGATATTTGGAATACGTATTTGACCAAATTTATTAATCGATATGTAAGTATTTTGGGGTCATTGGACTTGGAGGGAAGTCGGGGTAAGAAGAATGAAATTTCTGTGTTTTAGGGTGGAAAAAAATTGGAACGTGCTCGGGATTTGTTTGAACAATGTTTGGAATCGTGCCCGAAGGAATTTTCGAAAAGTGAGGGAATTTAGGATTGAGGTGGATGGACAAGTGGAAGGGGTGTCTTTTTTAGATATTTATCTATTGTACGCCAAGTTGGAGGAGGAGCATGGAATGGCTCGTCGGGCAATGGCCATTTACAGTCGAGCGACGGAAGCCGTGCCCAAGGAAGACGTGTATGATGTGAGTAGCCGGGATGAGGTGAGGTGCAGCTGGGTGTGGTCAGGTCGAAGCATGGTTTGGGCGATATGGGTTTGAACCATATTTTAGATCGTGGGTTGTGGACATCTAAATCAGGACTCAAGAGTTAGCGGTCTAAACGCTGTATTTTTGCAGGTGTTCAATATTTACATTAACAAGGCGGCGGACTTCTTTGGGATCACTCACACGAGGCCGATCTATGAACGGGCGATTGAAGTCTTGCCGGAGGATCAGTCGAGGTAAGGATAGATGGGGGTAGGAGTGGGCGCGGCTGATGGTGGTTGTAATTTCAGACAAATGTGTGTTCGATTTGCGGAACTGGAGCGGAAATTGGGCGAAATCGATCGAGCCAGAGCCATTTATGCGCATTGCTCGCAGATGTGTGATCCGAGGGTGAGTCGAGGATGGTAATTTTAGGGTGGGATAATGTAGATTTGAGTCATTTTCAGGTGCATGAGAAATTTTGGGATTTGTGGAAAGATTTTGAAGTGAAGCACGGGAACGAGGATACGGTTCGGGAAATGTTGCGCATTCGTCGAAGTGTGCAGGCCACGTACAACACGCAAGTCAACTTTATGTCGGCACAGATGTTGGCTGCCATGGGTGGCCAGGCCAAGGCTGGTAAGTCATTTTAGATTGTCATTTTTAACAGGCAGAGTCGCAGATGTGCACTCGGATCGCACATCTTCGAATCTGCGAGCCTGTCGCGACCTGAGGCTTCAAAAAAGTCAGAATCCAGGGACCTGTACTTTTGACTCATTTGAATGTTTTTTAAACGGAAACTTTGGGTTTTAGCTGCGGATTTGACGGCTGGCGACAGTATGGCGGTGTTGGAAGCCAAGGCGCAGCAGCTGGCCGAGGCTGCGAGGAAAGAACCAGTAGCGAAAGGATCGAACATTGCTTTTGTCAGGTCAGCAGTGAGACGAGTTTTTTTAAGTTCTGGTATGTGAATAGTCTATTTTTAGTGCTGGAACAACGCAGCCGATAGCCGATCAAAGAGAAATGGCTAATCCCGATGAGATCGATTTGGACGATGAGGACGCAGAGGGACCGCAGAGAGGTAAGTCAGTTGGATTAGCGGGGCATAGCGTATGTGATAAATGCGTTTCTTGTAGATGTGGTTTTGGAGAAACAAGCGGTACCAAGCGAAGTTTTCGGCAGTTTGGCTCCAGATGATGACTAAGAGTTGCGAGTAACTGAGCAATGGCACTAATTGTATTGTCTATGATAAACCCCACTTACCTGTACTTTGCTTCGTACAGTTGCAGCGAGTGCTACGTTAGTAGCTGGTTAGTCTCACATGCCAAACATGCTTATGTATTACACGGGGGGGGGGGGGGTATGCAGGTCCTGCACGGTTATGGAAATCCAGGGTTCCCACCACCCTCTAAATCCTCTAAAACCTCCTCTGATTCCAATACCCTCCCCTAAATCCTCTAATCCTCCTTAAATTTGGCGGGCCCTCCTCTAAAATTTGGCTTCTCTCTTATGAGCATGATCTCTGTGACAAAAATGCTGAAACAATAGTTCTGAATTGACGCCAGAGACCAGAGAGAAATCCGTTGCAAAGGAAAAAATAAGAAATAAACAAGGAGCGTTACCGATAGGTCAGGAAAACTTTTTTAGAATCAGGGTCTGGACTTTTGCCTTTTTTCGCATATGACTCTATTTTATCTGCTGATGGACGCTTTTCAGGCGTTCAGTTTTTTGAAATTTGTCTTTCCGATTTATCATTTAGTATATACAGTATAAGCGGAAATTGGGCGCATTCAGGCGATACAGGCCCAAACATAGGTACCTAAGCCATGTCAGCATTCCTCTCGCCCCTAGAATTGCTGTTGCTGTACCTATACATGCGATTGTAACACCTTCGGACAGTACCTTCAATCTAGCATGCTTTTGCCTCATGGTTAATGCAGGGTCTTGATGCCTAAACGTCGGCATCGGGATCGAGATCTCCTTTTAAGGAGCATGCGAAGAAACGACCTCGCCCGGAATCTCGCTTTGCCGGCTTCAAGGGATTAGGCAGGATATACTTTATAGTAGCCGCGGTGGCTCAGTTGGTAGGTTGGTTAGTGACCTCCCTTCTCAGCCAGTATCATCCTGGGACGCTGGTGCTGGCACAGGATGCGCCCTCGTGTGGACGTGCTCCTAGTGGAGAATCAGGACTGCTGGCCTGGGCAAAACGGGTTGGAAGCCAGTGGGGAACTGGGCCCTACCCACAAAAATTAAAAAAGGATATACTTTGTGCGGCCTAGTAATAACTTTTCCATTGCGTTGATTTTGTGTTAGGATGATATGTAGCCTGCAGCGGTAGAGCATTAAGACTTCATGCCAGAAAATGTACCTTTGTGACCGGTTAGGCAAAAAGTATGCTCAAAATCTCCTTTAAATCTAGAAGAATTCTGCTCTAAATCCTCTAAAACCTTCTTTGTCAAGCTAGTGGGAACCCTGAAATCGTACCCTACCCGTACCCGTAATTTTTCAAAAAATTTCCTCATACCCATACCCGGTTTTTCGATGAATGTTCGAATGGAGTACAAAAACAAAATCCATGAAAATGATTCCAGAAAACCAGAGTTTTCAACGAAACTCGATCACTTCCATAAAAGACTTTCTTGAAGCAGTAATCTGAGCCAAATGCTTTAGCGCTAAAAGCCTAAATAATGTCTATTTTTAGTAGTGTATTGGTTTTTTTGTTCCTCTGGAAAAAACATCGCAATCTAAACTTCAGTGCCTGAAGCTGACAACAAGACAATCTAAAACCCTGAATGAAACTGCATCCATGTTGGAGAGAGTGATGACTTTGAACTTGATAAGGAGTACCTTTCAAAATGTTTAGCCAAAAGCATTTTTTAACAGTTATGGCTGACCTATGACCCAAAGGTGACCAATGCACTCAGTCTACCAAAAAATGAGCAGCTGTTCTATGATACCTAGATTCCTGACACTGCTACCTACATAGCGTGTTACTTTTGTGCAGTGTAGCTTGTATGCAGAGATAATCAACAAGGTTACATGACAAAGACCGCGTCCAAAAGACCGCGGCGAGATAAGACCGCCTGACAAATTGACCGCTGGTCATAATACCGCGTTTGAAAAAGACCGAACCCAAAATTACCGAAAATAAACAAAGAAGGCAGATAGATAGGGTATTGATGCTGCTAGTTTTCCGATTTAATTGTGAAATGCCTGTGACTGTTATCGAGAGCCAGAAAGACTGCGATTTGCTCCTTCGTCACGGATAGCTTAATGATTTGTCAAGAAGAAGGGAAAGAGGGAAAGATTTTCAGGAAATGCATTGTTTATAAGAAGGCGAGGTGTCCTGCTCGGATGCAGAGGGCTAACGACGCAGTCACAAAGGAGTCATCATTCGCACACAGCTCCTGATACAGCGAAAACATGAAAAAATGCAGATGCTGAAACAGCCAAATCCGCGGTCGCTGGTGGAACAATTCATTCCTTATGAGTAGCAGCTGACTGAACCTGGCCAGGCGCTAATGCTGTCTGGTCCCCAGGCAAAGGCTGGTATAAGGCTGGCTGAAGCCTGATATTAGCCTAAAGCTTAAGTCTTAAACCAGACTAAGCCTAAGCCAAGCTATGTTGGGGACCAAACAGCAATAGTGCCAGCTAGGGCGCTAGTCTCATGTGACAGTGTGACATATGTGACAAAGTATGAAACCGCGGTCATTTGTCGCGTGGTCTTTTGTTGGCGGTCTTTTGTCGTGCGTCGCATCAACAACTACTGTACCTACTGTACCTACTATAGCATATATATATACTGTATATATACTGTACTATATATATATATATATATACATCTCATACATCATATACATCATATATACATCATATATATATCTATATATATATATACTGTATATATAGCATATACTGTGTGCGGGAGCCAGTTTCTCAATTAGATGAGACTTGTCTGATGCTGAGTCGCAGGACATGCATACAAAAAACTACTGAATAAAAGCGACACTGCTGTTATTATAAGGAAGCGGGGTCGTGGGCTAGCGGGTTAAGCGGACAAGTTCGCCCGTCCAAGTCGACAACAAATCAACAAGCCTGCACAAAATTTTGGGAGTGAGCTATGTTTTCCTCGGCCAATGATCGAGCAAACTTTTTCTCAAACCGGCTCAAGCTCAACAATGCACGTTTTGCTGTTCCCGAGAAACGATGTAAGAAGACAGGTCTGGAGCAATAACCACTAAAGCTGCAGACAAAATGTTTAGTTTTCCTGAAAACTGTTCCGAGTAAGGTATGCCAATCTCTTCGCATCCTATACTTCAAGCTCTCCGCAGAAGAAACTTTCACTATTTCTGTATTTTAATTTCAGCCCTCCCCTGGTCGAACTGCTAGTAACATCAAGTAGCTACTGTACGATACCTGTGCTAGAAGATAATTCTCGCGGTTCTACGAAACTACACTAGTTTAGGTTACAAACGAGGTCTATATAGTTCTGGGAAGGTTTTTTCGACGCCATTCGGGCACCGTTCGACGGAATTTGATGAAATTTGACCCCAGCATGCCGGACATGGTACCCGAGAAGCCAACGATGGGATTTCGCGATATTTCGATCGGTTCGGGAGACAACAGTCGAAAACGACTTCTAGAGTGTGCACCCCGCACTGTAGAATATGAGTCCGCAAGTCGGACCAGGGAAGGGTTAGCATGGCGCGTCTATGTGGCTGAGCTAAACAGGCAACCTGCCGTGCCTGCTGATATTTTATACCTATACGATCTGTTGCGAAAAGAAGCAAATTGTGTAAAGCTACGAGTCGAACTCGGCGGCTATCTTCTGGAGTATAACAGCAGCATCGTCCAGACAGTCGCGACACCACTTCAGCAATGTCTTCCAAGAAAACGAGCAGCCTGCGCCCTTCGTCGAGCAAGAAAAGCTTCTTTAGCCGATTCAGTTTCTTCAACAAATCTAAAACTCGAAAACCATCGCAAAAAAAGTCGATGCTCGGAAATCCGATTCTCCACGCCTTGGGCCCATGCAAATGCGCCAACAAGGCGGCGATCGCGATCGGCGATTTGGCGATTCAATTGTACGGCCAAATTGCCAAGCCCGAAGAAAACAGCGTGTTCTCGCCGGTCTCGATCGCCCTGGCCTTGTCGTTGGTGGAAGCGGGGGCCAGTGGCCAAACCAGGGACGAAATCCAAGTCCTGCTCAATCCGGCCGGCCCCACCAAATCCGACTCGACCCACGCCTACCAAGCCTTGCAAGGACAACTGCAAATTCGGAGCAAAAATTCAAATTTGTACATCGCCAACGGCCTGTTCTACTCGGACGACCTGGTATTGCGAAAAGAATATGAGCAGAAAATGCGGAAACTCGAAGACGCGCTCATTGAACGCCAATCATTTGGGAAGAACCCTGATGGGGCTCGTCGTCATATAAATGCATGGATATCGAAGAAAACTGCTGGAAAATTGACCGATATTCTTGAGAAAGACAGCATATCGATTGAGACGAGTGCGGTTATAGCCAATGCAGTTCACGTGAAGGCGACTTGGAAGAACACGTTCGGCGACTCCACGCCCATGCCATTTTACTGCTTCGGAAAGACTGAAATGGCTCAAAATGTAAGAGAATGTTTTGAATGTTTTCTTCGAGAGCGCGTATTTCTTTAGTCTACCATGGCTAACGCGAGGGGGCACACGACGCGTCCGTGACTGTTTGCCACTGCAACGAAACTGTGTGCTGGGACGCAGACCATTGAAAGTGAACGCGCGTTTGACAATCAATATCTACTGTAAGTACATACACCCCAGGCCACCGTTTGCTCTTTCGTGTGCAGGGTGGCTGGATGGATAAAACTGGGGTATGATAGACGCAAGATTTGAAAGAAATTTCTATGTGACGGACACGCTACGGCAAAACAAAAAAGGCACGCCGACGCAGGGAAGAACTGAGTAAATGCGGGGCTGAAATGGGTACAGCAGATGAAAATGCAAGTCGGCTACTTTCTTGTGTAACATTCACTGCCATGGGAGCCTCAGCTGTCATGAAACTCGTGTAGTAAGAGTATGGGCTTCTTATTTACCCATTACATGCTTTACCAACACGTAATTTGTAATATGCTTATGAATCGGGAATGCGCAAGGGCAGAACAAAAGTATTTTACAATTTTAAACGTTTTATAGGATAGAATGCCCAACTTTGGGTTTTGCCTAGTTTCAAAGATAGCCATTGTTCCACATTCTGCGTTTCCTGGTCACTCAGGCAACTCCCGTAATCAACAGTCTCTGCAAAATCATCATTTCGGCCTTTGCTTGGCGCTGGCCAGGTACTACGAAATGACCGATTTCGGCCTTTGCCGCCAACAGATACCATTCTGTTACGGGTGGCTTTCCGAGTTCCGCAACACCATTCTTCCACACGTTTACTTGACAGCGGCCTCTTTGCAACCGGCATCTCCATTAATTACGGCCAGCTAACCTACCAAAAAAGCCTAACTTCTTTATCCGCCAAAATCTAAAATAACCATGAGCAAGCTACTAGAAATTAAATTACTTTGATTGAAAAACAAAAAACTTCTCCAAAACTTGTTTCTCGAAATTTCCAAACGGAATTCTCTGATCTTGGATGGAAAGAAAGGAAAATTTCAAGCCTGGTTTCAAGCCTGGATCAAGACTGGCGCACTTTTCCAGACGCACACTTCTTCTAGTCTCCGCCTTCTAGAGGTTTTAAAGTAAGAATGACGCTCAGGTACCATGGTAGCTCCGCCCACCGCTACTATGGGAATTCGAATTCGAGCGCGTAAACCAGCCAACTTTGACCGCTGGTCACAGCTGACCACGTGGCCATTGGCAGCTAAAATTTTGGCAAACTGTTTCTATGGTCATTTGTGATTTTTTTCTTCGGTTTTTGACCCGATATTGATGGGGACAGTCAAAGTCAAATAGGTTCCCTCGTTAGTATGAACTCGTCACTAGCGTCACAGCCCCTCCAAAAACTCAACCTACCGAAGAATCGTCTATGACTAGCTGACTACTCTCTGAGTGCCAACTTCCGAATGACAAAAACTTCAACCTACTAACTACAACACGATGGCACGGATAGCACCCTCAGTGCATTTATCTACTCATCGCAATTCTGTCTGTCTCATGCTGACAATGAGTCTGCGACCTGCGACCCCGCACAACGGTTTTGCTGCGATCGAAAACAGTCGACGCGTCGCGAGTTGCCTCCTGCCCTAGCCATGGTAGACTGTAGAAATACGCTGAAGGCTGGAAGAGTCTCTGCAGGTGCCGTTTATGGCTCACACCAGGGACTATGGTTACGTGGCCAGGGACAAGTTCGAGGTGGTCGAGCTGCCGTACGAGAATGTGCCCCTGCGCATGCTCGTCATTCTGCCCAGGCAACGCGATGAAATCCGAGCTGTCGAAAACTCGCTAACGGGCGAAACGCTGATTCGCCTGATTGGTTCCACTGAAAGTCGTGAAGTGGCTTTGAAATTGCCTGAATTCGCACTAAATCAATCGGTGGATTTGAAAAAAGCTTTGGAAAATTTGAACGCTCAGCAAATGTTTATGAAAGGTGTAGCGGATTTCAGTCGCATGGCGGATTTTCTTCAGTCAGGAATTGCCGGGCTGTATGTTTCAAAAGCAATGCATACAGCTTACACGTTGGTGAGGTTGGGACTCTGAATGTTGAGGAACAGGCAAAGAAAATTCTGTTTCAGGTTGACGAAAAAGGAACTGAGGCAGCTGCTGTGACTATATTCGAGTGCAACCCAGCTTATTGTGCCATGATAAAACCTCCCCCGATCCCCTTCGTCGCCGATCATCCATTCATTTATGCCATCGTGCACAAACCCACTTCAGCCATTGTTTTCATGGGAAAAGTGAATTTTATAAAGCCGTAAATTCGAATGTGAATTTTTAGTGTTGTGTTGCTCATAGTTTGCTTTTAGAACTGCAATTGACTTTGTTATGGTTGCACCTCCAATCTCACGATCAGCCAATCAGACGCCAGGGTCGCCCACGCCTGACGGGTCTTCTGGACGAGAAGACGGGAAAGTTAGTCGCAGCTCCTGCTCTATACCCGCGCTTTAATTATACATCAGCCTCGATGCAAATTTTTCAGTTCAGTTGTGCTGTGAAGAATATCAGAAATTGCAATATGGATACAATTTTAAGATAAAGATATCAATATCCTTATCCATATCTCCGAAAGGATATCATTAAATATCAATAATAGTATTAATATCGTAAACTAAAAAAACCAAGAAATCTTTGAAAAAAAATCGCCGATTTTTCTCTTCGACGATTAAAAATTGTTATAACACTGCCTGTCGATCACTTGGCGTGGCCACTTGGGCAAATATTCTTGCACCTACTGTACATACAGCATGCAAGCGATTCCAGCTGCCTACATTACCTCCAGCCACTATGCAGGCGGCGTAAAATTTCAACTTTGACAATTGGCATGCTGCGGAAGATGTGGGAAATTTATAGTGGGTGAAAAATGCGCTCAAGAGAAGGGAGGGGAAGTTGACAGCTTGTGGATAGTGCTCGTCCGAGGCCTCGAACTCGACCTTGACCTCTAGGAAAAACGGCCGAGGCTTGAGGTTCACAAGCAAGATGCAATCAATAAGTTGTTTCCCAGTTTGAAGACTGGACGACAAGTGTGCCTGTGCCTCGCACGCAAAAATTTGCGCAATTTTGCTGCTAGCTTAATTAAATTACTGTGTAGGACTGCTTCGTCCATATCCCTTGCCTTTTTATGCCAGTGGGTGAGTTGTCTCTTACAGTCAGAAAAAAAGGAAATTCACACATGCAGGAAGCATTACAAATTTAAGTTTGGGACTGTTGGCAAAAACCTCGAGCCTCGAGCCTCGACCCAACCTCGACTGCCAACCCCGACCTCGACCTCGACCTCGAAAAAAGTAATCCTCGGCCGAACACTACTTGTGGACGTCTTTCGCTTTTATGCTTCCCTGAGTGACCTTAGGAGGCTTAGGTAGCGTGTTGTTAGCAGGCGTAGGCCAGTGACACTGGTTGCTCATACCTGTGCCCTCTTTGGATGCTGTCGAAAGCTTGGTACAACCGTGCATTGACTTAATCTTCGGAAATGGTGGACTCTGCAGGTCTGCGTTTCAATATTTCAAAATCCCAAGCAATCAACTTTCGCTATGGTAGTGGAAACATGCAGCGTACTCCAAAGTTATTTGTATGAGGGCAAGATTTGAACTTTTACTCTTAGGTAAAGTAGACCTGGTAACCTTTTCGAGCGATATGAAATTTACTGAACACGTTTCTGATGCTGTTCGCGAATGTAACATTATGATTGGCGCCCTGAGACGTAGATTGAGTAGGCATGTTTCTAATTCTGTCCTTGGCACTGTATATACGTCGTGTATTCGTTAAGTTTCACAATATGGAGCAGTAGCTTGGGTGGGATCCCATTTAAAAAGGTGATATCGAGGAGTTAGAACTGCAAATTTTCATGCGCTTAGGCTTTTTTTGAATGATTTTACGAGCACATGCGATGTTGCGCTAAATCACGCGGGTAGAGCTCTCTTTTTGATAGGCGTAAGCACCAGAAACTGTGCCAATTTCACATAAGTATCATCACGGAATGCATGATTTTTGTAACTGGCGATTTATTCATAGATCTGATTTTAGAACTAGTGACAGACTTTGCCAGCAGCATCATCTTATTTTACCGAGGCATTTTTTCGAGTCGTACAGACAAAGTTGTATTTTCTCAGCCACTTCCTTAAGGAATGATCTTTCGTCTGATGTAGCTTTATAGTCACTAACTCGTTTTCAACATGCCGTGTCTGCTGCTTTGAAGTTCGGTGACTTGTGAGTTTTATCTGCACGTATTGGTTTAGTGTTTGTGTCTCTTACCTCTAGACTGCGCATTCGCGTTTAGGTACGAGTAAACTACTGTATGAGTATGAGTATGAGTGTTGGCACCAGGCTCGTGGTCTGGTGGGTTAGGCCTGCCTCTGACGGGTCGCAGCCTAGGTAAGCGTTTGTGTCTAGTGCCCTTCACCCTCGAGTGAGCATAAGAGTTTGGTGATGCCAGGCATCTGTAACGTACGAGGCAGATAGCATTCGCCGGAGGGACGACCTGCAGGAACTTGCATATTACCTCTAAAAAAATCTGTTATGACAGACTCGAAACTTTTAGACCAGCCAATGCACACAGTGGAACTAGGGCTTAGGATGGCTGGTCTACTCGGCCGCTACTAAGCGCAACCGCAGTTTAGGAAAAATATCTGAGCAGAAGCTGCTTTCTCTGCATGAATAGCAACAGGACGACTGATCCTGGCAACGAGCAGAGGATCATGCATTCTTGTGCTTGTGGTCCACATAGTGGGCTGGGGGTGTCTAACTCTCGGGCTACGTGTACGTAGTAGCGCTTGCTCTTATTGTTACTGGGGAGTGTTCGACTCGCGGCGAAGGTAAATCATTTTGTGTCATGTGTCCCTTCATCCTCGAGCGGTTTATTACTGATATGATAAACCATGAGCATGAACATAAAGTAGGAAAGAAGGGGGAGATTATCCAGTGTCCCTTGAGGCTTAGGCAAGTAACGATAAGCCATATCACTCAACTCGCAGCGCTACAGCTTTGGCGTATTTTGGTTGCTCACTTGAAACAGCACAGCTGCCTTTGGGGAGCCTGTCTGAAGAGCAGCAGTACACAGAATACAGGCTTTGTGGCTTTGACTTTTTTGGCGATGGTTCTCGAGTTTTAGATTTGTTAAAGAAACTGAATCGGCTAAAAAAGTTGCTCGACTGAGGGCGCAGGCTGTTCGTTGTCTTGGAAGACGTTGCTTGAATGGGATGTGGCGACAGTCTGGACGAGGCCGCTGTGATACTGTCTCCAGAATGATCATTGTCTGTCCGTTGATTTCGACTCGTAGCTTTACAATATTTGCTTCTTTACGCGTCAGATCGTAATCGGCAGGCACGGTAGTTGAATGCTTTGTTAAGCCCAGCCACACATACGCGCAGGCTTCTTTGCTCATCCATAACTCGACAGCGATCAACAAAAATGAACAAAATTCTGGAAGTGAGCTATGTTCACCATGGCCAATGATCGTGCAAAATCTCCCTCAAATCATCTTGCAGGTACTAGCAAGAAACACCAAATCGCTGCCATGTCATGCTTTGTTGTGAGACACGAACTGATCCTTTAAACACGACAACTCAACAGTGAGTCGAAGCTTGTTTGGGCAACCTTCGCCGAACCTTCAGCTGCCATTTTGATAATTTGTCAAGGCTTTGTGGAATTCAATTTTACTACAAGCCCTTCCTGCCTTATAGTCGTCAACGCGGCCCAAGAGATTATGGCATCGCAAAGAAAAGACTGACAAGTGAGTTCTGTGGTCCCAATAGCGTTGATACAGTTTTGGAAAAAAGATTCAGTTTCAGTTTCAGTTTCAGTTAAGTTAACTGAATCTCTGAATAGATTTAGTTTCACTTACAGTTAACTGGATCACAAAAGATTCAGTTAACTGAATTTAACTGAATGATTCAGTTTTTCCTTAAAAAGCATTTCGCACCTACAGTAGATGTGAACACTTGACGAGAACAATCTCCACTTTTCTGTATTCAAATAACTATTCTTCCGCATTTAAGACTTTGAACAGCTCACAAGGCGCAGTAAAGACCAAAGTTAACACCAGAGGGTCCTTTAAGAGCACAGCGATGCACGACCATGTCTCGACAGTCCACCCACCAACAAATCTGCACACTGACCAGGTACCTGAACCCAGTAACCGTTCTAATTCTTATGCCATAGCTCATGATTGTAATTTCTTCTGGTCCAAAAAAAGCTCTGCGCAAAATATTTAGCTCGTCAGGCCAACTACTCAGCAGAGGTCAGCTTCCGAAGTTGTGCAAGTTTTTGGAAACATTCTCGCTTCGTCGGGTCTTTAGTGCAAAAAATTCAGAACCAGAAGGTTGGAAGACGGAACCAAAGCCTGAACAGCGGGTTCAGAAGAACCCTGCGAGTGTTTCTCAACTTTCTGTCGCCTTCTTCACAAGAATTTGAAAAACCCGCAAGATTTTAGGAGCTGACCAGCTGGCCATAAGGGCCAAATATTTTCAGTAGAGCTTTCTTCCACACCAGGAACTTGTTTATTATTATATAAGCATGTCAAGTTCAACTTATTGGCTGGCAAAGCTTTCTAAGATCAAGAAGATGGAACTTTAAAATGTTTGTAATAAAATGATTGAAATTGAGGAAAGCTTTTGTCATATGCTGTAAGTACTTTTATTTTATGATACTGTACTGACTGCTTTTTAACATGGACCTCGCCTAGCTTATAGCTCTGTCACTCGGCGCTAGCCTGCAGGAAATGATGAAGCACTACAATATTCGTGAAGATTTTGCAACTTCTCTCCACATTTATACCAAAATTCGAATGGATCGATTTCTTTTACGATAACTAGCGTATTAAGGATAACAAAATACACATCCAACTCGCGATTAAGATGATTCGAACCAGCAATTCGTCAAGCTGCGTTCCGTTCCTCTTTGAGATCTGCGCGAACATCCGCAAACAGATTACTAATTTTCGAAAGAGTAGTAACTCGAAAACAAAAGATTCAGTTACAACTAAATTTAGTTTTGGCGAGGAGATTCAGTTTCAGTTTCAGTTACAGTTAACTGAATTAAAAAGATTCAGTCAACTGATAGAATCAGTTTCAGTTTCAGTTAAGTGTAACAACGCCAAGTCCGAGGTAGTGTAACCAAGCCTGGCAGGCGTGCGAGGGAGGCAAAACCCCCTGCCTATCAACAGTCACATTTAGTTGCCTGTTTAGCCCAGCCACTCTGGAACTTATGCGCAGTAGGCTACAGTGACAGAGCATTACGTGCAAACCTTCTTTGTATGAAATTTGCGTCAGCTCAGTAGAACCAGACGACTAATTTCTTCCATCAGTGCTGAATTCCTAGCCCAAATGTGGGTGCGAAAAAGTACTATTATTTCTAAAAAAATCTGTTATCAGACAACGAAAAGGTTAGCCCAGCCACCCTACTCTAACCAAATTCAAGGCAAACGAGGTTGGCTGGGCTCCCTCGGCGGAGTTTGTAGATAAATAAGTTTGTGATCAAACAGAATTGCTGCACTGTCACTAATAAAAAGTGCAACAGGGCGTGTGCTAGATATACAGTACTCGTGCCCTGTCACGACAGATGCAACCTTACTGCAGCAAGTCCTCACCGTTTCACAAGTATGTTCGAGGTAACACATGGCAATCGTGTTCCAAAACCACCAACTTCCGAACTTACTCCGAAATACGGATAAGTATATTGATGAGGGTACTAGCCTTTGGTGAAAAACAGAAAGAATAAAATCCCGCAGGGAGTCGACACCATGACTCCACGAGGTACCAAGTACATCACAGAGGCATGCATTATTAATGAGTGTGGGAGTACGATTATGAGCCTCGCCCTGAGCGCAACATAAATGCAGATATATCACGTCTGGTTAAGCATAACCCGCTCAAGCATGTGCCGCCGAGGGAGCCCAGCCAACCTCGTCCCGCCTTGCATTTGGTTAGAATAGGGTGGCTGGGTTAACCTTTTCGTTGTCTGATAACAGATTTTTTTAGAACTCACCTCCGGGTACATTGCAACACCATGTTTGCAACTGAGGCCAAATGTTTATTTTAAAGATCCAGTACTCCAAAAATCCTATTCTCCTCACTAAGAGATACAGTATTGTCCAACATTTCAACAGTCCCTCCACTTGCTCCCATAAGTACTCAATTCTTGGGCACTTTACAAAAACGTGGGTCCTAAGTCCGTGCTGAGATCTTAGTTAGAATTCACCTAGATCTCAATCAGAACAGGGGAGCCCTGCACAGAATTGGCGGCCGTCTTTCCAAGATCTTTACTTTATGCTATATTCAAATCCTGGTCTTTCGATTCTTCAAGTGAAGGCTTCAAATAATTGAGATCATCTAGCGCGAGTGTAATTCAAAAATTCATTTTGTAATCATATAAAAGCAAATTTTCCTCTTGCTTTCATCGCCAGATATTGTTCTTGTTTTTCTTCGGCATGTCGGCAAACTTTGCATAAAAACAAACATACATAAAAACGCGCACAGATGGATCCTTGTATGATTGTTATAAGCAGCTAAAGCGGGAATTTCAAATTCGAAGCTTTTGGCGCACGCTAACAAGGTCTTGATCAAACTCAGAAAGACTCGCTTTACCAGCCCCAGCGCAATATGTTTGCTTATCCAGTTCTATTGGGTTATTGGAAAGTACAAATTTTTTTGAAAGCTTCTGTTGGAGGCAGTGGCAAAAAAACTGGTGACTTTGGACATGTCGACTTGCGATGTTAACATTAATGACCACTCGATTTCGGTGAAATGCCAGCCCATGATAATATTTGTAAAACTGGACATGCTTTAACTTAACTCAGATGAGATTTATTGCCATCAACGAAGTATATTTGGCAATGCACGATTCTGGTGCTCTACATTGTTTGGAAAATGGTTTCTTTCTATGCTGCCACTCCGGCGTCATTACAGAATAGCACTTTCGCAGTTTATGCGCGTCAGTTAGGTACCTACTCCTCGAGTATAACAGCTTATGCAGCAAAACAAGGATGCAATTCACTTTCTCCAACTGATTCAAGCGAATAAGTCATAAAGCCCAATTGCTTCGATGCTCAGATACAAAAGCTACCAAAAAGTATCAAACAGGGGGCTGTACACATTGATACAATAGTGGGAAGAAGACCCATGCATACTTCGCACTGCATACAACACGACATCGGAACCAAAACAAGTAGCACAACTGATGCGCGCTCCAAATCCCTGAACGATCCTCCTCCAGTCGCCCTTCTCCGTCCAACACAAGCACCAGTCGTGCCCCGGCCAACGAGCAAAATCAATCAACCAACAGGGAATACACGAGAGCAAGAAACGATAAAACCCAATGCCCTTCCAACATCCAAACTAAAACTTATGGTTTCACTTTTTCGAAATGGAATTCCTTCCTTCTGGCCACTGGTACACGAACACCACCCGTCTCCGCATCGCCCCCTCCCCCAACATACTTGACCGCATCCAAATCAAATACTCGATCTTTAATAAATCCAAACTGAGCTTTAGCAAATTCATAGAATTCGTTCTCCAATTTCCACACATCCGATCTTTGAATTCGTTCAATAGTTTTTTCCGATGGAGGGATTTTTTTCACAGTTTTTCTCAAGTGTGATTTCTTTCCTGAAATATCAAAAAATAACTAAAATAAAAACCATAAAACAAATTAAGATTTCCTTACCAGTAGCCAATCTGGTAGTGGCCCCTTTGAAAAAGCGTGGTAAGGTGGCCTCGAGCACTGCTACGAATTCCAGCAACTCGTCAGTCGTGCCCACCACGAGATAGTGATTTAACAAATTCTCCTTGGCACGTTCAAATGCCCATCGACTTCCTGGTATCCTGCACAGAAAAGATATTTATGGCCTAAAATTCTGTTTAGCCGAACTTCCATCAATAATATTCCACTTCCTTGACTAGAATATGCTAACTTCCGTTTCATAGAAATCAAATCAAATGAATCAAAATTTTTTGACTTTATTTTATGCGGTGCGGCATTCCATATGCCATCTGCGAGAAATCCACGCCATACCCAGGTTATAGGTGCTTGACATTTTACTAATTTTAAAATAGTTATAAGAATTACTTTTAGGAGGTAGATCCTAGTTTCTGGTTTCAGCTTTCATTTATTCAAAATCTTCATAAGATTAACCATCAGAGTAATTTTAATAATTAGAGGTTTATTAATCTGTGGCCTAGCGGTACAACCCGACCATGAATTCCACTAGTCAAAGACTGGAAAAGCACGATCCCAGCACGCCCGGTCGTGGCCAGCGGTTGCGGCGTCTGCCTGTCACGCCGGGTACGTACTTACAGGGGAGGGTTCGATTCCCGTCTAGGTTACCCCCCCCCCCCCGCCCCCTTCCGCCTGACGTACAAGGCCACGAGCCTGGTGTGTCAGGCGTCTGCCTCTCACGCCAGGTGCGCAGTTACGGGCGAGTGTTCGACTCGCGAGCCGGTAAGTCATTTGGTGTAAAATGTGTCCCTTCACCCTCGAGTGCGCATAAGCGTTTGGTGATGTGGTAAAACATAAACATGAGGTTAAACATGATTGTCAATCTATGTTCCTTAGCCCTCAAGTGCGCGGTTTGGTGCTTGGCTATGGAAACCATGAGGTCTTGCCTGGGTCCAATACACGTATAGGTGACCCAGAAGGACAGAGAGGATAGTCGCTTCAGTGGTGTAGCAGTGAAAGGCGTCTGCCACAGTGTGCTCGGGAGAGCTGGAACCTGGTCGGCCTTCGGTTCAACTCGAGCCGTCTGAGACCTTGGTCAAGTTTTCTCTGCGCCTTGCACGCCTGGCGGTGGGTGACTCACTCTTCATTCCTCCAGGAGAGGTCTTATGGGCTGGGCGGGAGGCTATCGAATCCGGGTTCCCTCACGGGGCACGGGCTGGGACCGCCGACATAGCGTAGTAGCGACTAACACGCGCTCTTGCCTGGAATGCATCCCGGATTGACCCTAGTCGACGGCAAGATGGGGTCAGCAACCAAGCCCCCTAGCCCGCGGGTAAAGGGCCAAAAATCGACGCACCCCTG
>JASANH010001018.1:600000-752928 GCA_030248295.1 Mesodorylaimus sp. YZB2_4
CTGAAACGTCCATTCCGTCACTCGCGTTTGAGGTGCGTGCGGCAAGCCATACTGGGCCAGGTCTGTTTGAAGTGATGTACAGCTGCTGCATGATGTCAGTGTACATTGTGTAGTTGTAGAAGATGGCCATCCGACCGTAGTCCATGGGTGGATTAAAAAATGCTCTAGCAGCATTACTGCAGATGCTGTAGCTGGAATCCCAAGATGCCCTCGAATCCTCCAAGACGTAGCAGATGTTATTGTAGTAGACTGCTGGAAGTGAAGTTGCTCTGCAAGCCGCTCCAACATCACCTATGATTGCAATATAGTCAATTGGAGGAGCTTCCCTGGTTACTTCACTTACATTGTGGAGTCTGAGTTGTGGTGGTGGTCTCTTTTAATTCCATTGTTGTTATTTTTGTGGAGTGCTTCGTTGAGGGGGTACTTGTTGGAGCTGCATTCGTAACTGTCGTGATCATTGTGGAGCTAGTTGCAGTTGTGGCCTCTTTTGATGTTAGAGTCGCCGCTTTTGTCGAGTACTGCGTCGAGCGGAAGCTGGTTGAGCTCGCATTCGTTGCTGTCGTGGTCGTTGTAGTGCTGGTCGTGGTTGTTTGGGAACAGGCGTCGCACGTGCCAAATGTGGCGTTGCTCGCGTTCGTGCAGTCCATTGATGCACAGCCTGCAATACCTGTAATAAGACACCCCTCAATCTCGCATGTTACTCTTACCGTATTCATAGATCATTGGGAACACTAAAGAGCCGCCGTCATTGCAATCTACGGCGTATAATTCAAATGGGTACGACAAATTCACTGCAAGGCAAAATGGGGCCTGCGGAGTTGGGTAATCTCCGGCTGCCACATGGTCTATGTTAATAAAATCTGATTTCGACGACACCTTCAATCCGGGTGTTGACGAGCTGGTCTTCCAGCAGTAATCTGACAGTTGATCTCCCATTCCTCCCGTTGACATGGCACCCAGCCAGGCAAGCTGGTTGGAAAGGCTGGTGCCACCAAGCTTTTGAGACAGAGTAGTCATGACGTCCATGAAAAAGGCGTCGTCCTTGAATATCGCTGCGCGGCTGTACCCCCGGGGGAATGGCAGGCTTTTGTTATGAGCAGTAGTCCAGGTATATCTCCGATTTGTAAAAATGACGTAGCAGACGCTGCCGGAACTGTAGTGGACTGAAGTGGGGGTGTCTATACACGTTTTGTTCACAGTGCCTAAAAGTTTAGAGGATTTGTAGTGTATATAGCGCCTGCAGTTATTGCATGTCTGCTAGCATATGGGGTGTGGTAAATTCTTGCTTTTACAAATTAGCCGTTCGCCAATAGTTCTCCGCATACAGAACGACTCATGGGTATGGGCACGCAACTGCGAACATTCATAGAGTCAACATACATAGTTACATCCCCAGATTAATTTCGATATATTTATGCTCATGTACAGAACGAACTATCCTCGGCGGAAATACAGCTGTGTTTTAAACTCACAATGCCCAGAACCCATTTTACGACAGATGATAATAGTTCAAGAACGCTTGATTTTCGGCCTGAGTTCTAGTGGGATTGTGGAAGGTAAGGTAACAATTTCGCTGCTGCAGCCCATGAGCAAGGTACTCTGGCTACAACATTTTAAGCTCCCTACCTAGATCGCAATTTAATCTGGAGCGCATGTGCCTGAACATTTTGACAAAAATAATGGACCTTTCAAGCGTGCGCCAAAAGCTTCGAATTTGAAATTCCTGCTTGGGCTGCTTATAATAATAAAACAAGGATCCAGCAGATCTGTGCGCGATCGTATGCAAAGTTCGGATGACATGGCAAAGATCAATTTTCAACTAAAGTTACTGTCGATAAAAGCATGTGGAAAAATTGCCTTTGTATTATTAGAAAACGAATTTTCAAATTCAACTGGCCCTCGATGATCTCAAATATTTATTTGATCGATAGAACAAACAGATCTGCTCACCAAGTGACATATTGTCATAAGCAGCCAAGCTACCGTTATCGCGGAAATTCAAATTTTTCCTGACGCTGAAAAGGTCTATTAGTTAATCGCAATGTGTTTAGGAGGATCAGGGATTTTGCCTGATTGCTAAAGTGGATGAATTTAAGCCCCTTTTCCTTTTTGGGGATGAGGCGGAATTCATGGCCAGGCTGCCTGATCTTCTTGGACCCATATTGATAGGTTTTTGTAACAACACCCACATGCGCTCCAAATTAATATAGCGTTGATCCAATCAGCTGCGCAGGGGCTTGCAAAATCCTGCTGTAACGCCATGTACAAGTATAAAGGGCGACTCAGAGTTTTTTTGCCAGGGGAAAGGGGAGCTTAATTTATGGCGGTGGAGGACCTCAGTCTAAATATCTTATACCGCCTAGGTGCGCCTTCTTAATTAACCTGGAAGGTGCGCCTTCCATTAACTCACACTGTGGGTCAGTTATAGGTGTCGATAAAGTGGTAAAAATGGTCGATGAAGACGTTGGCGACGCTGAAGTTGGGATGGAGGTGCTGAAACTCGTAGAAGTTGTGCCGGTGCTGGTAGTCGTGGCCGTTGTCGTCAACAATGGTGATTGTATATCGCACTGGCCCAGTGGGCACACTGGATTCAGGGATGACGAGCCAGGACATGTTGCATCTTGAGGGATATTGCATCCTAAAAACCTTTTTCCCTTTCTCTCTGACAAAAAAAGTCTCAATTCCACTCACCAAATTCGCATATGAAAGAGGGTGAAAACACCAGTGCAGAGCAGGACGATGCAATGAAGTACTGTGGATTCTCAAGTTTTGTTGACAGGCAGTATGGCGCGGGGCCTGACACGGGAGGGGCGAGCGAGGTGGATCGATCGTTGACTTGAGAGCCGTACTGTGACTGGCTAGTCATCCAGCAGAATTCGGAAAGGTCAGTTCCATTTCTCGAGTTCGAAGTACGTGCAGCAAGCCACACTGCGGTGGTTCTGTTCGCTCTGATGTACAGCTGCTGCATAATGTCAGTGTACATTGTGTAGTTGTAGAAGACGGCCATTCGACCATAGTCCATGGGTGGATTAAATAATACTGTAGCAGCATTTGTGCAAACGTTGTAGCCGGCATCCCAAGGTGACCGAATTCTAGGTAAGACATAACAGATGTTGTTGTAGTAGACAGCTGGAAGCGAGATGGCCCTGCAAGCCGCTGCGGCATCACCTAGGAACGAAGTTATGGCAGATTTCGGCATTGACTCAATCAAAGTACTTCACTCACATTGTGGAGGTCGAGCTGTGATGGCTGTCCCTTTCGAGGCCGCAGTCGTCGCTTTCGTAGAGTATTGCGTTGTGCGGAGGCTGGTTGAACTCGCATCCGTGGCTAAAAGAAAACTAGCCAGTTTGGGTTTTGAGATCACGGAAAGATGCACGTGTGGTGAAGTTGACAAGTAACAACATTCTCCCATGCATTCTTGAATCTGTTGATCCATTTTTAGAGCTGATCTTGTTTTGAGCAATGCTTTTCAGCTCTAGCCCTATCGATCGCATTGCATTCCAACTGAGCTGCCCAGAAAGTCGCTACGATCTAGTTGCTGGGCGTGCGGCATGAGAGTAGGGCTCTTAGCAATGAGATGCATGTTACATTTACATCATTCCTGGGAACATTTTGAGCGCCACATACTTACATTGGTAAGGAATTTCAGTCGTTGTTGAAAAAGATAAAGCGACTGAACTTGTAGCAGTGATAACGTTTGTTGTGGATGTGCTTGTGGTGCCCGAAGTCGTTGTACTTGCTGTCGTCGTCGTGCTTGAAGTCGTTGTAGTGGTTGATGTGGTCGTAGTCACAGGAATCCCAAACGGACATGTGGTCCCATCACATGCACCCTTAGGTGAAGCGGGTGGGCAATCGATGGATGTGTATCCGCAACCTACAACCAAGAAATGACAGACATTGTTCGTTTCGCAGTCGCTATCTCGAGCAGCATGAGCTTACCCAGTTCACAGACCATAGGAAACTTCCTGGTGGGGGTTGCGTCATCGAATACGACAGAGTAAAAGTTTAATGGCTGCGCTGGATCAGTAGCGAGAGAAAAGGGGTTTTTCGAAGCGTCGGCTCCAGCTTTCAAGAGAGTCATGTTGACTGATATCGAGTCGTTGGTAACCTTGGAACCAGGAGTTGCCGAATCAGCCATCCAGCAATAATCAGACAGCTGACCGCCGCTGCCACTGGTATTCGTCCGAGCGCCCAGCCAGACTGCGCTGCCAGCAAGGATGGTTGCATCCAATTTCTGTTTCAGAATTCCAATGACGTTCAGGTAGTCTGTCGTGTTCTTGAAAACAGCAGGTCGGGAATATCCATACTGGAGGAGCGGGCAGTCTTTAGCTGTGTTCTTCCATGTGTCTACTTTGTCAAGCCGGATCAGATAGCAGATATCGTTGTACATGTAGGTGACTTTGTTCGAGTCTCCAATGCATGCCGTGGTGGCGTTACCTATTGAGCATATTGAACGAAAATGGCAATCAATTAATAAAATAAGACTTTGAGGAAGATCGATTTTATAACTCATGCAAGAGGCGTAAACCATCAGCAGAGATCAGCAAAATCGGTCCATTATTTACTCCTCGCACGCACTGCCGATACTCTTCCTACAAACACTCTAAATCACCGCTACCTTATTTTCATTATCGGCGCCCGACCTTTCCCGAGGTTTGTGACCTGCTTGCCCCTTCTTACTTACATTCTCTCGCACACCGTCCCGTGTGGCCTCTCGCAAAACATTACCAAAGGGTGCCTAAACTTGTTACCATACTCGAATGACTTTTCTTTTAAATGAAGCAGTTGCACTGCATTAGGGCTTTGAAAGACGGAGCATATTTGAAGTTCAGGAATAGGCCTAGTGCCAGGGACGATAGCTCGTGCATAGCGCATAGAACTCGTGCCTGTGAGATTCCTTCAAATGCCGATTAAAAGTGACAAAAATACGTTACGCGGCCACGCGATTTTGAAAAGCCTTGAGCAGGTGCCGGTTACTGTCTCTTTTCCTCGGAAATGTACACGCGGCACTATGCGGCAACGTGGCGGACGTGTATATTCCCAAAGAAAACAGGTTATAATGATGAAAATTCGCGGTGAAGTACAGTAGGTTGTAAGCGTCTCCGCTGGTGTATTAGCAAAGCAGCAACCAAGCTATTTATAGCTTACGAACCCACTACTTACACTATTGGATGCTATCATTGGTTTTATAGCTTTCATCTGTAACAACTCTTTTTGGGAATCATGCATGTACAGGCTCTGAAAAAGGTGCACCCGCCACAATCGATTCAACGCTAAATAGTGCAAAGCCACCACCACCCAAATATTTACGCCTTATTAAAAAGTGTGTTCAAATGAGGAAGCGGCAACTGAAGTCACCATTCAGCAAATTCGTGCTGGCGAAATTCGGGAATTAAAACATCGATCCATTAATTTTTGCATCGGTCTGCTTGGAGGAAGGTTTCAAAGATTGCAAATACTGTACGATTTATTGTAATTTTTGCTAGTAACTGACTGCCTCTGAAAATCGGGTCTGGCTCCTTATAGTGTCATGTCATGCCATGTCATACTTTACCCATAGCCAAGCACCATATAACGCACTCGAGGGCTAAGGAACACATATTTGACAATTGCTTATTTTTCCAGGCGGGAGTCCCTGCTCTGTAAATGCGCGCCCAGCGTGAGAGGCAAATGCCTTAACCGCTAGGCCAAAGACCCGGGTAGCCACAGACCCCGAAAAACACAGGCAAAAAGGCAGCAGTGGGCTGCGCATGATAACCTTTTTGCTATTAAAAAAGTAAAGAAATACCACGAGTCCTTACAAGGATCAAAGGCGCAGACGCCTGTGAGTGGGCACTTTGCCTGAGTTGTCGAAACATTGAGTCCAGTTGGCGGCACAAGTGTGGTGGTTTGCGCAGGAATTGAACATTTTGCAGGTGGAGAGTTAAAGTTGCAGCCTAAAAAGCAACAGCTACACTTTGCCAATTTTCTGGATTATATGTTATCCCTCACCGAACTCGCAGAGCATGAAGTATTTATCGCTGCAAGGCTTACCCACAAACACAGTGGGTTTTTTTATGTCATCGACTGCGAGGCAGGATGGCGTCGAGTTTGTGGCCGGCGTCTTCACGTTGACACTCGTTTGCTGAGCTGACACTTGGGAGCCCATTGCGCATGCCGTGCTCATCCAACAATAGTCAGATATTACCCCGCCACCAGAAACAGAAGCGGCGCCTAACCAGATTGGTTTGTCGATGTTAATTTTGGCTGCGAGGCCATTCGTGACCGCTTTGCCGCCAGATAGTATCAATATTTTACTGATGACCTCCATGTAGTCGCTGAAGTTAGTGAAAATTGCTGCTCGGCCGTAGTTCATCTCTGGATCGAATGCATCGGCAAGGTCGTTGCATTTCTTATAGCTATCTTGCCATGTAGTCGGTGCATTCAACAATCCGTAACATTTACCATTATAACGGAAAGTGACCATTTTGGCGTCACCAAGGTCCAACTCACCGGTGCATGATCTGATGTTACCTGCAAAAACCAGAAGTGCACATACACGATCATCATCAGGAAGACCAAGAATACAGCACATACACTCGTTGGGGTCTTCGCTGTTTCCACCCGTTCCTGGACACGAGCTGCTACCCTGGGGAGGATCGCAAGCCGACAGACGAAGCATTGACAATAAGCATGCTCCTCCGAAGTATCTTATTATGCTCCTTCGACAAACCATGGCGAGAATTACAAGAAAAGCAAATAATAAAATATGAAGACGCATCGTATCTTCGGCTGCAGGATCAAGAGCAGAGGTTACCGTGCATCAAGTCTCTTGTCAACTGAAATCACCCAACAACCGCTTCCCAACAAAATTGAGTCTTCGATGTTAGGACTGCGCAGACTAAGGAAGAATAGACTTTTCAAGCCGTTGGAGTGGAACTGTTGGAACTTTCTAGTTCACTGCTTCACCTTTTCCCGCATGTCACCTAGAGCAGCCGCTATGTCACCTGTCTTTAGTGACGGGGTGTGCACCTTAAAACAAAAGCGCCTAGGAGCATAGATACTATATCCAACGACGAACGCAACGAACCGATATCCGTTGGCGGGTTACCCCAAATTCGGATGTACCGTCTGACAAATTATTGATGGGCGCGTATGAGCAAAGACAGTGTTTGGCACATCGTACAACATTTTGAATAGATTCTTGCTTGCAAGAAAACCTCCTCATCTTGTTGAGAACTAGCAGGGCTTACTGGCTGTACAGTAGAGATTTACACCATAGGCAGTATGCACATACTGTAGAAATAATGTCGGAAGTAATCTTGTGTAGTGTTGGGCCAAGGCCTCGACCTCTACCTCGTGGATGACTACTGTGGCTGAATCAGTGCCATATTTCAGTTAGAAGGCCACATTGTACAGTTTTATTTCCTAACCCAGTTGAAATAATAATTTCCTCGAGATATCATACGAGCGATCACGGTACTGTGGATCCTAGAAGAAGTAGTATTTCCTAAGGTTAGAATATGATAAACAGTAAGACGGCATAGCTCGAGGAATGTGGGGAGCAAATTTTTGACCAGGACAGTTTGAGGCCTCTGTAGCCTTGGTACTACACAAGTACAGTGATGTTCGGCCGAGGGTGACTTTTGCCGAGGTCAAGGCTCAACTTTTTCGACCCAAGTTCGAGGTCGAAAGTTTTGCTAACAGTCCCCAACATATTTTGTGATGTGTGCCCAAAGTTCAAATACATGTCCATGCTTTTCTGACTGTATTTTCAAGGGAAAAATCACCCACAGAAATAAAAAGGCAAGCGATATGGACGAAGCAGCCTCCACAGTGATTTTTAATTAAGCTAGCAGAAAAATTTCGGAATATTTGCGTGCGAGGAGCAGGCACACTTGTGCGTCTTGTCTCTAAAATGCTGAACAGTTCATTGATTGCATCTTGCTTGTGAATTTGGACCCTCGGTCGTTTTTCCACGAGGTAGAGGTCGAGGCCTTGGCCCAACACTACACAAGATTACATCCGACGTTATGTCTACAGTATGTGCATACTGCCCCAGTTGCTACAAGGCTGCCAATGATGAAGGCCCTTTATAACGTGAGACCCGCCTCAGTTAGTGTCGTTACCAAAACGATGCTGGAGAAACATAGCTACCAGTTCCAATGAATTAAGTCTTTCACATTTTTCACTTGTGGGTGTGTCGTTATAAGCTACCTGCCAGCTTGAACTAATGAATAAATTCACGAATGTGGGGGCTGTTGGCAATAGCATAGCCGTAGCTTTGGAAACTCGTGCGTCATCAAGTGTGCCTTTAAGACAAAAGAAGCTTGAACGATTTTGTTAGCTGGAACCATCAAGCGAAGAAGCTAGGAGCTTTGGCAGGAACGTTGTTTAGGCTTTGGTAGTTTATACTTGGAGCTGTAGTGATCACGAATATGCAGTACCTGAGGGGTGAATAATAGGGAGTATTGATTAGAGCGGAAATCATCAAGTTTGGAAGCGGTAAGCCTTTATACTGTGACTAGCTGAGCAGAAGGGGGGTCACAAGGTGGTTGCTGCGGGGGATGTGTTGTAGGTGGAAAAGAGGTAGACGCCACTCCATTAGTGATAAATTACGGTAATCCTGTAAAAAATATTATCAAGGGGAGTTTTAGGGCTTAATTATAAAGTCGGTCGCCTTCGTACGACTCGTGCGTGTGCGCCATATTCGAGGAGTCGTCGCTTTCGGGCGATTTTTCTCGACATTTTCCGTGAGAGCTTAGTTGATGTCAGTGACACTTTTGTAGAAAAAAAATGTGCTCTTCAAACAGATATACTTTCGAGGCTTGATTTTTCGTTTTCAATTTTTATCGAAGAGTTTTTTTGAAGTTTTGCGACTCAAATGGAAAAAAATTTGTTATACACTTAATTAAAGCAGTAAAAGCAAAACAAATACAACCAGTTGATAGAGCATATTTTTCTCTACAAAATTGTCACCGACATCAACTTAGGTTATCGCTGAAAATTTCGAGAAAAATTGGCCGAAAGCAGCGACGGCGCAAAAACGCATTTCGACCGGCGCGTGTGCACCCGACTATAATTAGCCCTTACAATTGTCGCAACATCGCGAATGCCCCTGAAAATTTTTATTAAGCTCGGATATCTTCAGAAAATTATCTTCCTTTCCCTCGGCTGGTCGTGTGGGGTGGTACTGTATACAAAAGTGATATAGTTTTTGCGGGCGAATCTCTTCTTCGATTATCGATTTCTCTGACAAAGTGCCCAAAGATTTTTTGAGGCCCTAATTGAGTGAACTGCTATGATCTACATATTCGCATAAAGCTGATAAGAGTATTGCTCAGAGACGAAATGCGCGATTTACTTTGCCTTAAAAAACAGCGATACTTGCATGAAAAACAGGAGAGCGTGGATCAAAGATTTGCGACTTTTCTCTTGGTACTACTTTAAAGGTTGATGTTGATGAATTTTAATTCGCGATTATTTCGATAATTTAGCTAAAAGTACATGAAGTCATAAATCAATGACATGAACATTCGCAGATACTTGCCAATGTCTGCTACTCCCACTTCCAGAGGCAGTTGCGACGGCAACAGCATTGCATGACTGTAGAATTCGCGTTATATTCTGAATGTTCGTTCTTTTTATTTACTGGTGGACTAACTCTTCCAGATTAAGAAGGCTGGTCCAGGTTGCAATTTGGGCGATAATTATACCCGTAGGTTTCACATCGATCGCGCTATGTATATTGTCGTAAATCATAAACCAGGAAAAATATCAAAACAATAAATAATTTCTTGCGCGCGCACAGATTTTGAATACATCGACTGCCATCCCGCCACGTAAGAAACTGGTTTTGGGGAAGGATTCAGGACGACTCAGGGAGTTGGCGGAGTAGCACTCGTACTAGAAGTTGTCTTACGCGAATACACACAAGGTATACATGTATAGTCGTCCTAAATGAGTTGACTTGTCCTAGCTTTTATGCAACGGGGCCCAGGTTTCACACCTGAATGCAAAAAATTTTGTAAATCAGCGCGTTCAGGCCTTACACACAACTAAGCGAGTCAAGTGACTGTGAGTGAGAGGGGCTTGGACTCATGCGAAACCTGCATGTGGTGCAGAGAAAAGCTAGGAGCAGCAGTTCAGTTGTGAGGAGCACGTCAGTTTTGAATATTATTGTTCCTCTGACTTGCATCCAGTTGAATAGGCACTTCGGATTAATCAGACAGGAGAAAATGCAGAAAAAGGCGCAAAGAAAAGAACGGTTCAGCCTCATCCGCATGGATGTCTGTACTGGCACGATGTTGAGACAGAGCAAGGTAAACAACGGCATGACGACTATTTTAAGTTTAGAGAGAGAAGATACCCCAAGGATGAATGGTCCCAAAAACACTGCAGACAGACTTCCTGGGTCGCCTGAAAGTATCTAGCGGCCAACGAAAGTAACCACATATTATGTGTAAGGCGGCAATCAAATACATAATCTTCTCCGCGGGCCACAGGTCAGAGCCGCAAGCCTCCTTCTCCATCAGATCTTACCTATACGAAATAATTCGGTTGGGTGCTTACTTTACACTCTCCAGCAGAATCACAGCTTGTGCGGCGGTGATACATATTCGGTAATTTAGGTCACATCGACAAGCATGGACGTTAATGGACATAAAATTTGGATCTCGCGCCCTCCGTCCTAGCACGATATGTCCATAATAGCAACTCTGTCAGGTAACCCAGTGAAGCAGCAACTGCACCAAGCACATATATGGCGAAGACTCTGTACAAAGAGGATAGCTTAACTGCACTTTCTCTCGTCGGCTTGTAAGCGAAAGTTTCCTTAGGGCAGGCATTGTCATTTAATCCGTACCTCGACTCCAAGGCAGCAGTCATGCCAATATCGTGGAACAAGGCGGCCATTTGATCCAAATATTTCCTAACCCTGATATTCTCTTTCCTGATTGGAAACCCATAAATTCCATCAATCTAGTTTTGAATGCGTAGAACCGACAGCCAATATTGTCACCAGTAATTTGTACGAATTTCGGTCTTGGTGCAACAATGGTCAGAAATAAGTTCTTTTCTTGTAGAATTTCCGTCCCTATTTGGTCATCGGGTACGATCACAGGGGGATTCTTCTTTAATGCTTTCTGCAATCTCTCCGCGTACGAGCCATCATTAATCAAATGTTGAACGGAACTGTGCGAGAGGGTTGAATCGATGATGCGGCACCTGCCTTCTTCCACACACGACACGAATCCCCTAATCCCCGTGAAAGGTAGGCTGTGTCGAGTGACCACCCTTTCGCTATACATGACACTGGTGTATGTGCTGGACAGAACCAGAGTCAACAGACCCCACAACAGTATGGCTAAACGATTTGAAAAACTGCGCGCTTTCAGTCTTTGGCCACCCATCAAATCCAACATACCCGACGTGGTTGATGAAAGCAAGTACCTCGTATCAGCCCATCTGAAGGCTGTGTGATAAGGGGCCAAAGCCACCATGTGCGAGGTTACGATCAAAACTGACAGACCGAAGAAAGCTATTAAAAATGAACACCAAACTGGCCAATCGAACGAATTCAAAATATCCAAAGTGCGAATCTGACTTTGTTGTATTCGATCGTGGGGCATTCTCGTCACCAGGAACACATCGGTGTTGAAATACGGCTCGCTGAATCCGATCATTTTATCTCGGACAGGATTAGGTGTGAAAATGGGCAACGAGGTGTCGAATCGGCCTTCGGTTATGGCGTAAATCATGCCTGTCCAATTGCCTCTGTCGTCCACAAGCCCATAATCTTGAGAGTGAAACCATTCGAATGTGCATTTCAGGCGCATGAACCGGCACACGTAGATAACTGCCTCCACTAATTCGGTGGCGTACGGTTCTTCGTAGATGACCCCTATTCGAAGTTCTACCGTGCCATTGTTATCCGCTGGACTAATTATCAGGGTGTCATTCGCAAATCTGACGACCCGCTTAGCTTGCATAGTAAAAGGCAGTATCGACATAAAAAGAAGGAGATATGGAGTCATGGCAATGAATGATAGTACATATCACTGATGGCCAGCAAAATGCCAGGCATGAGCGAGGATTATGGTTCTGTAATTTCCATAATGTGTTTGCTGAATGGTCTGAGCAGACTTTGAGAATCGCCTAATACCCGCTAAGTATGGCTAGCTTGTTTAGACACTGTGTGATAAATATTTTCAACCTTGAAGTTCTGCTGTAGCAGCGAAATCGAAGCTCTGTGCAGCAGGACTCACGATCAGATTTCATGAACGTTGCGGGCATGGCACGTAACGCAAATGTTAATATGTTTGACACGTGATAATCACATGATTGCCACAAGACGGTGGCAAAAAGCTGGCATGTGAGTGTAATTTATGGTCTTTTATGGAGACAGCTATGAAAGGCATTCAGGCATGACAAATGCAAACAAAGGTTCATACTTTACAATTGTCACTCCCGATCAAGTCATTTCATAAAGTTCATACTAGCCTTGTAGACAACCTATCACCTTGGACCATGGTGCGCCTCATGACGAAAAATTTGCTCCTCCTCTCTGACGACTAGGTTTTGCGAGTATTCTAGGTAGAAAGCATCCTTTCCAATGATCGTCATAATAGAGAAGAACCGCTAAACGGTCTGTCAAGAGGCTGCAACATCGAAGACAGCACGGCGTATCAAGCTGCAGAAATGATTGTTCTTTTCCTGTCTTACACGAATTAGGTGCTGCTGCCAACCTCTGGCCAAATATTGCACACCAATATGCCCGATTTGGCCAGAGCACCACTTGGAAGGATTCTTGCGCAATGTCGAAATCACTCTTATGCAATCGCAACTGCGCAACAGTGCTCATCCACCAGCACATAATAGGTTGCCCGAAGGAAGCGTGCGTAGGAAAGAGAAACGTGGTGACTTCTGTCTACTCGTACCAGAAGGGTCCAAAAAAGCCATAAGTCACACTTTCGTCGACTGCAGAATCATGCGTTGAACTCGCTTTTTAAAAATACAGTACACAGTACTTGAATGAGCATTCGATAAGCTTGTACTTGATTTACACATGCCCCTTTGCTTTAGACCATTTTAGACCACTACTCTGCGTAGCATATTATGCCAACACTCTTGGACAGGCACGAGCATTTTCATGCTCTTCTATCAGGTCTACTATCAGGTCAGGTGTAGCGATGTTTCCCTACAGAAGAGAACACAGCTGATTTTCGCCAGTCATTTACTGCACACTAAAATATCATCCTACAGCTAATAGGCACAGAATAGCTATGGGAATGGAATGTGGATTGGAATAGAAATCTGTTTGGGTTAGAAGCAGAGAGTGCGTCAGAATGAACATGTGGGAGACTGATTAGTTTCAGGAAGAGCCGTGAGAAAGGTTACTCATTTAAAAGGAGATGTGATGATTCGATGAGAAGGAATGGTCATTATCGCGAGAAATCGAGCCATGCGGTGGAAAAGTTTTGTCAAGCCTTACCATGGTCTTGCCACAAGCGAAAATCCTGAATGTTCATCTTACATGAAAGCAATGAAGACAGTGCTGCTCATGAAACGTAAAACATGATCTTGATGCTAAGCTGCGCAGGCATGTACTGTACCAACATACAGTATGTTGGCGCACAATGTGGGGGAGACAGGTCATGCTCACTGCAAACCATGTTTTTGATACTCTGACACCGATACAGGCTGCAGCTTGTGCACAGCTGGTAGAGAGGCTACTTTGCAATGCAACACACACTGAACGCGCGCCCTGATGCTGATCTGATACGCACTATCGCACCAGCGCACAAGTAAGTCCGCCCTCGCGCGCCTGGGTAACTTTTCCTAGGCGTAACATTTGTAGCCTGCTATCTTTGAAAGGCAAGTTATTCACCGCTTGACCGCTTGGTCATCGCTCCCGGGTAGTATAGTGAGTATTCCCGCCTGTCACGCGGGCGACCGGGGTTCGATTCCCCGCCCGGGAGAGCTTTTGCTAGTTATATCATTTCTACAGCCGTCCGTCTGCAATCTTTTTGTCGCTGTGCCTACGCCCATTATTGTTTTGCCATCACGTGGCTGAGGCCGTAGGGGACCAGCGCAAAATAGTGTCAACGCCTGACTGATAAGAATGTAGACGAATGGATTTGAGACTGTGTAGGCACTTTTGTATGCGCCCAGTGCACGACCACTGCTTAGTCGATTCTGGTCACAGTCCCATACGACAGCTTACTAAGGGTTGGGGCCTTCTCGATCCTGAGCTCATCGAATTGTCATGTCCAATTGGACAAATGGTAATTGCGAGGATATCGGCTGGTATCGAATTGCTGGCAATCAAGCTTACCTGCCAGAATATTATATTATCACACCATTCTACCTCGTCTTGGGCAGTATCGGACACTCGATTCTCTTGTGGGCATTATGCCAACAAGTCAAAAAACATGTAGCTTATTATTATCAGATATTCGTGGCTATTAGTGAGCTGTTCGAAACCATCACTTACGCAGTTTACACGGCCACATTTGTCTGGTGGTCAGGAACAGTGCACGTGGGCACCGACTGGTACATGTCATGTTATTCGTGTATGTGGTTCGCTGCCCACCTGGCCACACCTGTACTCAATGCATTCGTCACCACAACCCTCTTCCTGACCGTGTCTATGGCATCCGATCGATTATTGGCTGTACTGAAACCATTCGCGTACAAGTCGGTCAACCATAAAAGACGCCAGATCATATTGTTGGTCAGCAGCGTGTTTCTCGGATTCGGCACGAGTGTGTTCGATTGCTTCCGATTTACTGTACGCCAGCCGGATGGGAGAATCGGATACGAGGTGATCGTGGACACCGATTTTGTGCGAAGTACTGTTGGAATGGCATTGGCTCAACTGCGGAATGTGTTGAGAATATTGGGCATGTGTGCATTGGTGGGGTGCAACACGGCCTTAATCATAGTGTATCAAAAACGGGCCAGGCGTGTGGATCCAGGAATTGGCATTGCTAAGGAGAGAAATAATGAAATTGATAAGACATTGATAAGACTGACAATTTGTCAGTCAGTGTTCAACGCCTTGGGTATGTCATGTGTGACTGCTTTTTACGTCGTGGTTTATCTCCTTCCTCAATTTTATGCATGCGAAGCATTATTGTGGGCTCCGTTAGTCGATGCTATTTTTCAGATTAGTGATATGGCTGACTTTTTTGTTATGCTGAGTATCAGTAGACGGATTCGAAGAATGATCTGCTCATCTCTGCCTTGTGCGAGACGATGGTTATTGAATGATGGTCAGGTCAACAACGAGTAAAGATGCCTGTCTTTCTGAGCCTCGGTCATCTGCTGTGGCGCCTATCGCGAGCAATAAATCATTCTCACAACATTTCCAACTTCTCCAAACCAGTTAACATTTCTCGCTTTCTCAACCTTTTTTTACTTCATGATCTTTCCCAAAGCGTTACCTCACTAACTACCTTAACCTTTCGTATTGCATGATCTTTCCAAAGGCGTCACCTTTCTAGCAAGGTGACGTCTCATTCCTTCTCGCTTTCACTTGCATTCTAGTTTATTCTGATTGGCTTGATATATAAACAAGGAGTTTCGATTAAGTGGGACTCCCCTTTTTTCGATTAGTTCATTGTCTCGGTAGTTTTTACCGCTTCCACAATAAAATCATAAACCCCATTTGGATGTGCCCTTAACATCTGCATTATAGGTACGAAATTCATCACAGATTCTGAGAGGCTATAAACAGATCGAATGACCACCTGGCATAAACGCTACAAAACCAGCAAGGCGAGGCGAGTCTAGAACTACGTCGGCGGCTGAAACATCAACTCAAGGGTTCGATTTTCTGTCCAGGAGAGATCGATACTCTGCCACTCACCTTTGACCCACCAGACGCCAGGGCTACACATGCCCACGTTTCCCAGCCAGGGTACTGTAGATCAATTATTGTCTCACCTTCCATAACGCACAGTATCCTGCATGAGGAGGTGTCTCACGATCAGAACCACACATACCTTCCTCGCGAATGTGTCCACGGCTGCCCAGCCTTTCCAACTAATTAATGCAAGAGAGGTCTGACGTGTCTCCAGGGCTGCCGGATGATAAAAAGAAATAACTGGCATTAGTCAGGCACTTATTTTGACTTACTTATGAGGATTGATAGCATAAGCAGGGCACCCTGGTATGACCTTCGAAAGGCCACCAGGCAGTTTCAATGCACGTTCTAAATAACATCACAGTGCCTGGTATTCAAGACAAATCAGAAGCACAGTACGCCTAACGGGCCTGGCGACTGTACGCAACTCGATGGTTTTCTTCCTTCCTGTCGTCAGGTAAATTTCATTTTTCGGGTATTCAGTGACGTCTTGCTTTCTTAGACTTTAAACCACGATGCTCTTTTGAAACAGGTCGCGAAATTCTATAAGACTTCTTGCTGATCTATCAAACTAATTGATACAAACTCGACTCCGTAGCCATGCTGGGGAAAACGTTCGCAGGAGCCAACGAGTAATGTCCCTGAGAGAGATTTTTATCGGACAGAGACCGCAAGCTGTTGCAAAGTACCTTATCGCGCGCGTTGATTTATTGCACACAATTGTCATCAGACAAACCCAAAATCCAATCGAATTCATCTCTAGTACTGTAGATTTATAACAGCCGTATCTACCGCAGCGTCAAGTTTCACAAAAAAATTTCAATGATTGGCGTCACCCTATGCTGCATACGGTTCTTACAAAAATGAGGGCCAGCCCTGAGCGGGCACACAGCACGTACACCATTAATCGGCAGTAACTATTTACTCCAGATGTATATTCGTAACAGGCTGTCTTTCCACTGGGATCTGCCCATGCTGATCAATTGGAGAGTTCTGCGCGTCGACGACATCCTTGTACGTATGATCCTCTCTGTCCTCCTCCTCCCTTTTTTCTCGAGCCTCCACTCGTTTGGCCATGGCAGCTTCGGCTACTTTTTGAGCAGTCTCTTCGGTCAAGCCTCGTTTTATCATTTCTCTTTTTTGTATTTCTTGTATTTGCATATCGTAATTGTCCATCTCCCGTTCGTACCTGTATCCCCGGTAACCGAGGTAGGGCATCGTGGGGAACTCCTCCTCTTCGTACTCCTCCAAATAGGCTGGGATATGCCCCGCTGCGATGTTAGACGATTTGCGTCTCGTCTGGGGCTTTGAGACGAATTGGAAAGATCCGTCATCCGTCTGGTTGCTTTGCACTTTCCCTAAACAGAAATTTCAGAGTTCTGCTGGTGGCAAATTTTTCTGCATTTCCGCCGGTACTGTTCGACTCGGCATCGAAGAGCGCATTCACTCGTGTGTACGAGAACAACGACTGTGCCTGAGGCGGGATTGCGAGCACGAACGCACAACACATGTTTGAACATACAATAGAGCCGGGGTTAGCATTCTACTTACCGTTTGTGTCCGTTCCTTTCAAATGTCTGTTGGCAGTCCTTTTTTCCACGACCACATGCACCTTCACCTCACTTTCACCTCTTTTATCATGTGCAGGTACAATGTCCCCTTTCCCATTGGTTTTTGACACTTCGTTTAATCGAGTTTCTTGAATCCTTGTTGTTTCTATCTCCAATAACTTCTCCTTGATCATATTCCTAATCTTCATGTCAGAAATCATGTCATCTAGGAATTTAGAATATCGATTCGTAAAGGCGAATAAAAGCCATTCAAATGGCAGTGCCATAATAACAATTATAGCGAAAGCCAACACGACTGGCGGATGCCACTCCCCGAATAACCTTCTCTCATCGAAAGGTCCATAAATGGCGCAAAAAAGTACCAGCACTATTATTGAAAAAAAGCAGACGGAAAATCCTTGATAATAATAAAAAGAGCGAACAAAAAAAGGTCGCTTCTTACAAATTCCAATTAATAATAAAGAGTTGAAGAAAAAGTCAAGAGCAATTATAATCAGCACTGATACAAAAAATATCTGACAATATTCACAAAACGTTTCCCATACAGAGCGAACGAGTAAAATCTGGACGAATAGAAGGCAAATCAGGGAGATAAGAAAAATTATGTGGATAAATGACAGAATCAGAGCAGTTCGAGGTTGGCATGTCACTCGACCACATGCAAGCTTATATTTGCTGTCGTCAGGATTAAAAGTCAATCGTTTAGCCTCGACTTGTAGTTCTTCTGGTAACACTTCAATCGATAAGTTGGGATAGTGCACAGAAGAACTGGCAGAAAACAACTGTTTTAGCCAGCTCGCCATCCTGCCATGAATGTCCACGGTGAAAACTCTGCTGTACCGGAGATGCGCACGTCTGGCCCAATGATCAACACGCCGCAGTGGAAGAATCTGAAAACTGGTCCTACTGAAAGATTCCCGCGAGAAAATCACGTTCTTGCGAGAGAATTAAATTGCTTAAAGCGACAGAGACGATTAATTGATCGCCTGTATCACGCAGCATAATTAAAAGTTGTTTGTAACATTCATAATTCAGGAACTACCAGTAAGTGCTGCCATAAGCTCAAAAGAATATTTCGCTCTCTCTAATAACTGTCAGATCAATGCGCCCATTTTCGCACAGCAAATTTGTAACCAAAAATGGCGGGCATTGGAGAAATGCGACCAACCAGAGAGAATGGGACAAAACTTCCGACTGGCGCAGGGCAAGTCTTGCGATCGTACCTGCGGCTGAAACATCAACTGGAGGGGTTCAAGTATTCAGCTGCTCGCCATACCCCTCCATGCGCCAGATATACAGTGCATGAACAAGCAGATAAAGAACACTGACAATGTACTGTATGGCATTTGATCTCCGCAATACAAGACTCAAGAAGGACAAGAAGGACAAGGACAAGGACAAGGTCATCTGGGGAAAACAAGGTGGCGAGCACTCTACACTATCTGATCTATGTACAGTTTTTTACTTTTTTCTCTACTCTACTGTAGTCTCGTAAAAACAGAGAGGGTAATGTCAAAAAGTTGTTGTAGGTACTTACCAGCTTTGAGTTTTATCCCTAAACGATGTCATGTTGTGCAGGCTACACCCCTTGGGGGGCTGCACACACATTCTTGAGACTCTGACCATTGGTCAACATTTTCTACGAGTAGAACAACATGTAGAATGAGATTATGCTATTCGGTATTCAACCATTCCTTTTTTGACAGATCTTTCAAAATTCCAGCCTTAACTGATGTGCACATGCTGTTTGAGATTAGTGGCACATTTATTTCATGCTGCGCAAAGGACTAGTTCGCAAAGAAAAACAGGACACAGCGCCTTACTTATTGTGCACTTTTCACTTTTAAAACACCTGAAGCGCAGATGAACGGTCGACGCTGATTGAACTCACGGACGAGTGTCACGCCTATTCGCACAATGATAAATGCTTTCTGCTATATAAACGAGCATACCTCACTCAAGAAGAAAAGACACTTAGTTGACCATGCAGTGGTGCCATTCAATTAGTGAAGCGAAATTTTGATCAAACCGTCTGACTAGTCACGGGCGGATCGGATCGGTCCCATCCGTTCCAATCTGATATTCCGTCCGATCCGATCCAGTCCAAAATATCGCCATCCAAAAATTCGGATTGGATCATCCGATCTGAACTATCCGATCCGACATTCTAAGCTGATGGCGTTTGCAATCACAGTTAGCCAACTGTTGCGCAGTTTTTCTTCAACTTCTCTTGCGTAATGAATGAGACGAAACCAATATTCTTCATCGATGCTTCCTTTCTTCCTGCTCGTGGTTAGAGTTGCATGTCAACTTCTAATTATTATTATTATATGATACTAGAGAAAACATGGGTGACTCACAAGGGAACATCGCCAACTATTAACTCAAACTTTACTAGACCAAAAATTGTAATTTGTTCCTACAGTAGGTACAAAAGTGCAGTAAGCTCTGCAAAATATCAGAGGCGTCTGGCCAACTGATTAGCGATGGCGGCGGCCTAAAGTCCTGAAAATTTTTAATTCTTGTACGGTGAGGAGCCCAAGCGTTGATAAAAACATGCAACGTTCTGTCCAAACTCAGTTTTCGGGTTTGGGACTTCCAACACTCGGGTTTCGAGGTTTTTCTCAAAAAACCAAAAAATCCAGAAGAATTTTCAAAATTCCAGGACTTTAGGCGCCGACGACTTGGCCAGACGCCTCTAATATTTTGCAGAGAGCTTTCTTTCGCACCTGGGAAAAAAGTACAATTTCTGATTGTGAAGTTCGACGCGCAACGGTCGGCTCATTCATGAACAGCCTGGATCTTCTTTACTTTGTCAGACTGTAAAGTAGATTCATGATGAGCAGTGTCAAAGCCTTGAGAGGGGCGCTGGTTGTGTCATGGCACCATGATAATGACTACTGCGTGTTCATCATGGGTAGCAACCTTTCGAGAAAAGTTGATGCGTTATTGATTGTCGAAAAAAATTACAAGTATTTATTTCCCATGATCCGATCTGAAACTCATCCGATCCGAAGCATCCGATCTGATCCGATCCAATCCGATCCGATAAACCCCCCCCCATCCGATCCGGCCGTGACGGACTAGTTCTGTGAATAGCGAGCCGACCAGAGCTAAAACCGATGTTGTAGAATTCGATTCAGGTCAATTGCCGCGAATATGCATTCGCGCGTTTCCAGCACATAAGTTATCCATTTTCCATTTTATTCTGCTACCTATTTGCCCTTTGATATGGAACCACCTATCCACCTCACCCTTTAAACAGACAATCCTGGTAGATTTGCAACAGGCCCTTGTTCATGCATGTTCTTCACTGCTTACTTTGGGTTCAATAGCGAAAGGTTGTGCCCCCCTCATGATCAGCCTTTCGACTCGACCTGTGCAGGCATCCACGAAATTTTGCCATGTCGTGTTAACATCAACCACTTACACTGCGCCTACACGACACCTATCCTCGGTGCGAAAAACCTCGAGAAAAGCTGGAATTTTGAAACTTTGTAATCCCCGTGTCAACTTTTGCAAGCGCCCAAAAACTCAAAATTTAAATCGAATTCAAGAGAAATCAGATTGCCAGAAAAAGAGATTCTCGCTGAGTAAAATTTGTGTCGTTCTATCGCTGGCAAATTGTTGCCTCGGCTAAAAACCCGATCGTGGTCAAACTGTCTCTATTCTATCATCCATGCACGCAGTGCGGTTTCCATGGCAGTTATCGGTATACATACCCGTGAAGGCACGTTGCGACAAGACTGGCGTCGTAATAGAAAGTAAGTGCATGTGTTTATTTGGCATTCAGATAAGGAGTATCGTATTGATCCAAGAACTTCGCCCTCTCCTCTCGCCGGGGTGACTCGGAGCATACGTATCATAAAAGCACTCAGGTGCTCTGGGACTTCTTGCTGAGACCTTACAGAATTGTTTGTTCCGTGTTGACTGACTAAAATTCACGTAGCTTTTTATTGAGTGAACAAATCATTTATTGGTGAAAACTTGAGAGACCTTTGTTGCTACTCAAGCAAAGCTGTCTACAACCTTTGTCATAATGGTAAAAAAAGTTGCAATTATCGGAGCTGGTGCGAGTGGTTTGACAGCGTTGAAAGTGTGCTTCGCTGAATACGGCTTCGATGCGTGGTGTTTTGAGAAAACGCACGACCTGGGTGGATTGTGGCGGTACAAGCCGGAGGAATGCGATGGTAAGATGTGTATCATGAGCTCACTAAAATCCATCATATCTTGTGTTTGCTTTGCAGGTGAAGCTTCAGTCATGAAGTCGACGGTGATCAATGCGAGCAAAGAAATGATGTCATACTCGGACTTCCCACCGCCAGCTGAGTACCCTAATTTTATGCATAATCGCGATGTGCTAGAGTATTTTCGATCGTACAGCAGAACATTCGGGCTGTTCGATCGGATCAAATACAATACAGAAATTCTATCGGTCAAACGAGCGGACGATTACGACTCAACTGGCAGCTGGCAGATCGTGACAAAAAATCTAAAGTGAGCGATCAGAAATGTCACGCAGGAGATGTACTCACGGGCACAGGAGAGTAGTGGATGGGACCTCAGTGATGGGTTGGCTAAATATTTGTTAAGGCCCCATGCCCCTGGTCCCTGCTGCCACTGTTGCACCTAGCCGCTGGTCGGAATATTATGGATTCAGTATGGGCATAGCTATACAATCGGTTACTGCAAAAACGAGAAGCTTCTTAAATGCGGGAAAAAAATACTTTTTACCAAAAATGCAAAAAAAAAGTTGGAGAATCTCGCAATAATTTGCTGCAAATAGCCCCTCCCTCGGGATCTGGGCCGTGCTACACATATTTTCATTGAGTGCGCGACTTTGTGCACGCGAATGTTCAAAAACTCAATTTCATTTAAGGTCACGAGATGGGCTCTAAATATACTTAGATATGTCACGAGATACGAGTATGGCCTCGTGTTTAAAAGACTACTTCTAGGAAAAATGGGCAAAGATGTCCTTTGTTCTACGCGAGCAATTTTTCAAAATAATTTTGTGGGCGTGCTTACTCCTGGTTTTGCCTGTAGCCGGCCAGCAGTCGAACCTCATAGCCAAGGCCGAGCGGGGAGCAGCACACACAGCAGCGTCCCACTGTGTGCCTCCACTGGGAGCACCTCCACGCGAGGGCATCCTGGACTAAGCACCAACTTCCTCGGACGATGGAGGGGGGCTTTGAACCCTGCCGGTGTTGGACAGCCCAGACTCGTTTGGCTTCCGTCTCTCCACTCGGAGCTCCTCCATGGTACTGGGTGACCAAGATTCGCAAAAAGTTGATTTCCATGATGTATTCCACGTGACTTCCATGACGCAGATGAACGGATCCGCCAGGATACACACCATCCTTAACGTGGAGTCCACATTGGAAAAGGAGAACTTCCATCTGGATCCACTGTGGCACTCTGTTGACTCCACATGTAATTGCCATAGTGTAGAGGCTCGACTGGCAATCGATACTCTGCACGGAGCCGGCAGCTGGGAGCGTCACCCGTCAGGGTGACGTTTCAGCCATGTACTAGGTCGGAGGACTTAGTAGGCTGCCCTGGGTTTTTGGCGTGGTGCAAAAGCTCCACCGGTCACTCCCTCGAGTAATACGGACCCAGTCGTATTACAATAGTATTTAACTGTAACCACTTGACTTTTACACGGAATTCCATGCGAATCATGCTATTCAACCTGGATTCACCCAAATCCACCTTGTATGCCAGCCAACTCTATTCTCAACTCTCATGCATCCATGTGGCAAGCATGGATGCACACAGTCACGCAAGGATCCAACATGGCAGTGGAGCATGGAATCTGGGGAGTCACCCACGGCCTGGCGTGCAAGGTCAGCGAGGGTTTGTGGCTCGCAAACCGACCTCCATCACGGGGATCGAGCCCGGGACGAGTCCAGCCACTCGCTCCCAAGCACTACAGAGAGACATGCCGAACCGCTGCGGCCGCTTCCTGTGAACAATGGGATGCAGCACTGTAACTTGCACCCATACCAGGGAAATCATATTTTTAGAACTGGGGAGATAACAGTCGAGACTTACGACGCTGTATTTTCGTGTACTGGCCACCACGCTTGTCCTTACACGGCACCGATCAAAGGCATCGCTGATGGCGCATTCCAAGGACGGGTGATACACAGTCACAGCTACAAGGACCCACGAGGGTACGAGGACAAAAGGGTTCTCGTTGTTGGTGTTGGCAATTCCGGTGGAGATATTGCTGTTGAATTGAGTCGAACTGCCGAAAAGGTGAGGTAATCTCTTGCGAGCAGCAGAATTGGGTGTCACCTGACAAGTTGTGTGTGTACAGTCTTGCAAGACACTTTCCTGTTACAAGAGAAAATTATTTCGAAAAATTTTGAAAGCGAGGTTTGCACAATAAGCCCTCAATTATATTCGAGAAGCAAGAACATCGGCTGGGTTTTAGAGATACCCAGTTCTGCAACAATGTCTTCCATAAAGAGTGATATTTAGGGTTCAGCTACTAAGCTTTGCTGCGGAAGCGAGAAGAATAATATCAGTACCATATTTGAAAATTTGAATTTCCCGCTTTGCGCCGTTTATGACAGTTTTACACAGATATAAGGCTCGTTACTTCTAAGTCTTTGAACGATTTGAACTCTAATAAACTGGTTTACTTATGATTTTTTCCCAGTATGACTGTAGTTAATCGTTTTGTTTTCAGTCACGTCACGCGTACAGACTTTGAAGTGTGGACCAATTTGCCTATCATTCATAAATGGACAGCGGGAAATTCAAATTTTTCTTGAGAGTTCGATTTTGAAGGCGGCTAGTTAAATCAATCAGTTAATTAATAATCTAAGCGCATGATAACATTAGCCAGATAACATGGCGCCAAAGTCCTTCTACAATTTCTAGAACCATGTTGTTTAGGTGTACCTGGTCGCTCGTCGTGGCACCTGGGTCCTGAACCGGATACACGACAAAGGCAAGCCCTTGGACATGGCCCTGTCAACCAGATTCTTTCAAAATATAAAAGCATTGTTCCCAAATTTGGTGACAGCTTTTGCTGAGTACAAAGTCAACCGTCGATTCGATCACGCCAAATATGGAATAAAACCGCGGCACCATATTTTCCAACAACATCCCACGATCAATGATGAATTGCCGAATAGGATCCAATGCGGGTCAATAATTGTCAAACCCAATGTCAAAGGGGTGCAATCACCAAACACGATTCTTTTCGAAGATGATTCGCGAGCGGAGAACATCGACGTGGTCATTATGTGCACCGGATATTCATTCGGATTTCCATACTTGGAAGATGGGAAACTGATTCCTGTCGAGGAAAATCGTGTCAAGTTGTACAAGCAGATGTTTGTACCCGACTTGGCGCATCCTGAAACATTGGCAATTATTGGATGTTTCGAAGCCATAGGAGCGTTGATGCCAGTTTCAGAGATGCAGTCAAGGTGAGCATAGAATTTCTACCATTTGGGAATCTACTGAAATAATCACCAATTTTTTAACGTAGGGTCGCCTGTGAGCTTTTAAAAGAAGACACAAGCGTTCGCCTTCCCAGTCGATCTGCGATGCGCGAAGATATCAACAGAAAAACAGAGGTCATGCGTCTTCGATACGTGGAGAGTCGCCGTCACACTCTCCTTGTCGATTACATATCTTTTATGGACGAATTAGCTAAAATTATCGGCGCTAAACCATCGGCACTCGCATTCGCATTCAAAGATCCACGATTGGCCCTGTCCATTGTTTTTGGACCTTGTCTGCCATATCAATACAGATTGACGGGACCACACCCTTGGAAGGGTGCCCGAGATGCGCAACTGACTGCGTGGGATCGCGCTTGGCACCCTACAAGGTCTGTTATAGGGGCGTGTGGCAACGGACGATGCACGTGTCCAGAAGGAAGTCGGTGCAAGGTCAAAGCTGCTGCACAAAAAGTTATTTTAGCTGCACTTATAGTGTTTTTATTTTTCCTGATATTGTTAGCTATATTTTGATTGCATGATGGATAAGTTAAAGGGGGTCGCCCTTGGCCCTCTCAATCAGACGTATCTGATCAAGAGGCCAAGACCCCACTAAGATAAATCAGGGAGTCGCTCCCAGCAAAGAGCAGCTGACTAAATTCAGCACATTTGAGCATCAGAATACAGTTTGAGCAGTTGTGATGCGTGCACAGAAAACAAACCCTGCTCGCATCTCCTTCATCCTTTCATCCAAAGATCTTAGAATCAACTAATCTTAAACGTAATCCAGCAGGATCTATGTAATCTGGCTATATAACTTGGTGAAATCTAGCCGACATGTAATTCGCACTTGATGCTTTGCATTCAGAATGCTTTTCTAAATTCATATTCAAAGGACAGGGGACTATTAAGTGCAAGATCAGGCAATTGTGGCCAATGCCTGCGTCTGACTGCTAATTGACAAGAGATCAGGTCAGAGCACGATCATCTGCTGTCAGACGATTTCTCAGTTCCGTCATGATTGTGAGACTCATGTGACGAACCAGACTGATAGAAGGGGGCACAGGGCCTTCGATCATAAACTGAATTGTGCGCCCGACTTCTAAACAGTATGTTTCTGTCACACAGCCATAGGATATGCCAGCTCGTAAAGCAAACTATGATATCAGATCTCAGTGGTTTCAAAACGTCGGACCGGCTGATCACATGCTATGCCGATTGATAACGCTGAACCCAAAGTGGAAAAGCGGTTTTTGGTTTTGGCATACAAAAAAGTCAACTTCCACAGCCCAAAACCCGTCCCAGCCTGACCCAGAACACAAGAAAATGGATTTCGGGGTCGTGGGGGCCAACACATCCCTCGTCCCCGCCCGAGCCAAACTTTTTGCAAAATCGGCCTCTGGCGGACATAATTCCTCACTAGTCTAGAAATAAACTCTGCCAAAAAGCACGAGGCTTCTTTATGGATTCTGACCAACCAAACATTGAAACTTTCAAAATTTGGACCTGACTGACCTGATCTCTGATTGCGAGTCGACAAGAAATCAGGTCAGAGCTCGATCATCTGCTGTCAGACGATTTCTCAGTTCCTGCACAGTCAGACTGACTGACTGACGCAGACTAACATGTCGAAATAGACTAACTGGGCTGGGGGCATTGGGCACTCGAGCGGCCAGGGTCTTCGATCACGGCAATGATCTCATGCACGCACACATGCTCACGCTGACGAATAAGGCTGATCCCAAGTGGAAAAATTGCTATTTTGTGTGTGGTTCGAAAAAAGGTCAACCTCACAACCCCAAACCACTCTGCCTAACAACCTGACCCAACCCGAAAACCCAAAAAATGGGTTGGGTTGGGTTTTGGGACCGAATAAGCGCTTACCTGGGTAAGCGCTACATATACTCGTGTATGTCAATCAAAGCTTGAATAAGTGCCAGGTCTTTTCAAAATATTGTTTTAAAAGTGAGCTTATCGAATCTTTTATGCCCCAGGCCTTGCTGGACTCCACCGCATACCCATACCTACCTTTTACAGGTACCATGAGCATGAGTATTTGTGCAAAATTTTTCTACAGTAAAAGGAGTCAGCTTTTTTGCAAGCTTTTGCCACACAAGAGGTCAGCAGGCGTTGGCCTTTGAAGCAAAATGTTTTTTCGCTACGAATATCAATCCTAACAAGATCCTCGTTTTCTTTGTTAGACACCCCTCGCTTGAGCGGGACCTGGTCTCCTCTTTCTACTGTAGCTAGGTAGCAGTCAAACCATATTATCATGACCGTGTGGGGTTGACACACGGCACCTTCCCTCTGTGTCTCGTCCATATCATGGAGTGGAGCTCCAATTTCTTATTAACTTCTATTGACATATTTCATTGCTAAAAATGGTTTTCATGCTCGTTCACTTGACATATATTCGGATGTGCCGTGAATGATGCTGTCGCGAAACGATATTGTGTGGGAAACAGTAGCTTTTACTTGCTCAGCGAGGTACATTTCTTGCCTGCCATATTGCCAGCACTACAATCGAGGCTAATTCGGAAACCCTGCTATGCTCGTTTCCATGAGCTTGTTGTAGAGTAGATGGCAGTCACGAAGTAGTCGCGCACTCTGAGCAGCCCCTTGCTACTCGCAGGTTCTGTGTGAATGTCGACTGCTGGAAACATTTGTATTAATCAAAGGCCACGGGCACATCTCTTGCTCTGACAAATTATGGAGATAAACTCTGTCATTCATATTTTCTTCGGCGCCTTAACTTTAGTTAGACCCATTAGGGAGAAAATAATACGCGATGATAGGCGCGAAAACGACCCTTGGTGGAAGCCATTAGAAGCCTAAACGCTTAAAACAGACCTGAAACCCCTAGAAGTGTTTTGGGTGGAACTTTTCAAAACACATCTCAAGTTATTCAAGTATTTTTATCTCACCAACATCTTATTAATGACTCATTGCTACAACTGATCCAAACAACAAAGTCCATGTTTCTTTGCCTGTTTCTTCAGACTCCTCGACTCGTCCTCCCGTTCTGCTAACATATGCCTGCATGAAGCGGCGGTCTGAAAGCTCATGCTGATCGTGTTTGTTCTGGCCTGTGTCTCACACAAGTTCAATTAGCCTTGCACCCACTGAAAAGCCGAGTGGGTGCCAGGCTACCACGAGTAATAAAGGCCAAGAAGTCTCTGGAGATTTCATTGAGTAGATCTCGTCTTCGTCTGCCCGCAGTCGATACCTAACTGACAAAAGCCGCGATGACGATCTGAAGCTGGAAAAGACACAACTTGATTTGCCGCCTCCTTGTCCTTCCTTTCCTTTCGTTTCAATTCTGGAAACTTTGGTTCACGGCTCGTCAGCTTTCTTATTGGCCTAGATAGTTGAAAAGAAGTTCCTTGTTTCTGGTTTTGTAACGAGTTTCTGCCTCGACGGGAGAATGGAAACGAAAGACGGTCTCAAAAATTCAACGACGAATTTCTATTTGAATATTGATGATCGCTATCATATTGTTGGAGGACTCGTGTGTTTCTGCACTAATTTTATTGTTTTGTTCAACTGGCAAAGTCTAAAACGTCATCGAGGTTTTGTCATTCTTTTAAATTTGTGCATAGCCAATGCTTTGAAATCTTCTATTTACTATATCAGTGGATTTGAAACCATATTTAGAAGATACTATTTCGAAGAACACGCTGTGGGTGACCTGACCAGACACTGGGTTTGGTTTGGGTTATTTCTTGGCCACCAGTCAGTCTGTTGGTCCACACTGAGCCTGGCTTTCGACCGTTTCGCGGCTGCTGCATATTTCGAACAATATTGTGAGACTAGGAAATGGTACAAGGCCGCAGTGATAACAGGATGCTGGACTATGACGGCCATGACATGCCTGGCATCGTGGCTATACTCCAGAAAGAACAATTCAAATATCTGGTACGAAATCGCATTTGTTCAAAAGGCAACGTCTCCTTTTATTGGATTTTTCCGATGCCTCAATGCGGCAAGTTCGATTTCGTGTTTTATATTTCTATTATCCACGATTATTGTTTTCGCGAAACGCGTAAATGAGAAGAAGAAAAGCAAAAAGAAATGGACGGCTGCGAAAGTGGGTACACTGAGAAAAAAGGGTATGTCTGGCCCGCCGCCATCGCGACAATCTCTTTGCGTCGAGAGCTCCAGGAGAACTCACAGAGGCGGAACTATAGAGTTGGTTGCCACTTTGACAAGCCTCTACTTTAATGGAATTATGTGGTTGTTACCCGCTATCGTCTCTTTTATTCGGACAGCATCAGCAGACAGTTTAAATTTCAATCCTACCACTATTTTCATATTGACTTTGTTCCAATCCTGGCACGGCAGCATCGATGTGCTTGTGCATACCACCAAGATCATGATTGCTGGTAGAAAGCTTCTGTTATGCGGAGAGCGCGTTAGAGGCAGAAGATCATCACTATTGTTAGCAGCTGGAGGGCCGAGTTTTACGGCCTCCTATCAAGCTTGTTCTAGCAATGCTGCTAACACAAGCTGTCTCTACTTGGAGTACACAAGCGTTGATGAGTCTGGTTTATCGTCTTATTAGTGTCTAATTTTGAATATAACGATCTCGTCCTTGGGTACGCTGTCGCTGTAGTCATGCAGCCATCCTATCGTGACTTACCCGTCAACATCAGCATCACCTGGCGAGGCAGAGTAATTAGGATATTAAGCAGCGACCCACGGTGCCTACACAATCTTGTATGCACTGGCTGACCGTAGAAAATTGTAGCTTTCTGTCCAATACGTATAGTTCATCCTCGTGTTATACCTCCGCAAATTCAACCCTGGCTTTGCCCCAATCAGGGAAAACTGGGGATTCTATTGTATGACACCTTGCAGTAACAACACCCCCATCAGGTTGCTATGGAAACTGAAGACCCATGGTCGGTGATCACACAAGATGGTGTGCACCGTGCCAAATTTTAACGAGCTATCTTGCACTCCGTTAGTTCGATGCGACGCATTTGGACACATGAAAATGTGCTCGTAAAATACGAGTAGCGCCTAAGCGCGTGCTTATTTGACGCACCGCTTCGAGCTATGATTTAGCCTTAGAAAATGCCTTTCTACTGCCCCCATAATTAGGCCTTGCCTTGTTCAGACGTTCACTTCCGTCCGAGTCATGAGACGTCCCGTTTCACATCCTCTCCATAACAGCAACTCACTTCTGTGCACGTGCCTGCCTCCGAAATTGCCCCTGCTAATAAGACCAGCTGTCAAAAGCAACATCTTTGTAGCCGTTTCGTCTGGGCAACCTCCGTCTTATGTACATATCACAAGCAGACATGCCAAGACACTCGCGCCTTCATTCTAAAAGTCGAGCTCAAAATAAGATATTCTGAGGAAACAGTGTCTAAAATTAGGCCCTCTCTTTTCGACGAATCATCCCGAGTGATTGTTCAACAACTAAAATTCTTTTGGCGCTAAAAGCACGTCAGCAACGAAACTACGCATTCTTTTGTTGACTTGCAAAAATGAGTCAGTTAAGCACGAGTTTCCAGTTCATAATCGCTATTGGAAGCTGGCAACTGCTGTTTGTGAGGAAAAATATAAAGAGAGGCGCAATAGTTCGCTCATGTCACCAAGTGACCCATCGTGGGTGTAGATCGTGCGTTTTGGTAGTTCGAATTTGCATAAACAAGGTATCGCAGTTAAAAGGTGCAGGACTGGGTTGAGGTTTTAGTTCAAGTGAATACTGATAATACATTGAGTTAAAAGGATTTGAATATTTTACACATTTTTACGACGAATTGCGACCATGCAGATTTTTATTTTATTGAAGATTCGATCTATTATTGAAGAATCCACGCACTTATTACATTTTAATTCAGGAACTGCGCCCGTGGCTAAGGTACTGCTGCTGATGATTCTCTTAACCGTTCTCGTCCATTTGAGATTTCCCCAGTGGACTTTGGTCAGCTTGTGCTTCCTGGCGGCAATTCCAGTATCGTCAGTCCTGACGAGAAAATTAATCAAAGCTGTTCGACAATGGGGAATCGAAAGAAGACGACGCGAGAAGGTGCAGGCGAGAAGAATTTTGGGACTTACATTGTCAGTGTGCTTTGAAGAAAAAGGTGAAAGTGAGGACTGAAATACCATGTATTTTGATGAGGTGAAACTTTTCTGAGAAACTGCTCCGCCTGCTTGGACTTGATGTGCAGATGCAGTGTACATTGTTGCATGTGCGAGTGTCTTTTAGTACTGTCAGTAATGTACTCGTGCACCTGCCAAGATGTATGTAGTGTATGTGACTGTATGTGACGTTCATAGTACTGACTATAGCGCCCAAAGATGTGAACAGAAATTCAAATTGTGATTGTGGTGTATGTGTATAAATTAGAGACACATATAGTTCAGTTGTCGACAAAAATAGACATATGCGGGTGCACTCCACATTTTCGATCCGAATTAACCCCTCTGAGACACGTTAAAAAAGAGGACTTTCAAGTGACTAGTCTCTGACGCCTTCAAGAATTGTTATCCCTTGAGTTTTCAGCTTCTAAATATTCGTGACCTACGCCTTCCTCCGTTTCGCCACCAGTCGCACTGCTGACGCTCAAAATCTGCAATAAACCATCAAAACTAAAGTATCGTAAATCATAACATGCTGCCCTGGGTCTATAGGATTTCAAAGGGATTGACGCACAGTGTATGTCCTGCACGAAAGTACAGTACATAGTGTGAACCACCATGCACTTTTGTAAGTGATAAAACGGGGAGGGTGAAAAAGAGAAAACATTAAATCTAAATGGATTCTAAAATTAGGTGCTGATATTTCCGAATGATTCTACCGCAAAAGATGTAAATGAGGGGGGAATGTGACCAAGCCCGGCAGGCGTAGGAGAAAATGTGGCCGACCAAAGTCGACGGGACAAAACCTCCGATTGGAGCAAGCCGATTGGAAAGCCTTGCAACTATGCCTACGGCTGAAACATCAACTCGAGGGGTTGACGTTTCCCGACTAGGGGAGATCGTTAAATTCTCTCTCACTCGCCATGGTTTACCCAGCATACATGCCGACAGTCAGAAATTCAGCCTATAAAAGCGTAGTCCCTAAATTTCGCTATTTTTTGGTGCGCAATCACTGAATTTTGACATTTTCGGCTTGAAATTACCAAATTTCGCAGCACCCAATCCATAAAGTAGCAAATCTCTGTTGTGTTCCTGACAGCCATTTCTGTTTTGTAGACTCTCAGAGTAATGCTTCAGGACTGAAAGTACATCCATCAGAAACAACAAAATTGTGTCGAAACGTGAATGCGCCTTGTGACCTGCTGCTGCTGCCATCGCATTTCCATTAAAGTCAGAATCAGGACTTGCTTCAATGCTATCCAGATTGGTTATGATTGTTAGTATCATTGTTTTAGTGTATCCATAGCTGAATACTCTGACGCTATCCATCTAATCTGGAAGACGACACCACAAATGACACCAATGGGCACTGCAGATGGACAGGAGCACAGAAGCACAGATTGCGCAAAATTTTCTCACGCGCGCAGAATAGATTTTTTTCTTGGCCGCGACTGCGCAGTCGCCCCATTTTTTCAAAATTTTAAAAAATTTTGGAGGTTAGCCTTCAATGATTATAGGCTATTGTCGGCATGTATGCCCCAGGCAAAATGATTACAAGAGTAAGATTGAGGAGCGATATGCACTCACCGAACTAGGCGTAATAACACCATTTTGGATGACAGTGCCAGGCTGCTCCCGTTCATTTTTCGCTACCACTTGCAACTGCAATTCTTCGACCTAAAACAGAGAAATCAGTAAGAGCACTAAGAAAACAAGATAGCATTGACATTCTCACTTTTAATTTATTAAGAACGTTGTTACATCGATTATAAATTTGCATCAAGCATTGTTCCTGCGTTTTTGCGCTGGCCAGCTCGGCCATCAACCACGCGGCGTGACTTGCTCTGGATGCAGTCGACGACGAACCCTGCTGGAATTGCATCACATGATCAGAAGATTCGGCTGCCGCAGACGTACTCGCCGTTGGTTCAATCATGTTTCTGAAATATTCAGTATCAGAGTGTCATCAAACGCCACTCGTAATCAATGGAGACAGGTCAGGGTCAATCAAGGGCACGATGGGTAAGAAAGCAGCTATACTAAAAGCACATAGGACTGGTCAGTCTAACTCTAGTCAGGGTGGTGCGTGAAGAAAGGCAAAGGAAATGAGTCGAATGTCCACGCTTCGAAAAAAACTCCACGCTTCGATTCACTGCAATACAAATATGCATGGTCTGTCGGCCCTGTGTTCATGCATACCCTGTCGAGTATACGATCCACATAGTTCCAAAAAGTGAACTAACGATTAAAAGAAAACTTTTCTATGGACATTACCGTAAACGTGCGTGCCGTGCAGAAAACTTCCGATGCCGCAAGTATCAAGAATTCGCGCCGAGCGTAGATCTCGGATCGGAAACATATCTTGGAAAGGGGACAGCAGCTCAAGACTAAGAATAGAAAAAACCAAACATTGAGAAAATCGAATGTTGTAATTTCTGCCCAATAATATGAAAACTTGGCCATTATAGGCTATTTTATCTTGGCCATTTTGTACAGTATATTTATTTAGGTAGGCCTACGAATTTCGAAGATATTATAGTACTGAACACCCAGATCCCCGAACAATTCATCCTTACTTGTCCCCTGTTTTTAACCGAATTCTGGCTTTGATCTCAGGCAGTCAACGATCGCAGTCACTGTTCGCTCTAAAAAAGTTCCTACCACCGACCGTGATTTTTCTGATTTACATTTCTATTTTGTGCGTCTCACCCGCTTATAGCAGACATGAGAGTAATTAAAGGGAAAGGAGAGGGAAATTGGCGGGAAGCTTGAATTCGCAAACTATCGCTTTCGTCGTTTCGAGTACAAACTACAGTGACAACCGTACGAATTCATGAATACTGTTCATGAATCATGTTCTAGGTTGCCGTTTGTCCAAAGTCGTTGACCGTCCGTCTAGCCGTGCCGAGTAATGTACATATGAGGATACGAGAGAGGTAAAACCCAATCGAATCTCAATCATTCACAGAAATCGAAACGATTTCCGTAAATTGGATTTGTTAGGCACGCTGCACCATAATTTTCACCTGCTTCATCTTTCAGAAAAAATTTTGAAAGAAAAATCAAGCGGTGCCTCTGTTAACAGCTGTCTATGTGATATGGTGCGCACAGTTTCTGATAAAGTTTCATAAAAGATGATGTACTTGCTAATCATAGTCATGATTGATCATAATTTGTATGCTGTCGATGACAGCCTGGAGCGGATTGACCGCTCTCGTATCCTTATACATTAGTCGGCAACTCTGCACGGTCGTCAAGGCTGGACAATCGACAACCTAGGATGCCTAGGCACGGAATTCATATTTCCAGTGTGTCGAGAGGAAAGAGTGATTGTAGCGGAGCACTTATATGCCGTGTCGATTAATGATAGGCCAAAACGTGATAGATACGATAAGGTAGTGCATCATCACGAGGGTCTTTGTTTTCTTCGCCCGTTCCTGTAGGTAGGCTCATTTTTTGTGCTGGGTAGTCGACGGCTTACCAGCTCCATCGAGATTTTCACCTATAATAATATTGAGGATATACAGTAATGGCTCTTTTCGGGTCAGATCGGAAGATATTCCCTCATCATCACCATGTTTTACTGATACCTCAAACACTTAAAAGTTTACCCAAGCAGGTACAGGACGCGAAAGAAAAACCTATGTGGGAAGGTTAGTGGCTTGAGGGATTTTGTCTGCCGGACCTCTCATGATTAGCACAGGTGTCCATCTCCGTTACATAAGAATGGTTTCATTTAACACGATTTCGCTCTTGTTCCTGCCATTCGCCACAAATGGTGTTTTCTAGGTTTTCTTACCTGGTATGCTCAGAAGATAATTTGCTGTTTTTGGATTTGCCACTGCTCCAACTATGCCTTGAGCTTCTTCGCGTTTCACTCCCAAATAAGTGCCACCAGCACCACCCGGGAGTGATGCCGACCTCCTATCGCTGTAGAACCCAGCACCGACCTGATCAACACCAGCGTCAGCCTTCAGTTGCACATCCAGCGAGTTGCTTCCACCATCGTTCAATGCAATCCCCTGATCCAAGTGGAGACCTTGCCCCACAATGCAGCCGACCAGGGAGAGCAGGACCAAACGGCTTCCGTTCATAATCGAGTTGGATAACCGACGCGAGTGCCAAAACCAAACCCAGTGGCAGCTTATAAACGTACAAAAGTATAAAAGTAAAAGACTGGTAAAGTACTGAAATCGTTTTTACAATCATCGCCCATGAAACATTCATTATGACAGCAGCTGGCATATTTGACACTCTCACAAAAGATGCACCTCATAAGGACGCAATGACGTTGCTGAACTGCAGAAGGCACAATAACAGAGTCCATTATCGCTGTGAAATTAAAGTTGCACTCGCATTTTCCCACAGTGTGGGATAAACCAGGACATTTCCGTTAGCTGGGTGACTTCAAATATGATGAGGTATAGTCGCATTTTTTCCCTTCGGCAGCTGGCGATGGGTTCGTTTCAAAGTAGACGCGATTTCTTGGTACAGTAGTTGCCCCTCAGCACACAAATACAGATTGCCTGCCTGTGCATTAAAACCCCCTGGAACGGCATTGATATGCTCTTGCGTTTGCTATGCTCATCATTCCTTTCATCACGATCCAAATTTCGAAAAGTTAATGCCACGATTATGTAATTTTTTTGGTTATCTTTTTTTACTTACGATTAGTTTGTGGAATTGCATACAGCCGAAATACTTTTTCTCTTTTGTTAGTCCATTGCTAGGACGCGCATGCAAAGCTGGTACCTTTCGTCTTCTGAAACACGGACCTTGCCATTCAGCTGGTCACGGGTGCAAACTGATTTCATAAATTAGCCTGATGCCTGTGGTAAAAACTGCCTGAACCAGAAGTCCGTTTATGAAACTTTACAAGGACACTACGGGGTGTGGTATAAGTTCTGTAACTTTACGTTTTAGACAAGTACGTGAATTTTCAACCACTAGTTAAAGGTGGCCTGTAAAGGCTGCTTCAAATCCATATCAAAGTTAACCGATCAAGGTCGGTGCTATATATCAGGATACAACTTGTATATACAGAAAAAATCCTATTTTTACTTTTTATATACCACGCTATGCTGTCAATGGCTGTTCCGAAATTTGCAGCATCTAAGCAAGCAGCGAGCTGCTAGGAAGTGAAAGCAAAACACTGGCTTTTGGTCTGGCATGTCAAGCTGTTAAGCGAGCATGAGAAATTTCTTCTGCCGATCTCACTTATAAATTCTCCATTACTTGTTTCCGCTGTAGCAATCAGACACTTCTTTCGGGACTCCGATGATAGCGATATTGTGCGAGCTGATTTCTTATAGAAAAGTGTGGTCTATATCATGAGATGAAACTGAAAAGTTAGTCAAGCGATCAAGCAGCATCAAATGAAGGTCGCGAGATATCTCAGAGGGTGTCGCTAATAAGTGACGGAGACTGTGAAGAAAAAACGCGCGATTCAACGAGACTGTGCTGTACGGGTTTGGTATCCATGCTGGATAAGGATTCGCCGTGACAGAAAGAGTGACAGTAGCAAAGTACAGTACTATCTTGCGCCATGTTTAATTCCTTCTAGGACACATTACAGATAAGATGAGTTACAGCATCTCCGAGAGTACTAGATAATTGTTATTCCCATCGCTCGTCCAATAGGCTCACTTCTTCATCTCGGCAGTCGACGGCTGTCCAGCCCCATCGAGTATTTTTCCTTGAATAATTTTAGACACATCACGTCTCTTCTCTAAGTATGAGGTCAGAAAATGTACACTTTGGGAAAGGTTGGTGGTTTGTACTCAACAAATGCCCTCTCAAAATCCAGGTTTCTAGTCCTGTCAACGAAGCCAAAACCAGGTTAATAATAGATATCTCGTAGCGTACGGATCAGATGTAAACTGTAATTCGTAACTATTATGGAGGTGTAATTCATAAATAGTATGGAGATCAGACTATTTTCTGCGTGATTTTTAGCACAAGGGTTTCTTATTACGTAGACATGGTCGCACATTCCAACCCATCCCCTCAAATTGTTTTCTAATTTTTCTTACCTGGAAAGCTCGCAACAACATTTATGGTTTCTGGATTAGCTAGCAAATCAATTGTGTTCTGAGCTTCTTCGCCTTTCAGCCCTAAATACGTGCCACCACCGTTTTGAAGCGATCCCGAGCGCCCATCGATGTTAAACCCAGCACCGACCTGATCAACACCAGCGTCGGCCTTCACTTGCACAGTAAGCGAGTTGCTTCCACCGTCGCTCAATGGAATCGCCTGATCCACGTAGAGTCCTTGTCCCACAATGCAGCCGACCAGGGAGAGCAGGACCAAAAGGCTTCCATTCATGATGTCGAGTTGGACAAGTGACGCGAGTGCCACAACCAGACCCAGTGGCAGCTTATATACCACGCTGTCATAACAGGTCCGACTGGTACAGCATTAAAATCGCTTCTCACAATCATCGCCCGTGAAATATGGATTGTGACAGCAACGCTGGCATATTTGACACATTCACAAAAGATTCACCTCAGAAGCACATAATGGCGTTCCTGTATTGCAAAAGAGATGTTAACTGGGTCCATTATCTCTGGAAAATAAACATTGCTCTTGCATATGTGAGAAACCAGCAGAGGATACTTCCGTTGGCGGAGTGGCTTCAACTATTGGATGTGAATCTGATGCAATAATGCTGAGTTACAATCTTTCTTTTGGGCCACCGTGCTCGGCTCACGATTAGCGTGCTGGTCTTGGCAGGGAATCTCCGACATCGGAGACTCGCTGGCCAGTCTGTCAAGAAAACTCCATTTCGGATGGCAGCAACGGTGATGAGAAACAGAATATAAAGGAAGAAACTGCGTGCAACTGTAAAGAAGCCAAAAAGAAATGAACATAGCGCAAGACAAATGCACTGCAGTCTAGCATAGTAGCTTTGCATGAATGCCTTGTACATAGCGTACACTGAGGTAGTGTGCACTTTTACGCATGTCCACAAAGAGATTATTTAGCCGCTTGGTCTTTTGAAGCGGGTCACTAAGCTCTATATGATGTCGAAGACTGGAAGAGGTAGATAAATTCATCGGATTAGTCGTGAAGCGTATGTAACAAGCGTCCGAAAACCGAGTTTTGGCTTCACAGAATAAAAAATTGTTAGCAGTCTGGCTCTAGTGATGCACTAAATGATGAGTCTCCTTGTCGGGACGTGCCAATAACGGGCCCATAGCTCACTTACTCCCAGCCAAGACCCAACCAAAGAGAGTGCCATAAGATAAAAATCCAGCTCATTAGGGCAACTATTCATAGCTTGCGTCAATTGGTGAATTCACAAGTCCCTAGCGTGCAAAATCTGCAAGTGAGAATATCTGAATTTTCAGTCTATGTTTTACCCAAAACAAGCCAACTTTTATGCCGGATTAGGACGAAAATGCATTTGTTGCTTTGCAACCATGGGAGATTGGTCTATGAAAATTGCTTCAATATCGATACAAATCGAAACCGATCAAGGTCGGTAGCCAAACATGTGCATATCATGAATTAAAGCAATAAAAAGTTGGCGAAAATCGACTTTTATTACTAGGAAACAGGTTTGGGCAGTGGCCGTCTGAGTTTAGCCGAATCCAAGCAGGCGGTTAGCCTGGAGGGAGAGACCGGAACAATTTATATGGCTGACACAGCAGGCTCTTAAATGTGGGTTTTCTGGTTCCCTACAATTTTTAAATGAAATTCTTTATTGCAGCATAATATTTATTATAGGCAGACATTGCATAATCAATAACATTCTTGCGTTTTCTTCCACGGCGAATCTAACTTTCACTACGCTCATCGTTTTCCTTGTTCCTCTGTCGCTGGTCCATCAGCGCCAGCAAGTATCTGATCTGTAATTCAAGCTCGCAATGTGGTCTCGTCCGTCACTCACCTCTTTGGCAGTTTGGAAGCCGCAAGGTGCCGTATTTTTCCCAAGCCCCTTTGGGAATTTTTTTGAAATCCGTCTATGAAAGGCTCTTATTCGAGGGAGAAACGAAGTCATGCGGTGTCCCTGAACATGCAGCATGCGTACGTCCAGTATTCTACTGTACTAGAGAACCGTTCAGCCCCTCTTTAGTTCACGCAGAATAGTATAGTGTCAGGGGCACTACTTCGTTTGTGATCTTATATGCCGAAATGTGTTGGCCCCCTTCACTCAATGAGTCCCGCCTCTGACTGTCAAAACGCCACATACACGGATTGTTTAAGAAAGGAGAGTGGAAATTGCCATGCAAGCTATTACTGGAGCACGAAGCATTGATGCAATATTGTCAAAAAATAATAAAATTTTCGTACCTGGCGCGACAATCTGCACAAGACCGTTAGGATCAGCCAAGGATTGACCAACGTTTGAAATGACATCCTTCAGATTCGCACCCAACACGCTGACTCCGCTTTTATCCACGACGAGCGCACTCCCCAAAGTGCCATCGTCGAGATCTTTCCTCGATATACCGGCCAGTGTACTGGACACCAAGCCAACAACAACGATGAAGGCGAGCGCAGATTGCATGACTAAGTTCTGTACGATGAAGAGGGAAATAGTGCGACGACAACATGATGGCTAGAGGATGGTCAATCAGCATTTTATATCGGTTGAACATTAGTGAATTTACTAGTTCCCGTTGCCATCAGCCATAAAGTTCGCGTCGTAAAAGCATTGAAATCGAGCATTACGCTTTGTCAATAATCATAAAATATTATGAGCCAACTGGAACTTGGTGCATTTGGAGTCAGTTACTCGTGCGCATGACCAGAGCAGGTAAGAGATTGAAGGCATAATGGGTTAGGCCTAAATGAACTTTTTGGGTGATTATGAATGAGATAGCCGAGAAAATAGAATTCATTGGCTCTCTATAATTGCACTTTGCACTCGACAGTGTATCATCTATGAGACTCGTGCATCACAGGACAGGGGCAAGCAGACACACCCTTTCAAGATCGTGACTGCTCGACCTTGTCTCGCCATCGATGCCCCTCTGTTTCTATCCACTTGAACACTAATTCGTGCAAAGCAAAAGACATCAGCCAGCGAACTGGCCGAAAATTTATAACTCTGCGTAACGAGTAGGGGCAGAGCAATTGCGCACGAACTTGTTGTCTTTTCACTTTCTGCCACCCGCTGCTCTTCCACTTCTGTCTGCCCCGCTTGGTATCCGTCTGGCACCAGTCGCAAGTGTCAGTGCGTATAATTCTTCCACCAGGCGGGGGCAAAACAATCCTGTGCCAAGACGGCTGGTGTATTAGAATCATTGCAAGAATGTACGTGCCTTACGTGGTCGCCCAGTGCATAGCTTTACTTTTTCTGCTGGCCGCATTAGGTCTTACGGCTGTTTCAATCGGCACCAATTACTGGTCAGAAACTATTTCCCTCCTTAGCCAACATGGTCTGACTGCGGAACAATTGAACAAACTGCCGTCCTCTTATCACGAAATTGAAAAAGTAGATGGCCTTTGGCGAGAGTGCTCGGCTGTATTTTCAATCAGTAATAAACTGGTCGAAGGCACCGATGATGAGTTCGTGACCACGAGGGCACTGGTCTATGAATATTGTTTTAATCGATATCAAAATGTGGTCGATCAAAGTCGTCAGCTGCTCAGTGATACAGAATTCGACTTGGCAAAAGTTGAGCCCGTTAACCAGGGCATACATTGTAAGTACTCTCGTTCTGTTTGCCGAGGCTTTCGTGTTTTGCTTATCTCCTCGTTCGTTTGCAGACACTTTTATTCTACTTTTAGCCCACTAGGCTGCCAAGTAATTTGTATCTTTTACTTTCTCAGGGTGGCAAATCGCATCCATGGCAGGCATGTGCATAGGCGCACTATTTGGAGCAGCAGCCACTTTTACAACGCCTATAAATTATCCTAAATGTCGCGGGCTGACTGCAATGTTGGTTCTAATAGCTGGTAGGAATCGGGTGGGTATCTTTTTCCAAATACTATTTAATCCAATTCTAGCAATTTTCTGCGGCGTCAGTGTCATAATTTATTCGTGCCAGTACGACCGAGTCGATGCCAATTATCAAAATCAGATGCCAACCACAATTTTAAAAACAGTAAGGCACGCATACACATATCATTCACTGATAAAACTTGTAAGAATTATTTGCATTTTTTAGCATTTCGGTTGGTCGCTTTGGTGCGCCGTCGGTGCTTGCGCTAGCTTTTTGGCAGCCGGTTTGGCTTTTGTGGCTTCAGCCAAAATACGTCACCTAAGAGATTACTCTCGAGTCATGTAATATTAGCTGTTATGTGATTGATATTTCTGAGGTGATTTGATCCATCATCGAGATATTTACATAATGCCATGAAAATCGATTGCAGTAAATACTTAGTTCTGTGTTTGTTCCCTCTCACTTGCTTCTATATGTCAGTAAATGTGGGGACTATGGGTCGTATTCTCCGCGAAACGGAGGCAGGATGGTGTTCCTTAATCACACTGATCCACATGAGTGCACCAAGGCCACTGCTAACTACATAATATGTTTATGGTGACGGAATAAGTTAAGAGCCCAATCAGCTGACAATGAGAGGGGCCATTGCGCTAAGGTGTGAGGGTGGTCCAGCGGGTCGATGATTGTAAGTGTCCTGATAGTTTTTGCAGCCAGCGCGCCCAGGCGGCGGGAGAAAATCGAGACAGAAATCTATACATCAAATACCCCGACTGGAGGCAGGTGTCTCGCGACTATACATGCCCTAGAAACATCAACCAAAGAGGTTGATGTCTCCCAGCCAGGGAGAGTATCGATCTACCGACCGCCCAGGAATGCTGGTTACATTTTTTTGGTGCTCAGTGGCCGAACTTTGCCCGTTTGAGAATGGATATCGTACTGTAGAGTCCCACGGTTGACGGTTGTTCGAGGAGGCCGCACCGCACAGTGGGACGCTGTCAGATTTAACTTTTTTGCGTCCGCTTTCAGAAATAATTGCGACAACAACGACCGAAGCGCAGTTACAGTGTGATACATACAGACAAACGCAAAGGCTTATTGGTAGACAAACCTGCTACTAAACTAAACTGATCTCGGTGTAAGGAGACCTAAAATGACCACTTGATTTTGTATTTTGTATTTTGTTAACTATCATACCCATAACTCACCACATTGCCAAACACGGGTATGAGGACTGGAGGCCCATAGAATCTCACAGTCCTTCATTGTAGAATAGCTGCCTCTGAACCGTGTGCGCATATAAATGCGAGCATTGGTGGATTTCGGCGTCGATTTATTATTTGGCTTTGGAAATGACTTGCCAGCACTAAAGGATACAGATCAGCTCATGAAAGTAATCCGGTTGCTTCAATGTAGCATTTGCTTCAAGAATAGCAGACTTCGCTTTATATGGTTGTCAAATGATAAAAAAGAGTGAAACACATTCAGTTTGATTCTTAGAGGTGAACGAGGCAGCAGCACTAAAAGAGTACGTCTCCAGCAAAAGCATTTCCCCTTTTTTGTGAGCAGACAATACAGATGTGAGGCTAGAAAACAGGTGAGAAATAACTGCTTTCAGCATGCGACCGCCACTGACACTGGCGTTCTGTCTAGCGAAGCCTTTTCCTATAACTTATGCATATAGTAGTCAGTGATCTGAGGAGGAAAATACGAAGTAGGGAAGGCTGGGAGCCTTCTTGTGTGATCTTATCTGCAGTGCCGCTGATCATGACGTTTTGCTGTTATGGCGGCGCAGTACATTTGCCAAGAGCACTTTTCATTTGTCATTTTTTTAGCCTATGTCATCTCCGCACAGTATCTTTTGCACAGATTTAGCAAAACATAAAGAGTATTTTTACAAAGCCTAAGATGATAACAGCACAGTGTGATGAAAATTATGTTTTTTGCCTTCGCAATCCGTATCATATAATACAGAGGATCAACCGCCTACGAGGAGGGTGCTTATTCGGAAAGTAACTACAGTATTTGGGGAGGTTCTCAGAAATGCACCAGACTTAAGAAATGGTTTTAAAGAATTTCACAATTGTTTTCTTGAACTGTTCTTATGCCTGGATACAATCGCAACTTTTCACTCGTTGAACTGCCTTCCTTCTCCTCGAAAGGCTCCTGTGTTCACACCACCGCAGGAATTTGGGTGTGATTTCGTGACAAAGTTCCAAGACTGCACGCTGTACATATAGTATAATCATACTCATAGAAACATGCGGACTTCTTTGATAGAGGTCACGGAGGGGCCTCATTCGAGGGGGCACATGATGGAAGATGCCGTGTGAGTAGTGGCTGATTGTGAGGCCTGACAGAGCGTGTTTTGGGTAAAAACCTTCAATGGCAATCGCTGATTAGCTTGATTTGTTCAATTAGGTTTATCGTTTGAGTTGGCTTATAAAGAAAAACACCGCGAGCTCGAAGTTTTTTGCCTCTGAAAATTTGCACCGGTATCATTACTGACCAGCAACGCACCGCATAACAATAGCTTCATCAGCAAGACCCAATTAGTGCTCTTAGTTGCTTATCAGTGCATGTTTTAACTTCTATATTTTCAGAGCCCTAATAGATATGTAACTGTCATAATGGATGGCATGGCCCGCGGGCAGTACTAACATTTTTGAAAACAAGCAATCCCTAATCTGTTGCGGGCATTACGCCTATCACTGCCCTTGCCTGGTGGCGAGAATAAAAAGGGCCGGGCAGACAATTTTAGAGTAGAGGGTCTGCTTTGAAGTTGGTAAAATTTTGTGTTTGAGAAGTATAGATTGATATTTGATCATGTCTGAGGACTCAATTACCGCCGCTGCCTTTAACTCCACCGATAGCGTACTCGAGATCGATCATCCAAGCATTCGTTCCTATTGCATCGGTGTCATGCTGTCCCTGATTTGCGCACCTGGTTTGATTGGAAATGTTTTGGTGTCCTATGCTGAAATATCAAAAGGGCTCCTGGCGTCGAACAACTCGAGCATGTATAACCTATCCTTTAATCTAATCATCGCAGATACCATACACCTGGCCGTGATAGCCTTTTACCTCGGTCCTTCGTCAGCATTGCAAAGTTGGCTTTTACCCGATAACTGGACTCGTGAGATCCCTGGTCGAGTGCTGATGGTATGCTGGCACAACATGCTCGTCGATCTGTGCCTGCTTGCCGTTAACAGGTTAGTACTCTTCTAATCCTTTAGCAGATGTGCTTCTAGGCAGCATCTTCTATTTAGGTTTGTCGCAGTTTGCATGCCGCAAAAATATCCCTCGATGTTCTCGAAGCAGCATACGAAAACAATGATTGTCGCCAGTTGGATTGGGGCAATTCTGATTTGTTCGATTGGGGAACAGCTAGTTCCCTGTTGCTCGTAAGTCTTGTCTGTGTCTGTGTTGTATTTAAGTCTGACTCCAAGAGGGGAGCCATTTTAGTAAGTTTTAGCGGCTTTTTACCAGTAATAATGAAATAGGAACCTCCTAAAATAAATTCTTTGGAACCCTCTAGTCGGTATTTAGATCTTGTCGTTCAGGATGAGCATGCTCTGCTTCAAGTGACATGCACATACAGTGGGCCACTCACACTCATGTCTGAGTTGTTGAATTGGTACTTTAGTGCGCGTCTGAAATCGATAGGAATACTGAAGATAGATATAGATCAGGATCTAGTAAACACTCGCTTCGTCTTGCAGGGAAAGAAACGCTTTTGAACTATGTTAACATTATAAATGTTAATTTAGGTACAACTTGCTACCCCCCCCCCCCGCCCCTCATCTAGTGGCTACTGTACATATCTCGTAGGACCTATGGGCCACTCCCAATTTTCCCTAGGGTTTGTGAGAGGTAGCATTACCTGTAGCAGTGTCTGTGGTAACCTACCCCGAGGCTTCTCGGGTGGTTTCGATGGTAAGGCGTGCAAAGATGGGAGGAAACTGTGATCATGAGTGGAAAACATGATCACGATATTAAGAAAACACCAATTCTCTGCCGAAATGAGCTCCCCTCAAAATGTATTCAGGGGATAGGCAATCGGCAGAAGTGGTTGAAGCGGGGTATAGTGCTTGGCTTTGGATAAAGCAAAACGAAGCGACATGAGTGGTGGTATCCTGGCTTTTAATATAAGTGATAGCCGTGGCACGTCTTCCTCTAGCCTTTACCTGTACTACAAAGTCTACTCGTATGGTTTCCCGAAGGAAGGCTCATTCAACTACAACAACGCCTTCATAATATTGCCCTTTAACACGTTCACTTCGGTCGTGATTATCGTGGCCTACAGTTTGGTCATATACAATGTTCACGCGACCAATTCTCGAGTAGCCGACAAATTGGCGGCTGAAAGTCAGCAACGTCGTCGTGCCAAAGAAATCCGTTACGCTTTTCAACTGATCATAATCAGCGCTGTGTTCGTATCGGTTTGGATATTGTTCAACACATTCAACCACACCGTCCCGATCGAACAGGCCACCACGGGCTGGTTCAGTGTGGTCGTACTTCTGGAAGTCATTAATGCCAGTGCTAACTCGATTGTTTGCATTTTCTTCAACAAAGAAATTAATGGCACTTTGAAGAAAATGTTTTGCTGCTGTTTTGCGTCTGGCACTGTAGCAGTTACGGCTGTGCATCCGATGACCACGCAATCATAGCGAGTGTTTGTCCTTTACTATTTCGAATGTATTATTAATCGCACATGACTGATGTGTATGGTCTTGGCGTTTGTTGCGATTCAGGCACCACAACTTACTGTATGTATAATTTTCTGCTGTAGCAACATAAGCTAAATTTGGATCCGGCATTTATTTCCCCAATATCCAGTATTGAGCATAATCGTCTTGGTTCTACGTCTTTGTTTTCATAATAAAAAAAACTTCTGTAAAATGTGTTATTGATTAAGAAAGCTTTAGAAAAAACCTTTTGGGAACTAAATAAACATAGCAGGTTGGAGCGGATAATTCTCAGCCCTGGCCTTTCAACTGTTTTCAAAGGTAGAATATATGTTGTATGTCATATGGGTGGCTTGTATCTCATAGTACTCGTTTCTCGCCCACTCAAAATATTTAAAAGGACGGTGGCATTTCAGGGGAACTTTTCCGTTAGTAATATCAAAGCAGTGCTTCCGAACATTTGACTTGGGAATTTCCATCAATATAAACAAAGCAAACAGGGACTGCCCTAGGGAATCGCGGTGACAGCCGTTCCATCAAACATAACCTACAGTGCGGATGACCGTCCAACGCAGATGTAAAACCCTGGATATGAAAAATCAGTCCCTCCTGGACACTCTGTGATAAATCCCGCAATAATCAGGTAGGCGCAATCTATTCTTGCGCGAGCAATACTTCTGTGAACTTGTCCACACGTCTGCTGTAAAGAGCTAAAAGTTCTCAAAGATGTTGATAAGACTAAATAAATTAAGATTAGATTTCTGGCACCACGAAGGTAATTGCTATATTGCTCGTCATCCACAGCAGGTGGCGCCTGATTGTGTTTGCTTGCTTTTTGGGGGTCATTTTTATTTCGTATGATGCATTAAAATGATGTCGGCGGAGTGTGCAGGTTATCACTGAAATAGTTTCCTCAATGGTAGAGTATTTGGAACAACTTCAAACACTTATAAGAAACCATCCATTCTTTCAGTTAGAGTTTTAAAACCAACGAGAAGTCTTACGTTGACTGAATGTCGCAGGCTATGACTCGTCGGTTTTCGCACCGACATGAGCTCCAGTAATCTTCGAGGCGAGCGCTGAGGTGAACGAGAACAATAAAGAGCACTTGAGGACTAGGACCCCGGAGTGAGGCAAATCTCTCTCACTGATGACCCAAGTTCCAATGCCATCATGGCCAAAAAGCTGAATGATGACTTTTCTGTTGTGAGAAGACTAGGGAAGCCAACAAAAAGTCTTATTATGACTCAATAAACAAATAAACCGTTTTTTAAAATATCATACGAGAAACAATAAATATGCTACCTGTGCTTTTCATAAAACTGAAGCAATCTAACCAGTCAAAACGGTTTCTATTTCGACGAGTCGACACGGACGCGGCGGAGAAGGACACATTGCAAAGCGGATAGCCAGCAATTCTTCACTTTCTTCCGATCATATTTCATTACCAAGTACCGATGAGTCTTGAGCCCAGACTGGTCATCATTGAGAGTTCGAATAGTGCGTGCGAGATCCAAACTGAACTTGAATTTCTTGCCAGCCAAGACCACCCTTCCAAATGGTCTTCCATAACTTCCTAAATGCCTAAAAGATAAGAGGACCGATGAGTGAAAACGTTGCCGCGCTTGACATCCGCAAATCTTAGCAAATGTCGTACCGTTTCGGGAAAAGAAGCTGCGTTTCTTTGGCGATAACTGAGCCGAAAATTAAATACATGAAAGCTGTTGTTAGCATGCAAGTAGTGAGCCGTTGTGCCATGGCGAAAATGTCGGTTCTACTGGCTGGTGCCACCAACTTCTTGTATTTATATCACTCGTTGCCCTAGTCGCAGCATTATACGACGTTATGAATATCTCATGGTCGCCCACTTGCACACTCGACTTAATTGCGGCCTTTTGAGGATGAAAATATCACACGCAGCCTCTACCCTATTTTTATTCCAAATGATCCCATCCATCGTCGACCCACGGCCACTGTTGTTCAACATCTGCCCACCAAGCAGTGGGACTTGTTCAAAACACAAGTCTTCCAGTGATTATTTGTGCACTTATGCAAGTGGTCAAAAATACAACAGGTGCAGTAACTATACCTTGAAAGATCACAACAGGGAAAAATGGACTAAGCGGACGGAAAATTTTTGAATGCTCTTCCAGCATAAATTAATTAGTTATGCTGTACAGACATCTTTTAGCATCTACAGATTAGCGAGATTCAGCATCTTCGGAGAATTTTGTCACGTGAACATGTGCCACGAGGCCACTCATATTTGCATCATTTTTTATCCCTAGGTGACTGCTTTAAAATATCAGTTGCGTCAAACCGATCATTCTGAATAAATATTTTTTAATATGTGGTGTGTAGGGTACGTTAGTCAAGACTGCATGCGACCTTGTTTAGAAGCGGATCTTAATTAGCATAATCCTATTTCATTTCCTTGTTTTCCGAATTGGATAATAGTCACGGCCCTACTTGAATGTGAAATGCTTCAAACGACATTTTCCGCTGACGATGTTTTTCTCTTCTGCGCGCAGTGCAGACAGTCTTCTACTGAAGAGAGGCATAAGTGAAGGGTGGGAACAAAGACAGGACAGCTTTCGGGGAAAAATTCGAAACTTGATTTCGTCAATGTTGGCTAGAAAGACTGTCTTTTTCGATTCTTTCGGCATGATGGTTTGGCCGAGCACCTTGGCGGGTGCTTGTAACACAGCGACTTGCTGGCGAGAAAAATCCGGGTTCAAATCCCGTGGGTGGGTGCTTCACCCTCCATCCCTCCGGGGTAGGTAAACGAGGATTAACTGACACCGCCGAATCAACGAAGCGATGCGATGGACCCCAAGTCGAAAGCGTCAGCATCGAACCAGCGATTACTCGGCCAAAGTCAATTGCGATGGCGAGATCAATCCAACGACTAAACGGTTTATCTGTATCAACTCGCCAATAGGTCAAGGGCAGTTAAAAGAAAACGGTGTGGACGTTAAATAATAACAAACGAAGCTTGAAGGCGACGTATCGATCATCAAGCACCAATGATGGACGAAAGCTGAAAGTGGACAGCGAAGCAACGGTAGGGTGAAGTCACGGCATAGAGGTCAGATATCGGTCAAACTGAAAAAGGTGGACTTAGAAGCTTCAGGTGACGAGTGAAATTGTCTGTGATGAACTGGATGATGCTGGAAAAAGACGTTAGAGAATAAAAATGATGGTGAAATACATTAAAAAAGTTTTTAAAAGTACATCAAGGGCTAAGAAAATTTGCCCAAAAATTGTCGAAACTGCGTTAACGCGGTATCGCTGATCCTTGAATCAACTGACTCGCTCTTGCCCATCCACTTGAGTCCACTTTGCACCTACTTCAATCCACCCGGGTAGCCTGGACGTCCTTCGTGTCTTATTTCAGGAATATGTCAACGGTTGCCGAAGGTCCAGCCTTGACGGCCGTCCAGGGTTGCCGACGAACGGTCATCTATAGTGTACAAAATATGATGCGCAAGTACATTTTTGTTCTGAAAGTTTATCGCAAACTGTGCGCACTGTACCACATTGAATGCAACAGAGGCGCCGCGTTGCTTTTCTTTTGAAAATTTTCCGGAATTTGTTGCGGAAAGTGCTCTCGTAAAATGAACGCAATTCACGGAAATCTTAACATGCTCGTTTGCAAAAGTTGAACTGAGGCTAATCATTTTTATTAGAACCTCAAAAATATATACCCCCTTGGTGGGTTGGCAGGCTGGGTCCGAGGGTTGGACCATGCAGAGGGCTGGAATAACAGAATGAACCACAACTTCGGGAAACCTCACCCCCCCCCCCCCCCAACACATTCTTGCTTTGTCTCCAAGAAGCGCACCTCGCGATTCTTGCAGACTGCCAGATTCTTGCATACTCGAACGCGAGCTCCAGTCATGAATGACTTTGGTGTCTTATTGCCTTAGATTCAGCGTCACTTGCATGTATATTATACAATGGAACAGAGAGCTAAGGGGAGCATGCATCAATTTTGTATTAACTGTATCAATTTATTTAGGTGAACGATGGGTTTGACAGTAAAAAACGATTTCTAGAATATGTGGCCGGACTTGTACAGTAGGTGCGCCGTTGTGGGTACGAATCAAAATGCAGTTAGCACAGTTCATACAGTTTGAATTTCGCGCCTATCGCACCTCTTACTATTAGTCGGCAACCTAGAACAGGTTTGACCTCTCCCGTATCCTTGTACATTAGTCGGCAACCCTGGACGGTCGGCAACCTTGGACATACGGCAACCTAGGATACTACGACTTTGAGCACCATACAACTGTACACCCTTTGTAAGGTAGTAGGATCGACCCTGGTACCGATTGCATCTGACACGACATCTTTTGTTGGCATCAGTGTTTACAGCGACAGCTACAGAACATGACGCACCTCAAAAAATGTCTGATCCCCCGACTTCTATCCCCGCAGGTAAAATTTCTCTGAGAAATGTGAGTACGTTAATCGAAAATCCATTTTGGTCGCCCACTTCTTACCGCAGTTATATCCCCCCCTTGTGATTTTCGCTATATCGCTAACACAATTGCGGGCCTGCATACCAGTACTGTAGTGGCCTTACACGGGAACATCTGCGGTGTGCAGAGTTGGCTTGTGAAAATTAAACTCAGACAACCGATCTCTGTACACAAGCAGATAAATGAGCACAAGATAAATGTTAAAAGCAAGATTATATATAGAAGTCTTTGACAAAACAAAGTCAACTATTCGATCCCGTGGGACGAAGGTCGCTTTGTGAACCATAAACCCTCGCTGCCCTTGCCAGGCTGTGGGTGACTCACCCGGTACCGTCGAGGGGCTCCGAGTGGAGAGACGGACGCCAAATGAGTAGACAGTCCTGGCTGGACAACGCCGACAGGGTTCAAAACCCACCCGCCATCGTCCGAGGAAGTCGGTGACCAGTCCAGGATGCCCTCGCGTGGAGGTGCTCCTAGTGAAGACCTCGAGGGACGCTGCTGTGTGTGCTGGCCCCGCACAGCCTTGCTTAGAAGGTGCGACTGCTGGCCGGCTAACGGTACGGCCGGGCTCCGGCCCACAAAAATTTAAAAAAGGTCAACTTTTTTGCTTCATTCTGATGCTCTGTACATGTCATTGAATATCTGTGTGCTCCAACCCAGAATCACGTAAACACCTACATCAGCACTATAAGATGGCGCGTGTGATGCAATTTGCCGGAGATTTGCTCTTCTCCGCGCATTCAGACACGTCGCACTTTCCCCATTTCTCAACCATTCACTGCACATCACATTCTTGTCACTGCGTGCTAGTCACTCAAAACAAACATAACTCGCAGCTTTCGCAGTTCGGTTTGCACCGTCCCTGCTCTTATAACAGCTGCTTTTGCCAGCGAATATCGATACCAGGCAGTAAAATTGCGTCAGAAAGGCCTTTGAACTTTAGGCACGTGGTTTTTTCTTTCAGTTCCGCACGTATGAGCGAGAGAACCGCCGAGCCGAAATGTTTAAAACTGCCAGTTTCTTCGCAGACGAAGAGGGAGACAGAGAGTATAAAACAAGGACACGTGGTGTCTACTTCGATCTTGGCCGCCTGTAATTCTGATGCCGGTGGATAGGAAAATGGCATCAGATGGATTTTCACTGCCTTCGTCCCCGATCAGTCCAATGCAACGCGTAGCTCTATCGTATTTCAAATTTGATTTTGTTAAAATCGAAGCAATTCAAACCATTTCTACTTTCGCATCTGAGAAAAATCAGGCAAATCTGCTGAAGCCTGAATCGAGCCAGACCCCGTCTAATCTTGACCTCGCCGTCAGTGTCACACTGCCATCGAATACGAACAATCTGGCGATGCATGTCGACGATCGATTATTGCTTTTGGGGTGCTTCCACCAATTTGTCTACTGATCGAGATTCGACATGAAAAGTGAAAAGTGGCGCAAAGGTCAGGGAAGACACCGTTTTGCTGAATGTTGTGATTTGTGTAAAGGTGTGCTGGTTACTTTTTTACGGGTGTCATTGTACTCTTGCTTACATTATAATATGGGCATGTTAGCTGTGGTTACGGCGTTCGCTATGGGTGCATAAACTGATCCTCTTGTTTGTAATAAATTTTCGTGGGAAACCTTGAGGGACCTAACTTTCTTAAAACGATTTCTGGTGAAGCTTCGGAATCTCATTTGTTACGTTGATGCGCAGAAACAGCTTCTTCCAGAAAGCTAGCACTCCTAACGCCCTCGTAAAACCGCTGTTAGCTAGCCAAAAAACTAGAAGGATGAGGGCGATAGGCAGAATACATTTCATAAAGAGGCCATGAGGACACTCATCTTCAGCGTCTGACGATGAGATCTAGAAATTTTCGAGAAAGTTTAGGAGAGGGGGACTGGAGCTGAATCGAGATTATTTACAGAGGCTAGCTGGATTCGTTCTGCGCAAGCAGGCCTAACGGCGGGGGAAAGGCGCAATTTTCTACACGTCACATTGAGGCCTTTCATGATGAGCATAGTTCGCAGAGATAGAGATTTCGAGATGGCCTCTTCCATCTTGCGGGCGTGCAAATATTGGTGCCAGCCAGTAAATACAGACAGGATGTAGTAAAATGAGTTTTACTGTAGCTTTTTTCCTTGACTAGTTATGTCGGCGTGAGAGATCAGGTTCGAACCGAGGTCATATTTTGCTAGGCTAACAAACCAACCCAAAGGAGAAAATTTAGCAAAAACGACAAAAAGAAGGGGCGCTTCTAACATTTATGTCATTGCACTTGAGGCATCACGTCAGAGAGTTTCGACCAGAGATGACCGTTTGATAGACTGCGTGTATCCGCAATGGATTAGCTGTGCCTCTAATCTGGGAATGCCGACAGTCTTGGCGACAAGTTATCTCAAAAGATGGGGTCTGAAACTCCTTTTTTGGCTACCTACAATAATGAAAGATTTATAGCTGAGGAGAAAAGCTCCGAAATTGTTCAATTTTGCCGTTGATTGGGTCAACATGCCATTACTCGAAGTCACAGGCATGGAGGCTCGATACGTTCTACGCATGAGGCTGGGAGTTCTACGCAATAGGCTAAGACTTAATCGAATGTCGCCCAAGTTGGCGACGATTACGCCTATATCCCGATCTAGAGCCGCAGTTATGTACAGCAGACGTCAGAACTACCCAGTTGCCCAGCCTCCACGTACGGTCGTGTTCTGTCAAATACACTCAAAAAAGTGGATGACTGGATGATTTTTGGTTGAAATTGAGGTCTTTCTGGGTTGGGTATGCTGCACTAGTAACCCTGTCTTTGTTATATTTCAGCTGATAAACTGAACTCTCGTTTATTTGTTTAATGACGACTCAAGACAGAAAACTTCGCATCACATTCTAATCACGCGTTGCTCCAAACCGCACGTAGATGCCTTGGCTGCAATCTCGTTGTCCAAGCCAAGAGCCAACGAGATTCTCTGCTGCATCTAAACATGCTAAAGAGCTTGTTGTCGGTACCTTGATTTGTTCAAGACAGATGTCAGGCTACATATGACATATGTATCCCCCCCCCCCCCGGCTGGCGCCGGTGCCTGTTTGAGACTGCTCTTGTTTTGAACATGAAAGTCCCGTCTACTAAATTGTAATTTAAATGACCTTTGAGATGCAAGTCATAAAATCCGCCTGGAATGTCAGAATACTGCATCTTGTAAACACTGCTGCATCTACACATTCTTTATGACTCCGTCAATCTGTTGAAGTGGATACATCTACCCTCTAAAAGTACTTTTAGGTCCGAAAGCGGCAAGCGGAAAGCGGGTATACTATAGAACCCAATACCTTTCAGTGCAAAGCCAAGGTCATGTTTACTCTGATTACGCCCAAACATGACACAACATGGCCTCTAATTAGTACTAACTCGATGTGACTGATGTTTTCATAAATACAAGTTCTATAGTACAAGAATTAGAAGTCATGTGGTTGACTCTACTGTTAGGCACGTCTTGAAAAAATATATTGCAGTCGTGTCAATATCAACAAGAAATATGTTATATCTTTGATGTCAACAGGTCTACTGAGGTCACCCCTAAGACTCCTAATCAATCTCTATTCAGTTTGACCATAAGTTGAATTATAATTCTGACAGTAAGAATAAAATTTATTGTCGAATCACACGTTTTGTGTCATGTTGAGGCTCATGGCCGCCAATCCATTTTTCAAAAGAACTCTGATTAGAACACGGCAAACAAATGCACGTGAAGTTGACGTGAAGTTAGATCACACGATAACTATTATGACTTTTTCAAAGACCTTGCGCTAGCGGCCATTTTCGCTTTTTGTCCTTCTCCATGATAATGATAAACCGAAAAATAAAAGAAGCTAGGCTTTCAACAAGCGGAGGTGAAACAACCGACTGAGAACAATGAAATGGCTGTCCATAAATACCCTGGTAACTCTCGAGTAGACGAGTGTCCGTGCGCACCACCTACTGCCTATCCATCTCTAGAGACCGCAGCCAACATGAACGAGGCGAATATGACCCATGCTAGTCAGCCCATACAAGTGATCGTGGAGGAGGACCGCCCCGACCTGCATTCGTATTTCTTAGGAATAGCTCTGACGCTGCTGTGCATGCCAGGTCTGATTGGCAATGTTCTAGTTTCGTATGTGGAAATATCGAAGGGCTTGCTGACCTCGAATAACTCGAGCATGTATAAATTGTCCTTTAACTTGCTCCTTGCTGATACGATACACTTGGCCATCATTGCTTGTTATTTGGGTCCGTCCTCTGCATTGCAAAGCTGGCTTTTGCCCAACAATTGGATTCGAGAAATCCCAGGACGAGTCCTCATGATGTGCTGGCATAACATGCTTATTGATCTGTGCATGTTGGGAGTGAACAGGTGGGTTGAATAGACCTTATCCGATCGTGTGGGGCGGCCATCTTCAATTTCAGATACGTGGCTGTCTGCAAACCGCACAGCTACTCTACTTTATTTTCGAACCAACGTACAAAGATCATGATCGGTTTGAGCTGGGTCGGTGCGGCTCTGCTCAGCTTGATTGGCGAGCAACTGCTGCCGTGCTGCTCGTAAGTAAACCTCTTGCCCTTCTGAGAGCCTCTAAGCAGTCAAATGGGTCGGCCGTCCACAGGACTGGGTGACTCATCCGGGACCATGAGCACTGGATGACTCAAACACAAGCCAGCCATGAAGGTGCAGAGTATGGGGACGGAAACCTGGAAAGTACTGCAAACAGTCTCGAGTGTCTAATGCTGACTGAGTTCTGAGCCCGCTAGGCATTGTCCGAGGAAGCAGTCCAGTCCAGCACGCCCTCGTGCGGAAATTCTTTCAGAGACACTGAAATGGAAACTGTCCGTGAAGTCAAAAAATTTTTAAATCAAATCATTCAATCAAAAATAAAAAAATGAAGAAACAAAAATTGCCCAAGCCACTACCATTTTAATGCATCTCTTCACTTTCAGGGTTTACCTCTACTACAAAATATTTTCCTACGCATTTTTCCCTGGGCCGACCATGAATTACAACAACACAGTGCTAATCATCCCGTTGAATTCGTTCACTTCAATATTCGTATTCGTGTCCTACGCTCTGGTCATCTACAACATCCACGTGACCAATACACGCATAGCCGACAAACTGGCCGCCGAAAGTCAACAACGTCGTAGGGCCAAAGAAGTTCGCTACGCCATTCAATTGATCATGATCAGCGGGGTATTCGTGCTGGTGTGGATCATATTCAACATATGCGCGAACACCATCCCACCTGAACTAGCAGGCTCGGGTTTGTTCTGCGTCGTGGTCATATTGGAGATCATCAACGGCAGTGCCAATTCCATGGTTTGCATCTTGTTCAATAAAGAGATCAATGGTACTTTGAAGAAGAAATTTTGCTGTTTCTGTCCAGGCGCCTCATCAGTGGCAGTCACAAGTGTGCAGCCCATTGATATGGTGACAACTTATTAGAGACAACTGGTAAATGTGATTTGTGATTTTTTGGCATGATATGCCTGTGCGTTTGTACAAACACACAAACTTATCTTTGCCAACTCGATATTATTTAGTCACGCGGTTCTTTGAATTGGATGGTGTGATGATGGCGAATTGACTTTTCGGACTCGCTATAACTAATTGTAAGCTTCGTACAGGTAGATCATAAAGCAGAGTATCTGATCTCGCTACACGATATTTATGTCACTCTAGTCCCAATCAGATGAATGGTTCAAGTCAGATGATTTCGCAATGTTAGAATCTTGCTTAATTTATAGGATTGATCTTCAAATTGCGCATGGTACTTTTTTGCCCTAGGTACAGTATGAGCCCACTGCTTGTCGCGAACACGAGCCTGCGGGCTCATTACAGCTTGTCACGGATAGGTTCAACGAGTTCTCTTCTATCGCAAAAACCCTGGGGCTGGGACATTTTTCAAGATATCCTCTGACGATGAGTGAAGACATTTGTGAAGAAGCCTTAAGCTTAATGGCACATTCCATTTACGATGTACTGAGCTACGACAGGCGCGGAAGGAAGGACGCCTTTCAGAAAATACACTCTAGAAATTTTGTACAATGAATGCTTGATAGGGGGTGATCCAACGCTCCATGTGATCACATGAAATGTGCAAAGGGTAAAGACTAATTAAATATCAGGGCAAAAGTAAGTGCAAACGAGACATTTCGGGCCATCCATAAAGGATGTCCATCAAAAAAGGCATTTCTCGACATCTCCACCCCCAGAAAAAATGCACTGAAAAAGCAGTGCTCCTTCTACAGTCGAGTCCGCTTAGTATCACCAGCTCCGGACGTGAAGAAAATGTGACAATACGGATTGTGACTAAATCCGAAGTGCACTCTAAAAGGGCCAACACTTTACTTTTATGCGTTTTATCGTTATTTCGCATCATTTTCTTATATTCCTGGCGTTTTAAAAGACGAAACGCTTTTTCAAAAGTTTCTGTACCTAGAGAAATCGAAATTATGAGGATCAGTCAGATCAAAGCTGAAGCATAAAGGTGCTATGCGCCTTCATGCAAGCGTTTTCTAGCGAGAAATCCTAGTTTTTGACGATTTTGCACATTGTTTCAGACTGCCAAGAGTGTAAATGTGACGCTTTTTTAATACTTATCCCGCCTGGCCAAGAACTTAATGTGACAATAAGCGGACTGGGCCAAATTCAGCGTGATTATAAGCGAGCTCAAAATACACACAAAGTATAGGGGAAAAATTCGGGGCTCCGAAAACCTGTGATAATAATCGGACTGTGACATTATCCGGTGTGACCATAAGTGGACTCGACTGCATTGGCCAGTCCGCCGAAACGATGGATGGGCGGATCGATTCGTCCACTTTCGCTTTTTGGACCCCCCCCCCCCCCCCCCGGGTAGAACGGACGTCCTTTATGGATGGCCCCTCTCAACCTTTGGATACATTTCCTGCCAGAAGTGTCTTTAAGCTATAAAATCCGAAGTTTATCATAAACTGGCGTTTTCCTTCAAGTTGCATTTCCAGTATTTCACCAACACATTTCATGTGTTCATATCAATCAAAGCAGCTAGAATTTCACGGTCATCGTCATTCTCAATCTCCATTTCACCAAGTTTCGTCAGTTGTGAGGAAACGTAATTTTTCGCATCATCAGGCATTCTCGACAATACGTTGTCAGTTGTGGCGAATGCGTTGTACAGGACAAATAAGCAAAGTCGAATTGTGACTTTGCACAAAGCTAATCCTGCCACTTCGATCACACTCGATACCAAAGGGCATAAAAAGCGGTTCGTAATTTCCCCAGATTCGAAAAATTGGTTTCTTCGGTAGTCGCAGGTGAAGTAGTTCGATAATACCCACAGCGTCTCTTTTCTCAAAGGTACGTAAGGAGACTGTAGAAACGAAATCGCCAGATCGAAGAAAACTGAGACTGTTTCCGGAGAAAAAAACGCCGAAGTGTTATCAGGATCTGAACGAGCCAAAAGTGCACCAAAAGCACGCCAAAGAGGGAATATTAGAGCCAAGTTCCAGTTGCTTCTCGATATTTGAATTACAGCCAGACAAATGCGAATGTGATCGATAGACGGCATAGGAAAAGATTTAATTGTGCTAGACAGAAGAAAAATGATTCGAGCGCAATGACCATAAACGGCATTGCCAACTAAACCTGGCTCTTTGTAAATTTCGTTCAAAGAATCGAAAAGGGATGCGAAAAACTTCGGCTGAAAGCGAATCAGGTTTCCGATCGCGTTGGATGTAAGTTCTTCTGATTTGAACATTGACGAAATCGTGGATTCGAGTGCGAATACCGCTGCTTCTCTGACTTGCCCATCGTTGTGGCCAACCAGTACTCCGATCGTCTCCAATACATTTTGCGACATCAGGACTTCTCCCAATTTTGTGTTTCCTTTTGACTCTGACACCAGATTGCCTAAACCATGCAAAGAAGCAACGGCCAGCGAAATTCTTGTGGTTTCCACGCCATCAGCAAGAAATGCGACGAAATAAGGAGTGGCAAGTCGAGCAAGCATCAATTGTTGTTTCGGATCTTTTGTGCAACATAAGTTTGCCAGACACACTCCGGCTTCGACTTGCGTTCGAGCGTCGTTCAGATTGAAATTAGTAAATACACCAACCAAACTGTGCACGATTCGATCACCGTCCACGAAAAAAGCGTTGATGTATCGATTTTGGTCATTTGAAGTCGACGATTCAAAGAAAAATGCATTCAGACGTTTCAATGCTTCGAAACACTGTCGAGTATTGGGTTTGCGAAAAGTTTGAAATAAGGGCTGGAGGTTTGTAATCAGAATCTCCGCATGGGTCGATGTGTTTTCAGGAGGTGGTAGGAGTAAATGACGTTTAGATAGCAAAAGTGACTGGCGATTTTGTTGTCGTTGAGTGGAGAGAGTTCGCCGAGTGCCCTCTTTGATTTGGGATGTGGCCATGGACAAGACAAATTTTGGCTAAATTACAGCCGTGTACCTCACTAATAATGCGATACCTATAAGCCTACTAGAAGCAGAAGTAGGCTGCGGTGTGATGCATACACGGTTTTAGGCATGGATACACTAGAATCCAGTCCATTCTAGTGTATCCATGGTTTCAGGGTTTCACTAAAATTTTACCGCTCGCAGCAGACAATCTCAAAAATGGTTTTAACCTATGGCAGTTTTAAAAGAAAGCGCAATTTCCATCTTCTTGTGTTTCCTATAAGCCTCAAGTTTCAAAAACTTTGGTGCGGTATCTTGTGAGCCTCAGAGATATAGGAAGACACCATTAGACGAAAAAATCGTCCCCAGTGATACTTGCCGAATGTGATCGCACTGTTTAGCAGAAAGCCCCATGCGAGATCAAAATTATTATGTATTTTTCCATCGCTCCATATTCTGTGATATACCTGAACGTAAAATGCTGTGCTGAAGCATGTTTCAACAGAACCTGTCGTAGTAGGACGGCAGGGCCGGGCAGTAGTCGTAGGACAGGGCTGTCGGCGTTAGATTGTAAAGGCAGAGACACTTTGCATTCAAATAATTGGCCTAATAAAGAGCTACGGGACAGATAACATGCATAATAATTTTTATTCCATCGAGGGCTGTCCTGTTAAAGACAAGCCATCAGAATGGGCGGCAGCCGTCAGAGGTCTGGTAGCGAGTTGCTAGACTAGTCCCGGGTTCGATCCCCGGTGACGAGGGTCGGTTAGTGAACCATAAACCCTCGCTGACCTTGCACGCCAGGCTGTGGGTGACTCACCCAGTACTACCGAGGGGAAAGACAGAAGCCATACGCGTAGACAGTCTCGGCTGTCGAACGCTGACAAGGTTCACACAGCCAGCCCGCAATCTTCCGTGGAGTCAGTGTCTAGTCCAGGGTGCTTCTAGTCAAGACGCAGGGCCCAACCCACAAAGATTTCTAAAAAACCCTTCAGAGGTCGTAGGCATACTCATATTTTACTCATTGCTCACGTAGCGAGACACAGCAAAAACATACAATTAAAAGAGCGATGTAGAAGCTGTAGAGAGAGGTCTGACTCTCAATCAGAAAGCTAGATAAATGAATTCTTGGTTCACAATTGGGTTATCTATAGAACAATGTGACCATGATGTGGAGTATTTTATGAACAGTACATTACACCTGTCCACTTTCTTTCCGCTTCAACATCAATTCTTCAAGATAAAGTTCTAAAAGCAAAGATAATAATAATATCTCTGATCCATTTCCTGAGCATCACTCGAAGGTTCCATAAGAAATATGAATTATTTTAGATCCACTGTATTTTTCTCATGCTAAAAGTTTGCTAAGAGCCTGGCATATATCAGAAGGCACTCAACCACCCAGTAGCTCCTGCTACATATCACATTTCCAGCGGCTGACATGGATCCTGAAGCATCGTGAGGAGCAGTGTCAGTGCCCAATCGCATAGCCCGGCTTTTTTCTCTCAATTCTTCCTCACCATCGCCACTTTCATAGTCGGGGTCAGGATAATTTTGGCATCGACAAAACGTTTTCTTGGCAGCAAAATTTATGCTTGACACTGATGAGCGATTTCGATAAACGCAACCAATTGCTGATCCTTGCTTGAAAGTGCGACAATGACTGACACAGCACTCGACAAAATACCAACAAATTTCGTTGGTCCCTTTCGAATTGAGGGCGAAGTTTGCACACTTCGCGGTGGGACTTTTGAGATCCCTGAATTTTGAGCGGGAGAGGTGGTCCGCGGAACACAGCGATGATACAAGGAGAACAAGAAAAATGACTTTGCTTTGTCGAATCATGATGCGAGGACGCAGTGGAGCTCGTGAGAAATTATAGAAACTGCAGGAGACAAGCCTCGACTGTGAGAAACTTGACGCTAAATTTAATGCGCTATTTGCAGGATGTAAAGATCATTTGAAGCTAAAATTAATTTTGCATTAAGCTAAAACCATTTTGCAGTGCCCCCTAGCCATTGCCACGGGGGTTAGGCCAGTAAAGATCTAGTGTTGTTTATACATATCGATCAAGCGGATGCAGGGCGCAAGCTTCAAAACAGCTTCCGAGCTCGCACGTACAAACTGGTGCGGATTGGCACGCCATGTCATATTCGTGACAATATTGGCTCTTAAGGCTAGTAGAAACGAAAACACCAATATGGCACTCGATTTGGTCTGGTAGAGTTCCCTTATTCCGTTCTAAACGTTATTGCACTTCCGAGGCAAATCAGTAAAATCTGATTTTTTTCTGCGATACTTGCCTCTTACCGGCCGCAACCTAACATGACCCACTGATCAGATAGCCTGGGATTGATCCCTGGGATCATATTTCGACTGTATTTAGCTCGCGTGTTTTTTTTTATTTTAAATGTCCTCTAACAAGACAATCCGCTCCGCTCTAAATGTCCGTATGTTGTAAGCGGGCCAATCACTTTGGAGGAAACTCTTTTTGAGGATGGGTTACGTCATATACCTCCCTACTCAATCCTTTTATCCTCGCCAGCCATTTGCTGAAATTACTCCCCCCCCCCCCCCACCCCACACACACACACACACACCTCTTATCATCAGCATACCTCTTAATCATTGTGCATATCAAAGATACTGAATCGATTTAACGCAACAATAGATCGAGTCGTGATCGTGACGATCCCCTAACCCTATTTCATCACCTCTTCAGAATCATGCAATAGGTATTTATAAACTTTATTATCCAGATATCCTGATAAGCATCATGTTTATTATGTGGAAGCACAAAGCAAAGTCCATTGATAAATGAATAATCTGTGACCTTACTTTATAAAAGCTCAACACCCTGTTGGCCCAGTCATTCGAATCAGGTACAAAGAGGGACTTTCGTTATTTGATGACGCGGCATTCTGGTGCCTGAGAGCTCTCGCATGTGTGTGCGTAATGCACATACTGCATGTAAACGCCCGACAATGGCTGCCCGACTTGAAACTTTCAGATCCCCGAAGCCAAAATCAATAATTTTGCCACCAACATTTTCTTCAATGATAACCCTCACAACTATGCCCTAGGTGTCCTAGCGTAAGCAATAACGCGAAGCGGCTGTACGCTTATGCGCTCGAAGGTGGACTGGCAAAAGGAGGTACATAGTTATCATCGTCTGCCACTTATGACCACGCCATGTCCGCTTGCTGTGGTCCCACTTCAGTTCGACAAAAATACTCACAGCTACGTGTAACTTCGGTGCAATGATACTGTCTTTCGGCAATTATTATCGAGTGCTGTTCTAAATCGTGTATAGCAGAAAGAAACAAAGTTTCTGACTCTTGCCAGACAATCCTACTTTTGTACATCCCCCTCCATTCTTTTCTGAGGATTTTTTGGAAAGTTAACTTGAAACGTCATATTTGCCCGTGAGTATGTTGTCATTGACAATCATTCGTAAGTTGCAAACATGCCTCAACCAACAGTTCGTAATAACAATTGCCAGGCAAACGCCTACTCTTGAGCAAATGGGCGAGGAAAGTATGGGCCTGTGAAAATACTGAACGCAGCTGCGATAAGAAGCAAGCAACTCTTACATCAAACGGAACTATCGGAACTCGTATCACTAAAGCCCAAAGTATATGTAGTTCGATGCGATGCGTCAAATAAGCGTGCGATGCGACACTTTTGGGTCAACTGACACTGTAAAAAGGTGCCTAAAACGTCGCATCGCAACCTTACTTTAACGCATCGCATCGAACTATACCTCCAGCTTAATGAGGGCGATTGGGCAAGTCATACGCAAATGAGTGTGTGGAACATAGCAATTAGTACTATGCACCCGCTCACGATCTGCATGCTGGTCAGTCTAATTTTTATTAGGCCCTTATTCCATTCCGCATTTGAAAACAGAATTAAAGATTCCAAGCATGCACAGACAATATCACGACCCAGTGGTATTCAAGATAATTTCCTCATCCCTCATCGAGGGATAGATATTCTGCGACTCGCGTGACCTGCGCGCTCCCAAGGGAAGCATATCGCCTATAATAACTCTAAATTTGTCGTTTGCCAAAATGATGACATAAAATTTAGCCGTATTCGATCCTTGGAGTACAATATCCACGATGGGGATCATGAGCAGCCCTTCGCAGCTGGTGAAACTGGGGATCGTGAATATAACCAGAAAATATGCCGTCAGTGCCAGCATGCCGATCGCCGTGGTGGCCGATTCCACGATGGCCATCACGGTCAACATGTGTTCTGTGCGGCCGCGAGCAGTGCGTTGCGACGAAGTCTCGGATTGGATGAATGGACTGCCGTAAGCATTAGCTCTTTGCACGTGGCTCTTGTACATGCAGACGATCATGGCGTTGCAGACGACCAGGGCCAACACGGCCACAGTTCTGAGCACGTTCCGAATGTTCGATAGGACGACGGCCACATTCGACGAAGCGTACTCTTCATCGATGTAGATCTCGAATCCTCCCTCGACAGCATGGATCTCGTATCTGTTCACTGCGAACAGTGTTGTCGACACGCCCAGCACAACGCAAATGGCCAAGGCGGAAGTTTCTTGTCGTTTTCTGTTCCACGTCTTGTAAGAGTACGGGGCGCACAGGGCCATGGCTCGGTCCAAGGCCATGCTCAGGGATAGGAGCAGCGATGTCGTGATGAAGATGTTCGATATGGGCGTGGCCAGCCGGGCTGCGAACCACATGAGAGCGTAGGAACTTTGGTACCACTGAACTCCGACATCCTCGGCACCCGACCACCACTTGATGCTCATGGTGTAAATGGCGAAAGCGACGAGCTCGCTGACTTCACTGATCTCCACGTAAATCTGATACACGTACGCACTCTCGTTCTTGGCCTGCCGCCACAAGGCAATAATGCACAGAATGTGACCAGCCAAGCCGAACAAACAGAAGGTAGGGGTTAAGACATAATAAGCTGAGAAATACACTCTCCCCTGAATCAGCCAAAATATATCGGGCAATATGCAGGACGAATTGGTATTTTGAATCGAGTGCGTTAGCTCCGCCATGTGGTCTACGAGCATTATACTAGCAGAGCCAATATATGTAAAAGCGACAGAAAGACGAGGCTTCTTGCAGTGAGAATTCTAAATTATAATTTCCGCACACAGCGGCCAGCACGTGAAGGGAATCGAATAATTGAAAGATTCAATTTATTAGCTTTATTGCGTCGTTGAAATGCAAGCGGCTAGAAAAGGAAAAAGTTTCGTAGTTCATAAAATGGACGGATTTAGAATAACCAAATAAGCTGAGTGTCACAGATGGTTTTTGGGGGTGGGGTGCAGTTTTGGTCCATGATTACAAAGAATTAGTCCTGTGTTTCACATAGCTAACTGCCCTTAAAGCCTCATTTAGCTCTCCCCGATGTTCTTTTTAAGGTCATGATGGACAGCAGTCAAAAATAGTATTGTTGGAGTAAGAAAAACTCATGATATCAAGCGTTGAGTGCTAGTAGCTGACCATCGACCACGTACAAAATAGCCTTCAGGATTGCAAGCCGGCGGAGCTATCATCCGACTGTGGGTATCAATAGAAACATAATGTGTGAGATGGGCAAACACATAAGATTGTACTGTTAGATTTCCTGCAACACATATTTGTCAAAGATAGGCTCAGACGACTGTTTGGAATGGAAAACATGTCAGTGGTGACGAAAACCACGGTATTTCGTGGTCGATTTTCTATTGCTGGAGCCAAGGTACTGTACGCAGGTGGTTTGGCAGATCTACACGCATATCATGACTTTTCGGTGTTCCAAAAGGTCTTTGGAATGCAGCTTTAGGCGTCCGTTTGTGACCAGAAAGTGTCGGATAACATCAAAGTGATCACAAAGAAAAACGAATTTCTCATCCACTCAATCCACTTTTTCGCATCGAAAACTCACGCGAGAGCTGCCACATGAACTTCTCCTGTTGGCGTCCCTACCATAGGTACTGCTCTAGTTATCTATTTCGGCCACCAGGGATATACGGTACAAGAGATAGTGGCAATGGCAGGCAAACAATAGGCCGAGAGCTTGGTCCAGAAATCGATCATTCATCCCATTTCCCGAACGAAAAACGCGCCAAGTCTGCTCCCGTGATCAGAGTGCTTGTTCGTGACGGAAGTTCCTTAAGTGAAGCCTTTTCGATTGTCGTCCACTTAAAGGATTCTTGCGCGCGTGTCACTTTCTTGGCGCAAGCAATGCTATGCCTTTTTAGGAATTTGATTATTGTATCTAGTTACTTCTGTTTCTTAGTCATTACAGGATAGACAATAGAGCGATTGATTCAATGTTTTGAGACGAGATTTCGAGCAGACGGTGTCTCATTCAAGATTGGGCTAGTCCTGCCCATCAGCATCGCTCAAACGCCGCCTAGATTAAACATCAACAGCTAATTTCATGGAAGAAGGCTCGAAGTCGCACACTGAGTTATCATGGGATGACAGGCGGGAGTTCTATTTAGGCTACACCCATACTACTCGTTCAGATCATCATTTACAGCCTTTTAGGTCGTCTAAAAGAGTCACGCAGTTGCATGGATTTCTCTCATTATAAAGATTCTCTATTTTTATTTCCCTGGTAAGTTGTTTCGATTCAGTGAGTAGACCCCGACGAATCTTATTTGTTCCAAAAAGACAAAAGGTCAAGCCGTTTTGGCGCACATCCAGCAGCCTTTTGTATTTCTCAGCCAGAATGAGCGAATCTAATGGCGGTATAAACTGTACATAAAGCAAAATGTCGGCGTTGTCATATTATAGGGGAGTAAAAAGTTTGTGGAATCAGCCTTAAGCCTTAGTTGGTCTATTTCTTGGGTCCACAGACCCATTTACGGCGGTTAGAACAAAGACCAGTTCTTAGACGCTGAAGGTGAACATAAAACCGGTTTTCACAAGGAAAAGACGCACACGGCTAACCTGTTTCCACACGGACCAACTAAGGGTTAAAGCATATTTCAGAGTATATACCAAAGACTAGAGCGCAAAATCTGTCGTCTGATCACGGTTTTCAAGCATGATTAGCTTCCATATGCTGAAGGTGCGGCATTCTTGAAAGTTTTGCATATCCCATTGCTCCATCAAGTTACATGATCAAATCATATACTTTGCAATTTTTCCTACTTCTTTGCGTCATTCTGGTCCGATAATACAGAAAGTTAGGTTGACGAAAAAAGTAGCAAAGCTCAGGTAAAAAAGTGACGAAAAAGTTAGGCCTCACCTCCAATGCAGCCGAGGCAAAAATGCGTCTTTCAGGAAAATGCCACTTTGACGCATGTCTTGATTAATAAATCACTTGAAAAATGAAAAGAAAGGGTCGAACGGGAAAAACAAATGAAAAGACGTGTTAGGTAATGCCGTTCATGAAAACAAGGCATCAAGTGGATGCAACCATAAGTCCCAAAGGGGCTACGAATTTTAAACTACCATAAAAGCCGTTCAGATCGCGCGCAGCCTAAGGGTAAGACTGCCCACATAAGGCAAAGCTTTCCGGCTCTACTGCAATTACATTAAATTTTAAATCATGAAAGTCGTCGATGGAAAGTAAGGCTTCGAGAACAGACTTCGCCAACCAGCATCTTAATGGGTGATTTAGGTAAGGTCGCCGGGCAACAGCTATTAGTTAATTACTCGGCACGCAGCACGCAGCTCGGCTCCACGGTTGAGCAATTCTAGCAACGACAGAATGAACAAAGTGTACCCGTTCTTTAGAACCACCTTACTAGGTTTAATCCTCGGTCTCTCAAAACTTAATTCGAAAAACGAGTGGAAAGACTGATGAGAATAATTTGCTCTGACTGATGTGCAGAGATGAAAGCTCACGATCTGACGTGAGACTGCGCGCATAAGGAAAAGCTGGTCGGTCCTCTGACGATGCAGGACTGTCTCTCGATGACGCAAAGCGACCTGTGAAAATGAGGCATTGATTGCAGCTGCCGTATGAGCGCCAGTAATAACGCCAAAACTTGAAGCTGATAATTAAGTAAATTTGCTTTTCAGAGTTTTCTGGTACTATCAGGAACCATCAGGTTTCGTTGCCTGAAGACCGATTAAATAAGGGCTAGACAGACGAGGCCTTTTTAGATATACCTAGATATTCAACATCGGGAGGGGGGTCTGATCTTCTTCCAAGGAAGAGGGGGTCGGGGGTCGGCGACATAGCGGCCTATTTTGGTTGCTTGTAGAAATTGAATTTTTTAAATTTAAATTTTCCCGCGAAAATTTAAAGTTAGTTTGGGCCTTCCAAGGCAAAACATTGGGTCTTTTTTACTATAAAAAAATGAATTTTTTTTGGAGGTGGAGGTCAAAAATAGCAAAGGTACCTGCCACAACCTCGCCGGGCGGGACAGGAGGGTCTTCGCCATGTAGATACATGCACACGTACAGAGAATGGATATCACACTTGCTTGTGGTAGTCAGGGCTGCTAGCAACCAAAGATCTGGTAAAAGTTCGGCATCGGAGTGAAGTTTGCAGAAAATTACGGAGCAGCTGATATACTGCACATCCTTACTCCTGGAACAAGCTACATGGCAGGGCGGTGGAGGAGATACCGCGGAAAGCGATGGTCGCAAACTCCCCGGCAGAGACAGGCCAGATAGGAGGGATAGACATCAACTTGATGGGCTTGTGCCTTGCCTGGATGAAGGTATCGAGCGTCAACGAAAACAAGTGATATACTGTACGCGCCTCCGAGTCATGGCAATCTTATACTTCGGTGCGCATACAATATTAGCGAGCCTACACGCCCTCTGATGCGCCCCGCAATGTGCCCTCACTCATTTACGTCCCCCATCCATTTTTCGTGCTTGGATCTGAATGCCTTTTCCTCACTACAGCCCCACCCATTTCGCTCCACGCTATGAATGCCAAGCTCCAGCACACCTGTGTCCTCATATAGGTCAAAACTCCTTGCGGCTCCCTCTTGAGGAAAGGTGCACGGTCAGCCGAGCAGGCAGGTTTGTCCATCAACTAGTACATTGGAGACGTGTTTACTACGTCGCCTTTCTCTCACTTCACGTCAAAGCCGAAATAATACAAGCATTTTCAAAATTCATAATTGAAAACAAATTCTGAAACACGAAAAATCCGAAAGTCATAGAACGTGACTACTGTAGGTTAAAAAAGCACTAATCTCTTGAAAAGTTGGAACTCAAAAACGAATGACCATAATGACCAGAAACGAATGACTAGAAAAGAACATAAAAACACCAAAACTGGAAGGAACCAAAAACCAAATTCCAAATTCGACCTCCTGCTCATCCGACGCGGGGCTCATCGTCTTCGTCAACTTCCGGTAATTCAGGAATCGAGGTCATCGGTACAAAATGCGGTTTCGTGCGACATTTACACCATTTCCAACAGCGCGATTTTCTGAAAACTGAAAAGCGGAGGTGATATAGCATACTGCACCCATGACCTCTTTTCTACTCCTTATGAAAGCAACCCTATTTTCTTGTGTGGCTAGAAGTATTGTCTCGCTGAAGTTATGCAAGGCAAAAAGCTCCACCCGCCAAAGGGCGTGAGCCTGCACTGGAATTTCGGGTCATTATAGGGGGTCTGCACCAACAGGTCAGAACTCATTTCCGATAGTCACTGGTCCTTACCGCCGCATGCGCTTTTCTCTTTCTTTTCTCTCGCCCGAGGATCATCTACAAGAACCGAGCAACCCCCGACATCGCCATACCCCCCCCCCCCCCCCCAGGACTGCCTACACAACGCATAACAGAAAGATCTGAACTCAAAAGGGATGGCGTGAAGGCAATAAACAAGAAGTACGTACTTACATATTTACAGTATATAACTACAATATGTACAATATATATAATATGTACAATATGACATATGTATACAATATGTACATTGAACGCACTCGAAGATGTTCATCCAGAACACTGCCCTGGTGCAAGAGCAGGCACCTGAATTTATACCCCTGTGCAGAGCATGCCTCGTGAAACTAGTCTCTGGGTGCAAACCGAAAACAAAGAACGAAGGGGTCGTGGCCAAAAAGAACTGGTGTCAAATGCCAGAATGCGAAATATGCTATTGCACGAGGCCTCAGCCGATCGTCATGCAAATTCTCGACGCGTAGGTCTATCCCAGATCATGCAGTTGGAACTGCTGGGTCGATGAAAGAATAGGACGCGATGATTCTTTGTTTGCTTTGTTTTCGAGATCAAAAGCGCTGCTCCATCCAACACCTAGTTTCCTGCGAAACCCACAGTCATATATCAATAGTAGGGTGGGGGTGAGTAGTAGTGACAGATTTGAATAATGCCACAGCCTCCGTGCGAATCACTGGCGGATAAAACTGAGCGCGCAAATAAATTCTGATAAAACATTTTGATCATGCAAGTTTGAGATCACCTCACCCTTTACTGTAGGTTTGCCTTTGGTCGGGCTGGTATCGACTTGACACCCAGCGAGCTGCTTCTTTGTTGCCTGCAAAGACCTCATACTCGTATATGCACCACACGACTATCCGAAAAACGCGTTGCTGATTTCAGTGTTTCCGTGGCTGACTATGGCCGACCACATTCTGACAAGTGATTCCAGACAAGATTCCAGACTAGATTGGATAAAATCAGCGCTTGTGAACAAAACTGATGCGCACATGCTGCAAACTGACTGAATGTAAATGCTGAAAGGAATATCATGTGGCGACTCTTCCCACATAAGCAACTCGACCGTTCACGAACTCTTTTACTCCGAACTATACACACACACTCTTTCCTTTAAGTTAGACAAAGCAAAGGTTACTTTCTAACCGTGGGATAGCTTAGACAGGTCGGGCCTATCGCCCCTACTAGCATTAGTGGCTATGGGTCGGCCCCATAGCCACTAATGCTAGTAATTCAGGCAGATTGTAAACATTCATCACTAATCTAAACACTGCGTAAGCTGACGCGACAGATCAGGCGGATCAGGTATTGTATCTGAGAGCATGTTCCAAGTATGGCATATAGTGACGGCGGATGCCGATAGATCATGCTCTTCAACATTTGAGTGGATACAAACTATTCTAGCTCATTTTCCTTTTGAAGTGATTGTGAGCCACGTCCTCGTCGGCCACCCCCTCGTTCGCATGATGCCACTGCAATCATTAGCCTTTTTCTGACGAAGTGTAAGCACAGCATTTTCCCCCCCTGCAGGGCATGTCACACACGCCTGAGAGAACCCGGCCAAGGTCACTCTTCAACTTTGCCCAAATACTCGTCGCCCTCCTCTTGTATATTTTAAAATGGCCTTCTTGCCGTCAATCTCCTTATTCTGGTGCGGCTTCAGCTCGAGCAGTGCTTGCTTGGCATCCTCGGATCCCGCCCACCTTCCTTTCTTCCCAGTCCAGCAGGCTTTTGTCCGTGTCTAGTGCTTGGCCATGCCAGAACGGCATCCTAGGCTTGACAGTCTATAGCATGTCTCATGTCATCGGCAAGGAATATTTATACTGTGGCCATCACTTTTATAAGTATGAACATATGGATATGTGTGCCCCGCCTGCAGTGTAATGAACACCGGACCAGCGTGTTCATTACACTGCAAGATGTTTGGCGGAAAGCGCACAATCAAGAAAGTCAGGCGGGACTGAGGTAAGCCTCCGACTGCTTCACTTTTTACAGACTCTGAAGCTACGTTCCGTATCAGACCAATAACATGGTGATCTACTCGGCGATACAGACCTACCATCAATTCAAGACAACCCGACGTGTGAAGACGCTGTTCGAGGAGGCCGTCAAAAAGCTGCCTGACATGCCACACATAATCACCACCAACGTTGAGCACGAGTCGATCGCAGGCCACCTGGACTTCCTCGAGTCGAAGAAACTATGCGGTGGGCAGTTGAACGCGGAGCTTTGTAAGGGGCACGAATATTGCTACTTTCAGAGGTGACCAGGGTCCAGGTGGAGAGGATGCGCGGCGTTGTCTCCGAGTTCGATGTCATCAATGCCATCAGACCAAACACGTGTCTGATCACGGTCATCTTGGCCAACACAGAGACCGGCGTTATGCAGGTGAGAACCTAGGACATACGTTGTTCACACGGCAGCGCGGGCAGCCTCCCTTTCAGCCCGTCGACGAGGTGGCGCGCATGCTGAAAGACCACAACGCGAAACGCGCGGAGCAGATGGCGAGGAATTCGATTTCCTGACCATCGATGGTCCCAAGGTAGGCGAATGTCTTGAACTAGAACCTCGGCCTTATCCCTGTCTTTCCTTTCAGTTCTATGGGCCTCAAGGCGGTGCCTTGTTCGTGAGACGGGGAGTGCCAATTTTCCCCATGATGTTTGGATCAGGACAAGAGAAAGGGATACGGCCCGGGTCAGTCGTCTTCTCTGGGCCATATAGTAAGCGCCCTTCTCGTGTGATATTCGTTGTGTTTACAGAGCGGAGAACACGCCAATGATCGTCGGGCTGGGAAAGGTAGCAGACTGCTGTTGTCCGTCAGGCACTGCTCGCTTTTCAGGCAGCGGAAGTCGTCGCCGAGAAGCTGAAAGACCACACCACGCATCTGAAGGGGATGCGTCACATGCTGGAGACGATGCTGATCGTAAGTTGGTTTGGAACGAGTCATCGGGTTTCTTTTAGCAAGAGACCATCTTGCAGGAGGCGTTGGGGTCGGATATCGTTGTCAATTTCAAAAAGGTGAAGCGCTTGGCGAAGACCTCCAGCGTCACGTTCAAGTGCTTGCCTGGAACCGGTACGCGTGCAAATGACACTTTTCATCGTATGCCATTTTCCAGCATATGGTTCTTTCAGCCGCAGAAATGCTGTCAAAATGCACTCGTTTTGCTGTTGGCACTGGTGCTGCAGGAAATCAGAAGTAAGGTTCTGTTTTCAGGCCGATGATTGAGAACTAGTTGAGAACTTGAGAACCGAAAGTTATTCGCTTCGTTTTCAGTCAATCCCAAGTCCTGTTGGCGTGCGGCATTCCCAAAGAATCGGTGCTACGAACAGTGCGCTTCAGCGTCGGCCATCGAACAAGCAACACTGAAATTCAAGAGGCCGTCAAGGAGATCTGCAATCTGATTCCGCCCAAAAAGAAGTGAAGACATCATTGTGTGATTTCTGTCCCATGTTAAACGTTTTCGCTGCCCAGTGAATCTGTCTCTTCTGCTAGAAAAGTAAACTCGGTAGGATCAGGAGAGCTAACGCCCCGGGAAGCGGGGCATTTAGATTTTTCCTTCAGTCCTGGCATTCCCTTTTTTTGGCTAAAGGGGAACGAAACCTGGGAGGTTCCTGTGTCAAAGATTCACGGGTGAAGTCGCAAATGTGGAATGCTGCCCGAGTGGGAGGAGAGCGGGGTCAACCAACCGTATAAGCGGCCAGAGCGCTGGCTATCAGGTGCGGGGCAGCGTTGCCAGATGCAATTTTGAAAACTCGCTGCCAGGGACCTGGAAATCCGCTAAAAATCCGCTGTATATGTTAAAAAATCCGCTAAAAAATTCGCTAAAAGTTGGTCGCAAAACTGAGCTATTTTAGCAAATAAAACATGGAATACAGCTAATAACGACGTATGAGAAAACGTTTACTCATACATGCTCAGATGCTGTACCATCAACTACGTACATATTTCAAGGATCGTTTATACCAGGCTGGAGGTCGAAGGCCAGGGAAGAGGGAAAAAAGAAAATTTCTATTTATACCAAACAAGGAGGACGGAATACGGGGTGGGGGAACCGCTATTGAGACCCACTCTCGTGCCAAAGGCTGGACTGTGGTACCGACTGAGCACTCAACTATGAATTTGTTGTCAATTACGGTCTTTTATTCAAAAATCGTAGACCTATAGCCGAAATTATTGTGTTGCCTACTCCATCCCTTGTCAACCCTGACCCTTCAGACCTCAACGCACGGACCAAACTGTCCTAAAAGTCGCAGAAAAATGGGCGAGCTGTTAAAAAAAACCTTCCCGCATAGGCTACTGGAACATAGATTGGCATAAATCCGCTAGAATCCGCTGAAAACCCTAAAATTAGCTGCAAATTCCGCTAAAACACTCAATCCGCTGTTTTTCCCGCTGTCGGACAAAAAATCCGCTAGATCTAGCGGATTCTAGCTGCATCTGGCAACGCTGGTGCGGGGTGTCAGCATTACCGTAATTGAAACGGCGGCGTCCGTCGTCTCGTTCAACTCACAATCACTTACCATTCCGTAAAAACTTCCAGCCGATGTGAATCAGCAAATGAAAATTTTTTTCAGAGCGCAGCAACTGCCGCAGATACACACAGTTTGCGGCAGACCTTCATTGCGCCTCCTGACCCGTGTCTTCGTTCCAATATCCTCCGAAATAGCTCTCGCCGTTTCCTAAAAAGGAGAACTGGAATTTCATATTCCGTTTTTATAACAGTTAAACTCACTTACTTTTTCAGATTTTTAACCTTCCGTCTTCTTCCGCGAAAGACAATGCAGCCTGCCGACGCAAAGACTCGCGGGACTCGTCGTCCCCTGAAATCGCGAGCATTGCGATCAACAGAACCAAAGACCGCCGGATCGACTATACTGTGAATACACTTGTTCCATGCTCGATATCCTCTAAAATTGCATGAGAAAATTTTTATTTTCCTGTGAGAGAAAGGCAGCTGATGTAGCCACATCCACGATCTCTTTTCAACTCGGCAAGCAACTCTATTTTCTTGTGTGGCTAGCAGCATTATTTTCCTGAAACCATGTAAGGCGAAATGTATCGCGTGGTGCTCTATTGCACAGAGAAACGGTGCGTGGAAGGTTTTCTGGTTTTTGAAAGATACTATTTATGTATGGCCGAAGTACAGCCAGCATGTATCTATAATTTTCTTATTCCTCTTCAAAACAAGAGACTTTAGGCAGGGTTCCTGCCTAAAATCGATCTGCAGTGCCAAGAAAACCTTCTAAGCCCCATGATTTTATGTCTTATTTGAAGGCAGTCTACGCCGAAATATACCCCGCATAATATCCCTCGCCAAACATCCCCGACGAATATTTCCCGTGGACACAATATTCCCCTCAAAATATCATGCAGACGCTATCCCTTACAAAACATCTCGAAATTCATGTCATGTCAAAGTTTAAATTCGGGGATAATTTTTGAAGTTGCAAAATATTTTTGACCTGATATTTCTTTCCAATAATCACCAATTTTGTCAATGAAGACACAGAACGTAGGTACAGTACATATTAGTATGTAAATGGAAGAACAAGTGCAAGAAAAATCGGAGCGAGGCCTACTATATGTAGAAGGGCTCAAACTGCTGGTTTCTTGTTCGCAATGAAAATAGCTCTAGTGTAAGCGGAACATTGACGCAACGTTCTCAGTGACGAGCATGGCACCAAATCTGCGTTTCCAGAATGTCAGCGGCAGCATGTAGCTCCAAATCGGTTCCCCAGGAGCCCTCTCGAACCATTCGACTGAACCGGATATGCGCATCGGCCGACCTTCCGCCTAAATTGTATCGATTTCCTGCCTTCTTGATCTGCTCCCAAATAATCGCGAGTATCTTCGCGTGATGGTCCTTGGTGTTTGATATGATGTGGCTCACGCTACTGAACAAGCAGTTGCCATCTCCATGGATACTTCAAGTTGTCCTCGGGGAAGAATCGTGTTTGACACCAAACGTGCAGATTGCCTTCGAATATGAATAGTGCCGGCACTTTCCGCACAACAGCTGCCAACAAAAGAAGCAGAACAAAACCCAAAAAAAGCGTCCTTCCTCTGAATATTGGCCTCAACGATGCGGGGTTGCTTCCGAAGCATCAAAAAACACCGGCTTTGAAACACATTATCACCTACACTCGCCCCTCCGCCTTCATCCCCCCCACCACCACCACCCCGCCCCACAACCCCCCCCCCCCCCCGACCCCAAGCACACAAAAAAAACCCCAAAAAAAAAACCTCCCCAAACCAACCCCCCCCAACAAACAAACAACAAATCGGGTCAAACATTCAGTGGCCGCTTCCATACAGTATATCCACGAAATAAAGTGTTAAATATTAATTACTCCTGAGTGAGGCTATGCATTCAAACTGAGAGGCTTGGTATCAAAGTGACTACAGACGGCGGTAAATTCTTTACCGCAGGATGCTCAAAACTGCTGGACTACTCTACATTGAAAGCTCACCTACCTAATTTATACTCTAAAAACCATACCTGTTCCTGTTCTCGTTCTCAGTTTCATGCAACGACTCAACCAAGTCGACACGCCATCAGAATCCTAATTCTGACGTAACTCGCGTTGGATGCAGTCCGTCTGGTCATGGGCGATTATTCGGATTGGCAAGTTGGCAGGCATTGTTCGCACTTTCGCAGATAAAATAAAACGTGTTTCAGTTTAGTTTTAGAGGAACGAGCTCAATCGCAGGCTAACTTTAGGTTTTCTCCATTCTAAAACTGCCGTCATCTAGACCAGCGTGCATGCTTTTTAAAATTTCTTCGCTTTGAATCTTCACCAACGATTACGAGTTAGGCATTAGTGAGATTCTCCTCTCGATTGTTCTTCACATCTTTACCTGAATCCTTCAGATGATAAAGGACCCGTTTATTCTTGACTCGGCTTTTTGTCGCTGGGCTCTCTTTGCTTTATCGTCGAATTCATTTGAATATTGACCGCTGGTCAAGTACACAGGAATCTCGTTGTGAGTTTTCGAATCAATTAAAACCGAAATTCGAAATGAAAGTCTACGAAGCGACGAACGGCATGGATGGGCGCAAAATATCCCACTGGCCATCCGACAACACACGTGGCATCACTTTATAGAGCAAAGGACATTGCTTTGGCCTGGGTCGGGTACTTTGACCAGCGTACTTTGACATGGGTAAATATCCAGCTCAAAGTATCCCTCCCGGTTACATGACATAAGGGTGGTTTTTCATGCGGCACAGGCCCCGTACTGCTTGAAGTCATCTGATTGAAACAGTGATCTGCTCGATATTCATCTGATTGAAACCGATCTTTCCGAAATGATTCCGTGAACTTCCAAATCGTTTGAATATCCGCGCCAACCAGTTGAAGAAGGCCACAGTGCAATCCACAAATAAAGTTGAGTTATGGCCTTATAGTAAAGTGATAAAAGAGATGACCTTTAGCCGCAGAATTATTTGGTCTGAGGATACTTGGTTGGGGATGTTATGCGCGTGGTGTTGTGACCGTTGCCGCTTGGGGGGGGGGGGGGGACGCCTGGAATTCTTAAGGTGTGGCTTAGGCGGTTGGCTCGGTGAGGAAGAGCCAGGGCAGTATAAGAACAGGCCTTGTGCCACCCCTTGTGTTCTCCACCCCATGGCAGAGCTGTGGGCAGGCCAGGGACTTCGATTAGCATACTCTCAAAGGGCCTCTGCGGTCGTAGTTTCCTTTGGTTCATACTGGAAGAGTCCAGGAGTTGACTCCAGGGCAGGTACTTGGTTTGTCTGCGGGTTTGTCCGCGGGTAAGATCTAGGACGGTTGAGACCTCGTTGTGCTTTGTTGTGCTTCGTAAAGGATCCTCTGGTGCTGGCAGAAGTCTTTACTGCGCCATCGACAGTGGAACTGCTCGCCAGCGAAGGCATCCCAGGCCAGGGTTCATTCGACCGGCAGCCAGGCTAGTGTGTGATTGCACAGAGCAGTTGCAGACACCCTTGGGAGGCGCGGCAAACACGCCTGAGGGGTTTGTCGAGAAATCGGGGTCTTAGTGATCCATACTGTGCAGGAATAAGCCTTTCTACCAGGCTTGGGCTATTGAAGACCTTGGACCGCTCGCTTGTAAGATCAGCCCGAACCCGCCGGTACGAGAGCGAAGAAGAGCTGTCGCACACTCGCAAACAACAACAACCATAACAGTAGACATTGTGGCCTAAGAACATTTGGTCAGGGAATATTTTGTCACCATGTTTTGACGTGACACGATCTGAGCAGCCTGAGTCTGACACGACCTGAGTAAGTAATGCATGGTCTGGAAGAAATGCTACATTCAATATTCGCATCTCCCAAAAAATCTTGTTATGAGAGACGAAAACTTTTTTGACAGAAGAAAACTATTGACTTTCGATAGCAGTGATAACAGGCTTCGAACGGCTGGTCTATTTGGCTACTGCAAAACTCAAACACAGTCGATTAGGACACGTGCTCGAGCAGAAGCTGCTTCTTTCTGTGTGAATATTAGGTAGCATGACTTTGTAAACATGGTTGTGACATGGTCATAGCAGGATCCGGGTTGAGCTCGAGTCGCTCTGACTGGGTGCACACTTACTGCTGAGTGCTCGACTCGCGACCGGGTGAATTTGCATTCATCCTTCATGCTCGAGCGCCATACTTCCGTTTGGTGACGCTGCGAAACACGAGCATGAACGCGAAGATAGGTGAAGTGGCTCGAGTTTACACATACCAGGTGTTTCATAAACAAAATACCTACTTTGACATCAATTGGCGCGGAAACCGTTTGAAATAAGGTACCCAGACTTAGAGTGAGGTAGCTCCCGCCTATGGGAAGACGGACGATCTAGTACCAACAAAGTCGAATGGGTCTTAACCGCACTGTAGCTTCTTTTCGTGTAAACATAAAGCATTGTCACGGCAATTTCAACTTCATATTTTCTTTCTAATTAATCTTATCATCAATCCATTGCGGTAATTCATTTATGGAGGCAACCAAAAGTTAGGTAGTTTTACAATGAAATCGATGATCGGAGCTTGCATAGCCAAAGTCTTGCGGTATGCCTCCATCGAGGGGGTAGGAGGTCAAGGAATCAATGTTAGGTTGGATTGGGCATCTCTTTGAGGTGTCGTGCCTGCTAAAATGTATCTATTTTTTACAAGTTGCTTGTAGGCGCTACTTGGCACTATCTCTGCCGTAACTCCTACTCGATCTGTAAACTAAAGAAAAGGTTCTTTTGTTCCTTTCTCTGTTCAAATTTTTTCAACTCTATTCATGAAGTGACGTATTTGCGTCATTCTTTTATCGTGGACATACTCCCAGTCTTAGCATCTTGCTTTACAAGTTCCTGCCAATTATGGCGCTCCAGATCACTGGGCATGTGGAAGCATGGCTGTAAGAGAAGGCAGCGTTGATTAGGAGTGACCTTTTTAACGAGCTAGATGGTTCGAAATCATACACCAGCCGATCGTGGGTAGCCTAACGAGCCAGGCGCCCTGCGTAAATAACATTTAGCGCACGGCACCTAGACTTCTGCACCCGACTTTTATCAACGCACATATTAGCGATTTGATATTTTCCATGCAGATTCATAAAATCAAATATGAAATAAATATAGATTTCAAGCAAAACAAGCTCAGACAGTGTTGAGCACAATTTCCTGTCCCTTCATCGAGGAATACATATTCTGCGACTCGCGTGACCTGCGCGCTCCCAAGGGAAGCATATCGCCTATAATAACTCTAAATTTGTCGTTTGCCAGAATAATGACATAAAATTTAGCCGTATTCGATCCTTGGAGTACAATATCCACGATGGGGATCATGAGCAGCCCTTCGCAGCTGGTGAAACTGGGGATAGTGAATATAACCAGAAAATATGCCGTCAGTGCCAGCATGCCGATCGCCGTGGTGGCCGATTCCACGATGGCCATCACGGTCAACATGTGTTCTGTGCGGCCGCGAGCAGTGCGTTGCGACGAAGTCTCGGATTGGATGAATGGACTGCCGTAAGCATTAGCTCTTTGCACGTGGCTCTTGTACATGCAGACGATCATGGCGTTGCAGACGACCAGGGCCAACACGGCCACAGTTCTGAGCACGTTTCGAATGTTCGATAGGACGACGGCCACATTCGACGAAGCGTAATCTTCATCGATGGAGATCTCGAATCCTCCCTCGACAGCATGGATCTCGTATCTGTTCACTGCGAACAGTGTTGTCGACACGCCCAGCACAACGCAAATGGCCAAGGCGGAAGTTTCTTGTCGTTTTCTGTTCCACGTCTTGTAAGAGTACGGGGCGCACAGGGCCATGGCTCGGTCCAAGGCCATGCTCAGGGATAGGAGCAGCGATGTCGTGATGAAGATGTTCGATATGGGCGTGGCCAGCCGGGCTGCGAACCACATGAGAGCGTAGGAACTTTGGTACCACTGAACTCCGACACCCTCGGCACCCGACCACCACTTGATGCTCATGGTGTAAATGGCGAAAGCGACGAGCTCGCTGACTTCACTGATCTCCACGTAAATCTGATACACGTACGCACTCTCGTTCTTGGCCTGCCGCCACAAGGCAATAATGCACAGAATGTGACCAGCCAAGCCGAGCAAACAGAAGGTGGGGGTTAAGACATAATAAGCTGAGAAATATACCTTCCCCTGAATCAGCCAAAATATATCGGGCAATATGCAGGATGAACTGGTATTTTCCATGGAATGCAATGGTTCTGCCATTTGTGCTGACGCACAAGCAGTGGCCAATGAAGTTGACAAAAGAGTCCGGGTCGGTGCAACTGACTCGTAATTACAGCAAGCAGCTAGCACTTCGCACAGAATTGTCGAATGAGTGGTAGAGTCATTTTATGATTCTCCTATGTTGGCCATCGCCTTCTTAATTTTTCCCGCGTACTATTTGGTCATAAGCACTAAAAGGAAAGGATCAAGCTATTGCTTCGACTTTTTTAACAAAAGGGACTGTTAATGTCCGAACTTGGTCTGGGCCTTGCGTGATATTAAAGGGAATGAGGAACTTGACACATACTCGTCAGCTTGGAAAGTGTTTTGGAGAATGAACAGCGGTAGGCTTGTCAGGAAGCCTGACAGAAGCGCATAGGCTAGGTCTCTTGTCGTCTTGAGAGTTCTCCATAATTTACCAGTCTGGGTACATCACGTGAGTGGAAACTACCAAATTTTGTATGCAGCAACTTGTAATTATTTCTTGAGAGGAAGCAATGGCGGGACGATTTTCTCGTTGTAAGAGTTAGCGTGGGCGAAGTGAGCCATGTTTGAAATTACTGCGACAACTGAAACTTGAGGAACATGTTCCACCGCCACACCAGTCACTAAAGCTGCAAAATATGTAGACTGGTATGACAAGAAAGAGCTCACAGTTACTCGAGGCTCCTCATTAGCAAAATGTGATTAACGTGCCATTTGTGAATGCACACAATTAGAAAATTGGAGAAAGAGTATGGGTGTGCCAGATTAATGAAGCAATATGACCACACGCCGCAGGGTTCTGTTTCGATTAGAGCCACTTACAAAGCGGTTAGCAAGAACAATGGAAAGAAATGTCAATCAGCACGTGCCATTGGTCGGTCAACGGCTGCAAATAACAAAATGTACATTGAAATCTCTCAACTCCAATACAGTGAGCGACAGAGTCGTCCCAGGTTTTTGATGTATAATTAAAATTATGAGTCCTATTTGCCAATTTCATTGACGCGTAGGTACAGACCACCAACCAACATTGCGATGGTTGTCCCAGTTGGCAACCCTCGTTAAGTCAAAGCATGCAGCACGGTCGCCCGGTCGAAAAACTGTGGCCTCGGCTAATGTGTCAATGTGAACGATGTACGTTTCTCAAAACTTCCTGCTTGAAAGATATGGGAAACGAGCAGTGGGTTGATTACTCGCCCACTGTATCGAAAATTCCCGCCCATGATCAACGCCTAAATTGAGCTGATTAGTGCAGCGCTGTTGCTAAACGACGCAAAATTTTGTTGCTTCGTCTCTCTTTTAACTAAGGGGCCCAATGTTCTGTTCTAACAGCCTACGCAGAAAAGCGGAAGATGAAAAAACAATCACCAGGCGTCGATAGATGCTGTGCGTGGGTCCTTGACAGCCTATAATGGCACATAATAAGTGGATTAGAATAAGGTGCGCCATGGGCCATCACATTCTCTTGAGACCTATGTGCTGCAGCCAATCGTAAGCTGATCTTAAGCGGTCATGGAGGATGTCAAACAAAGCGATGGTTAGCTTGTTGCTCGAAGGTATAACAATTTTTGTTTCCTGAGCCTCTATGGCTGTAAACATTTCGCGCTAGGTACCTTTTTGTCTTTCAGTAAACCGCCGTAATGATCGTACATCCTTTAAGAATAAAGTTTTATTTAAAAGTCGCTACTGGAGATTGGAAGTAAAATTCTCGATTGAGATTGATTGATTTATTTAGGTGTATTTGCAAAGGTGCTACGGTAATATTGGCCTATCTTTCTAACTCGGGATCTCTGGGACCAGAGAGCCTTGCATTATTCAAAAAACACTGTGAAAGGTATCAAATGATGGCGAAAGATTATCCGAGCATTAACCGTTCGCGAGAAATTATCGATCAAAGATCTTCCTTTGACGCCCTGGGCCTAGGTTGCTTCATAGGTACCTTCGAATAACTCTTGTTCCACCGTACCCTTCGTTCTCCCGCCAAAGACTCATGTCTTCACGAAACGACAGAGGACACACATATACTAAAAGGAAAATTTCTGTGACAATGTTTTTCCGGACTGGACAAAGCACACCACGGGTAACTCTTCGCGCATGAATTCCCTCCCTCCCACACTTTTTTACGAGCTCTCATAAAAAATGAATCTGCATTCTACTAGGCAGACCTTTTATGAGTATATTTTTAATGGGGTCCTTCTTTGCCCATTTCCGCGCCTAGCAACGGAATCACCAAGAAGTGTATTCACCCCTTCTAAAAATTGATTGATACAACTGCCTCTTCCAACTCAAAATCGAAAGTGTTTCTCTTCCGCGTGCTACTGAATGAGGAAAAAATTCCGGTGTCGTGTGACTTTTGTAACAGTAAATAAAGCTGGAAAACTAGATGTCATTTCAAAAAAAAATTTATCCAACAGAATATTGAGACAGCAAGCAGCATAAGGTGTACTAATTATGCAGTTTTATACTCGGGACTACGCGGTTTCAAATGGGTTAGGCAAAAAGGCCTGTAAATGGCAGTTTTTTTTCGGCTTTGATGTGCTGTTTTAAAGGTGTTGTTCGTTGTGAAGCGACAAAGTTTTGACAGCTTTCACTCGCAAAGACCTCAAGAAGGTTTTTGTGGCAAACACGCTCCCAGTAATTAAATATATTCATAATGGCTTCCAGTTCTCTAATCATTTATTTGCTTGGGATAAAAAGCAGAAGGAACTGCGCGTCCAGTGCACTTTTATGCGGCATGGGAGGTGTATTAGAGCGCTGGACCGAAAGTAGGGTCTAATAAGTGAGGGGAGCAAAAAGCGTAAATTTGATCGCAAAACGGGATATGACTAAAATTTATTGTACAGCAGATAACATCCGTGTGTATCTAAGCAAAACAGCAGCAGGAGCTGAAATCTCCATGAAATACAGTACAATACGACCAGTGGTACAATACAGTGGCGACGAGGGAGTAAGTACAAAGAGTACAATCGTGCAGCTAGCTGAGCCTCTAATAGCCAATCTATCTCAGTCAGTCTGAACAGTTGTAAAGGCGGATTCACATTGGAGACGCACCATCCGACCGAGACATCCGAGAAGCCAATATCTGAAATATGCAGAAAGTCGCGATCAGCTGCAGCTGCTGATCCGTGTGCAAGGGAGCCGCTTACAGGTAAACTAATTAGATGAGCTCGCCAAATACTGTTCATCATGTAGCATCTTTGTTCACTTATTTGCGCCAGAGACACTGCAAGATTGCTTGATCACGTTGTCCATGTTCAAATCGAAGGCCTCTATTGAGGCAGGCTGCTAATCGAGTGGTAGTGTATATGCAAATTACAAGGTAGTGCGGTGATACCAGCCCCTATCACAGTTCACAGTTGGTCAGCCTGTCTTGCTGAAAATATTCCAGCCACTGTGGAAACTGGCCTGCTTATTAGACTGGATCAGGGGCCTCAAACGTAGTGGGGCATTGATGCCCAGTTTAGGCGGGGTCACTTCAACATACCGACTTGTGAGTTTCTTTTTAAATTTTATGAGTTGGGGCCGGTGCCAACCCCGTCCCCACGGACCAGTTTTGCCTATTGCCGGCCAGCAGTCATGTTATGATAAGCGGGGCCGTGAGGTGACCTCTGTGTGTCTCCACTAGGATCACCTCCACACGAGGGCATCCTGTGCCAGCACCAGCATCCCAGGATGATATTGGGCGAGAAGGGAGGGACCTTTCCGACTGGTGCGGGGAACCAGTTTCCTGATTCTCTACTCGTTCGGCGTCATCCTCTTGACCGTACCCGGTGAGTCGCCCAGAGTCGGGTGTGCAAGGCCAGCGAAGGGACCTACTAAACTGCCGTCGAAGACCGGTTCCCACTCTGAGAACGGGCTTGCTAAACTGCCGTCCTCAGCCGGAACAGAACTGCGGCCTCCCAGTCAGGGTTGCTGCCCCAACGCCTTGTAATACGACTGGCTCCGTGTTACTGGAGGGAGTGACCGGTGGAGCTTTTGCACCAAGCCAAAACCTTGGGGCAGCCTACCAAACCAAGTCTTACGACCTAGTACATAGCTGAAACATCACCCTGACGAGTGACGCTCCCAGCAGCCGGCTCCGTGCAGAGCAACGATTGCCAGTCCGCGGCTCTCTGACGTGAGTTGCAGAGGTACTGCGTGGTTTTCCTGCGGCTGATTTGGCATCTGCGGCGCTTCACTCTAAGGCACATTTCTACATACTGTTTTCGGCTTTGTGGCATTTTCGACCTCGGCTGGGTAAATCATTTTATGAACAATGATGATCTTTCATCCCCAAGTGCGCATCTTTGGACATGTGGTAGACGCAGATGACAAATGACTGAAAGGATTCTGGGGCCTTAAAAGTATGTCGCAGAGTTTTGAATCCATGACAAGACTTTGAATTTAAACCTGGCTCTTTCATCTTACGGTCAGTTTTCTCTGGACCACAGCGCATGCCACTCTGTCGTTTTGTGCTCTAGAAAGAATTGACAAGCAGGCACTTTGCCTCCCCGGGGAACTTCTCGTCTTCATTTGCCTAGTTGAATATGCCATATGTTGATGCTGTCACATGGCTGCACAGCCTAAGAAACATTATACTGTACATATGCCCTATTCGAAGCCATGGCCATGGTGTTTCTGTGTACACTATGTATTTTCTGTGTCTCTAGCTCCTTGAGTGCATGTATTTGCTTGGGCGGTGAGTAAAATATGAGTACGGGTATGGTATGCCTTTCTCCTTCTAAACTTGTAAAGGTTGCCGAGTAAGGTGCATCAAAACACGAGACAGTCCGATTTCGTAGATTTATGAGTCGACAAAAAGGTCAGTTCGTCAAAAATCTCATTCGGGCGCCTGGACTCAATTCTAAATTGCTTTTTACTCTCATCAGAACTCGTTCCATTTTGCGCCACCTGGACACAACGAATTCAGGATGACCAGAGGACAACCATATTTTTATTCTCTGTGTGTTCCCTCGCATCGCCAGTCTCAGAAAGAGAGCTCAGGCAAGCATGACTGCCTTTGATGGGGAGCATCTCGGCATTAGCAGACAAACTCGGCTGGTGATGGTTTTGTCAATTATTTCTAGTGCGACGGCTGTATTCTCCTGCTTTCTCGCATTTTCGGTCACTGTAACTGCGATGCAGACTTTCCAAGTCCGTATTTCAGAACGAAGTAACTATTGTCAACGGGATGCCCTGAGTATGTGGAAGAGTGCAATGGAACTACACAAGGCCAAATGCGACGATCCTATCCGACATAGTCGCCAGTCCCAGCACGCACTTCTCAGCAACTATGACCAGCAATATTCGCAAGGCAAGAAGACGGCCGTTTCTGGCCAGGGTAGAGTTACTTACGTCGGCGTGTCACTGGAGCAGAAGAGTGAGTGTCTTTATTTTGTTTTTAATTTATGCAAGAAAATTGAAGCCATGGCTGAGTTGGCAGATGCCTGCATTTATGGTCCAGCTGGTCGGCCGGGGTCTCCTGGTGCCGACGGTCCGCCTGGAAAGGATGGGAAAAACGGCATTGACGGGTCGAATGGAAAGGATGGCCGGGTAGTCGCGCCGCTTGAAAACCTGTACATTGGTCCGTGCGAGCACAAGTGTCCCGCGGGGCTGCCAGGACCCGCAGGACTGCAGGTACACACACTTACAGTAGGCATGGCTGGGCTGTATCTTTTTGACTGAGCCAGACTGACTTTTTAGGGCGAGAAAGGGCAACCAGGTATGTGGACTCTCCCTTCATGTTTTGCAAACCACAAAACGAGGTATGTGCGGAAGCATAGCTACTAAACATATTCAGGCGAAAAAGGAATTCCAGGAGTAGAGGGCACGCCAGGCGATGTTGGCAAGCCTGGACTGCCAGGAAAATGTGGCCCTCCTGTAAGTGTTGCTTCGTTTCACCAAACGAACTGATACTCATTACAGCTGCTAATTGCAGGGTATTCCAGGAGTACCAGGGCCTAAAGGACAGCAAGGTGACCCAGGAACGGTCGTCACGCTAGTAAGTGCCTTAGCTTCTGTTTAAATATGCTATACGTACTGTATATACAGTTCTCATCCTTACTCTTTGTTTCAGCACACTAGAATACGAGGCCCACCAGGCCAAGCTGGCCCCGCAGGTGTCCGCGGCCCTACTGGTCCACCTGGAAAGCCTGGTCATCCAGTAAGGGTTGTGGAACAAATAAACGTCGTTGGTCATCTTTACGATGAACGGCTTATTTTAGGGTCATAAGGGCCCTGCGGGAGGAAGCTATTATTCAGAGATTGGAGATGTCGGTCCACCAGGCAAACCGGGTTTGGATGGACAGCCAGGAGCTAGAGGTAGATCTGGTTTGCCCGGGAGCTGCGCCCATTGTCCGCCTCCTGAAAGTCTTCCCCATTACTTATCGTATGGCTCATATTTTTAAACTCCTTTTTGGGGCTTGGACTCATCGTGAGAGTGCGTGGATGAAAAATACTCACCGTTGCTGCCTTATGTCGACTAATAAGACTATGTGCTGTGTCGTACATCCTAGTACCGCCTTTCTAAAGAGAGAAGACAAATCTTCTATTGGGCGTTCATTGACCTTGCACAGTGCTAGGTTTGGGTGAGCTGATCGTGAGTGCTACGTTTTTTATCACATTACTTGCCGCCAGTTTCATCATTACACAATTCAAAGTAACTCGCGAGAGCCAATAAGCTGGTCTGGACGGTCTGCAATATTGTCTACCCATTCGTATTATATACTGCCCTTTTCTGTAATGCAAGGTTGTATGCGGACACTGGTATGCCGACCCTAACTTTATGTTGCATAGCAGTGACCTTGTGTACCTGATCTGTACATTTAATTATATTATCGGTTATTCCAGTTGCACGTTGTAAGGCCGAGTTCGCGCAGCGCTAGCAGCCAGGTTTTCGACCCCCTGAACTGATACAGGGCTTCGCACAAAAAAACACCCTTTCGCACTGCAGCGGTTACTCGGTTTCGGTTCTTGTGCGAACAGCCATGGCTTTTACGCAGCAATGACAAAGTCGGGACCCTGATCTCGACTTTGCTACAGCGGTCAGATCTGTCACATATACAGTCACGGAGATTTCTGACTGTTGAAACCTTATTTTGGCACTCTGTAGAGGCCACAGTATCTAATCGTAAGTAATGTTTAAATTATTGGTTTTAATTTTTATAATGCTTGTATTTGCGGAAAGAATTGAGATATAATTTTGTATTTATCGTGTTATACTTGCAAGAATTTTCGTTGTCTTTGTATTCCACCAAGCAATATGCTATTTGCTATTCACTCGTCCCGAACCCTAAGCACTTACTCGGGAGGACACAACAAAAGAAAAAACAGTAGGAAAGGAAGCAGAGAACAGAGGCATTCTGTTGCGTTCCGTTTAACTACGTACATGAGGCAGTAATTGGTAGGGGACTACAATAACTTATGTGTTCCGTCCTAATGTCACACCAGGTCCCAATAGGCCTAGACACAGCTGCACTTCTGTCGTGACAGCCACATTTCATCCTGTATTGTCGGTCATTATCAAACTCATATAGCATCAGTCTTTCTACCTTGCGCAGAGGTAAGTCGAAGCCTGTCCGGAGAACGACGAAGGAAGTACAAACATCGAAAGCCACGATGGCTGATCGAGGTGCTCCCAAAAACCAGCGGTCCAACACAATAGTCGTGGACTCTACCATCGCCGATATCGAAGAGCCACTTGCATCTTTGAAGTGGAGAAGACGGAGTGGGGTGTTAAAGCGTGCACAGACATTTGATAACATTTTCAGGCAGCTACCGCGGGTTGCCTCCTCCTCACCAAGAATAGATTTGGTTGCAGAAAGTGGAAGGACGCATGAGTGCGAAAGTCCTGTGGTCATCTTTCTCTCAGAAAAACTCATCGCCCCTATTGTTGAGCAGGGAAGCAGTCTGAAAAGCCACACCCAGTCTTGGGACTGAGTTGGCGGCTAGTCAGCTATAAATAACGAATGCGCAAAGTCTCTCGTGACCTATTCCTTGTAAGAAACTCATCAGGTTGATTTTCCACTTTTAGAAGCAGTCAAGGCTGTGACTCGACCCACGCAGCAGGAAGCGATGTACCAATAAGAAATCGAATTTTCAAGCACCCATTGTAAGAAACGGAAGGTCGTTACCGACTCTCAGAGGCCTTTATCGGCAGGGCCATATGAAGAGAACGTAGCCATAATCTATGCGAGCAGCAGGGGAACTATAGTTCCATAAGAAACTCGTAACTGCAGGGGAACGTTATCTAGGGAGGCCTGAGGAACTAGGGACTGCGGCTATACCTAATGTGACCTCCAATGTATCGGGCGAAGATCCTAAAGATAGGCGGTTGTCAAGAACAAGCTCCTGTACATGATCATGGACGACTTACCGAAGGATTTGCGAATAGGAGTCATCGACGACGAGCCGTACACGAGCAGTTGTTCCTTCGACCCCGTTTGCCCTAATCGCGGTTCGGCTATGGAAATGGCCATAATTGTGTGCCAAGTATTACGCATGAATTGTTCTTTTAGCAAATTCGATTCTTTTGTTTATGGCACAGTGCTAGAAAACGGCACTGTGACAGGCATTCTAGGCGCTATCGAACGAGGCGAATATGACACACACATTCCAAATCTGACCCCCAATTACGTTCGGTCTCAAGCAGTCGATTTCAGCCAACCTTACTATTACACCGATTCCATATTGGTCACCCGTACTTCACTGAGCAAAGAGACCACGGGATGGTCGGTGCTGAGTGCATTTCACTGGCACGTCTGGCTCCTATTCTCGATCGCCCTGATCTTCACATCAGCCTTGATCACCCTGTTTGTTCACAGTGAATTCGTACTGCATCCTGTCCACTTTGTCGGGTATCTTATAGAAACTTGCGTTCGCCTCTCGCTCGTCAATGAACATCGCAAATTCTTTTTCCAGCATCGACACACCCGCGTGCTTTGCATTTTCTGGGGTTACAGTATTGCCATTTTGGCCAGCGCTTACAGCGGCGTCCTGTTTTCGCAGAAGATCGGAGCTGATGCGTCAGCACCGTTCACAGATTTCGAAGGTTTTATTCAATGCGTGGAAAATAGGAAATGTGTCGTAGTCAGTCCGTTGCTATCAGTTTCGTTCATTCTCTTTCTGACTGCTCCTGGCAGTCCACACGCGCCCCGTTTCGAAAAAGCCTTCAAGAAAAATCCAATCAGGCTTGTAAAGAAAAATGAAATCCCTCAAGCAATATTGAGCGAACAAAGCCTTTATTTGGTCTGGGTCACTTCAAAAAATGAGATTTTTACAGTTATTAATGAGAAAACGCGATGTTCATATTTTATTGTGCCAATGCCGGAGGCAGATATCGGCGCATTTCCTTTGAGAAAAGGATCAAAAAAACTTATGAAAAGTCTGGATATTATGGCATCGACAGTGCATGAAATAGGATTGGCATTTGCGCTAAAACTAGAAGTCATGGATCAAACATGTTCGAACTCTGTGGCAGCCTTTGAAGCAGTTCAAGCAAATAATAAGAAACTGACTAGTTTTGAGAAATCTTTGAAAATACCTTTCTATTTTTATTTAGCTGGATTGGGCGGAGCATTAACTGTCTTTATCTTCGAAAACCAATTCCCTACGACTTTTCACTTTTAATTTTGAAACCCTATTTGTGAGCACTGTTATTTTGCTGTTACCCACTCGTGTTGAGGCGATGTTGCATTTCTGTCGCTTTGCAGCTGCTGCCTATTGCCATCTCATGTGACCGTAATTTAGAGATGCTTTTTGGATGAACCAACCATGCTCAAGCTTAAAAATTGTGATCCGGCCCCAGTTTTGGATGAGATGTCAATAGAGGTACCAAAATAGTCGAGCTGCACTTTGTCGTGCTGAAATATAGAGATATGCTGAGATGCAGTGAAGGCGACAACCGATTACTGATTTCAGCTGTGCTTACACTGGAGATCAGACAAACAACCAGTGCCCTGACTGTACTGCTCAGATCACCACACATGTGCAGGAAATATGCATTTCAGCATTTTCGATTGTGGTGGGGTTAGAATCCATCTCGGATGCTCGTCAAGCAAAGCATCAGAGTATCCAGCAGAATGTTGACTATCCTTTTAGCTCGGCCATGATCCAGCCGGAGCCAGAGCTTTATTTATTCTGATTTTAAAATTACGAAATAGCATTGATTCGGATATACTGTAGCTTTGTGTGATTATGAGCGATTCAAATCTGCGATAACTAAAATATGCTCTTGAAAACTTATTTAATTTGTAACATGTTAATTTTTGTTTCGTGTCTGTACCTGCACGATTGCACGTCTAACGATAACTGCTGCAGGTATCAGTAAAATAATGATATTGCTGCGCCTGTTTTTTAATCAGTATGGAAACTAATTTTCCTGATAAACTGGGTTGCCTTCTCGCTCTTGCAGACCCCCACGTGACCCTCGCGGTTTCTGTCCTATCTACTGTACTTCGGTAGGTCATATCCTGTCCCACGTCCGCGAATCAGAGGATTGTACCACCACTAGAATGGCGCAGTGGCTCCTCATCGTACAGAAAGGAATCAATGAGACGCACGTTAATTAGACTCGAGCGGCAGTTTATTACATTACCCCAACCTGCTCTAAAGACTTCGGCTGTTGTGCATTAGTCTGCAGCAGCTAAGCCCGACTGCGACTGATAACTCCATATACTCCAATTTAAAATTTGTTTGAATATTGATGTAGAATTTCCCAAAAAAGCCAAGTTATTCTGTTTTGCCAACAACTGTGGCTGGAAGACATACTGTGTTGTAAACGTTAGCGCGTCCCTCGCATGGGCTCCCTCAAACATTCAAAGCTGAGCAGGGTGACGCCAGAACATGGCGAGCACCATTAATGCAACAAGTCATTCGGCAAAGAACTCATCTCAGTGAGCCTCGTTTAAGGCCCATTTTTACTCTGATAAGTCACTGTGTAGCATAAACGTAAAACGCGACCTAAACCCGCGCTGGGGCACGTCAAAATCGTGCACAAAATTGACGAATATCTCCACGTGTGCAATGCAATTTTATATCCTGTAATTTGTCGTCTGAAGCATTTGGTCTTTAGAACAGGTTTCCCGCTAGATTTCGTCGTTGCTTGATATCATGTGCTCTTTTAGGGCTTTACTCATTGATAGAGTGGGCATGGGGCGCTAAGAATGCTTAGGAAGACTACCTGGGGAAGGGGGGTCAGGGAAGAAAAGACGTCAAGGCCGAGGTCTAGCCGACCATATTGAACATCAAACTAAAACTATCCTCTAATCCATCAAGTAGGACATAGGCGAACATCGAGTTGATGGGGGTTTCGCGAATTGATAAGACAACAGCAATCAAGCAATTACCAATCACGTAAAATTAAACAAATCAGTAATCAATTTTGACGTATTTCCTGCCTCTTGACAGATTACACCAGATAAAAATTCTTTAATCTATCACAAAATGGGGCATGTCAAAATTCGAAAGCTGTTGTATCATTGGCCACTTGTCATGACACACTCGAGTGACTGCCATTTTTTGCAGTAGAAGCATAAAACAGCCACAGCATATACCACGACGCGCATATTATGCAGTGTCACAGACATAAGTGGGACATAAATGGTGATATAGAACACGTTTCCGATGGATTGTGACCTCAAGCACGGTCGAAAGCTCTTGCTGACCTTCTATCAAGTAAATCTCGATGACGTGAATGGACGCAGTGGAATTAGTCTGTACCAACAAGTGAGTTACTTCCGTTTTCTTCGAGTTAACGCTCTGACATGCACACTCACAATCAGTTTTACAAATTCAAAGAAAACTGTTGACAGGGAATGTGAGCATATATTTTAGGATTTGAGGAGCTTTTGCTGTGCACCTGTTCGTACAAGACAGAAGCCGTGATTATGTAGGCGTTCATAATCCTGCAGATTAGGAAGAATGCAAGGGAAACTCTGGAAACCTCTCAGGATCTGTGCAATGGGGTGCTCATATAAATAACTTTCTTTATGCTGATGCCAGAGGGTCGTATCAGTTGCGACTCATTGATATAGTATTCTTTATCTTTCCAGGAATAAACGAACAACTAAGAAATTTGTAAGAAAATGTGCTCCTAGCACGACGATCATGAACTTACAACAGCGAGCCTTACGTATTGGCGTGATTGACGATCCCCCCTTCACCAGTAAATGCTCATTTGACGATATCTGCCCAAATCGAGGTGCAGGCGTTGAAATTTCGATAATGGTATGCAAGTTACTTAATCTAAATTGCACATTCATCAAATACGATACCGCGATTTATGGCACCGCATATGATAACGGTACTGCCACTGGCATTATTGGAGCTGTTCAGAAGGGCGAACTCGACACTCATTTACCAAATTTGACTCCGACTTTTGATCGTTCAAGGGCCATAGATTTCAGTCAGATGTATTACTTCTCGGAGGCGGTTGTGGTCACCCGCAATTCACCCAGAGAGGATGAATTGGGCTGGTCGGTACTGTACGCATTTCAGTGGAAAGTGTGGGTGATATTTGCAACAACTTTAATTTTGACAGCGGCTCTAATAACCATTTTTGCTCGAAAAGATAGCTTTTTGCATCCAGTGAAATTCATCATTTTCCTTCTCGAAACTTGTGTTCTGCTGTCCTTTGTCAATGAACATCGTAAAGTCTTCTTCAAACACCGCCCTACGTTGATATTATCCATATTTTGGGGGTACAGCATTTTAATTTTGGGCAGTGCCTATAGTGGCATTTTATTCTCGAAGAAAATTGGGACAATTATCGACGCCCCGTATACTGATTTCGAAAGTTTTGTTACATGCGTGGAAGAAGGCAGGTGCGTGGTGGTCACAACCATGCTCTCCGTCTCGTTCACTTTATTCCTGACAGCATCTGGAAGTCCCCACGCCCCTCGTTTCGAGAAAGCTTTTCGAAAAAACCCAATCCGGGTGATCAGCAGGGAGATAATTGGGCAGAAAATTTTAGACGAAAGAAATATCTATTTAACGTGGGTTACATCAAGAAACTCTTTCGCGGACATTATTGAAGACGAAAATCAATGTTCCTACTTCGCTGTTCCCATGCCTCTGATAGACGTTGGTGGGTTTCCAGTACGAAAAGGGGATACAAAACTGTTACAAGGGTTCGATATTATGGCATCAGTAATTCGCGAGTTGGGGTTCGCCTTCGAAATGGGATTAGAAACCGGACAGAAATCGTGTTTGGACTCGATGACGGCTTATGCCGCCGTTCAAGAAAATCAACAAAAAATGACTAGTTTCCAAAAATTATTGAAAGTTCCCCTCTATTTTAATGTTTTTGGCTTATGCGCAGCTGTTATCGCGCTGATTATAGAAAAATACGTTAGTGTAAAGTAAAAACCGCGTGAACATTTTTTCTTGCCTGCAAGCGAGTTTTCCAGATTTCACGAGTACTAATTTGCTTGAATCTTACGACAAATCAGACAGAAGGTTCGAATTTACTGGTATTCTTGGTCTGAGGATGTCACGCGGGCATTGTAACTTTGGTAATTGATGCACGAGCTGCTGAAAACCTGCCTGACTTTTTCCCTCTGAAAAAGGTTTTATTTTGTTCGATATTGCTTCTTTTAGGGCAAATTTGGCTACTCACTATCTACAGTACTTCACTTTCTGAAAACACTCCTTAGACTATGCTTCCAGCCTGCCACTTACCATTTGCAACAAAATAAATGACCGCTTCGCATTGCATTCATGATCCTTCTGTGGCATGTAGGACAAGAGTGGCGGCGTGCATCCTAGCTCGGATTTTATGTCTTTCAGGATCCTCTCCGCAATGCACAGCACGCCCAATGAGTCATAGCAATCGAGGCTTTTCAACGAGGGCGGGTCGTCGGGTGACACGCACTGCCTCGACTCGACAATAAGCTTCGGATCTGCCAAGGTGATCAGGGCATCAGCACCCTCGGGGATGACCACTAGAGCCGATACAGGGGTGGGTAAGTAGTCCACATGCACGATGACGCCTTTAGATGTATAACCTGTTTTCTTTGGGAATATACACGCCTGCCGCGTTAAAGAATAGTCCGCGTGTACATTCCCAAATAAAACAGATAGTAGTGAGGTCATTCGAGTGTCGCGCACTTTTGATGTAAGCAGTTGCGTCTGCTGGAGCGCGTGTAGTTTGTAAGTTGCACTCTGGGCGCTCAGGCTCACAGTCAGTGTTATCATCGCATTCGCCTAGTCTAATCGTCTGCAAATAAATCCACTAACGACCACTATGTCCCATCGCTTTCGTCCCTACCGTGCCATCCACAGAAGCCAAGGTTCCGTATTTAAGTGAACCTAATTACATTTGGGGCCACTCCGTTTAGGCTGTGTTGGATACTATCTGATAGACAGGGCGTTGGTCTCTGACAGGACCAACCCGTCCTCCAACAGAACATTGCCACGCTCGAAATTAGCTTCGAACGTCAGGCCAGTATTGGCCAGACTGAGTGGGTCCATGGATTCGCCGCCAGTGAGGTAACGAGTGTCATATACGTAGGTCGGAGATCATTGCAACCTGAAATACAGATTACGGCTCCGATTTTGTTGGCCACTTGACATTGTTTAAATTATCCCTGACCACACACGCCTATTGTCAGTACCGAGAGAAGGAGTTAGGGCGATAGATCATCAAGAATACCGTGCTTGTCTGATCACAGCAATGCATAGTGCCAGTTGGACTTCAAAAGTGTAGTAGACCTAATTAAGCAATGCAAAAAAGTGAGCTGTTTCTGCTTCCGGCTCTACCTGCTGCTTTTCCTGGTGAACCTGTGAGGATTGCACTAGGCTGGATAGTCCTGCATTGGAGAAGATACCGGGAAGGAGATGGTCTCATGAACCTACCAGGCATGCCTCACTGGTCGTAGGAGTCAGAGACATCAACCTGACGGTTCTGCCTCGACTGGAGGAGTGCATCGAGTGGCCAACGAAGGCGACTGGCTTACAAGGCGGCCGGTCAAGGCAACCACATACTCGACCGTCTCCACTGGCCGAACACACCTCCGTATTATGGGTACCCGCAGGATGGAAACCCCAAAGGGATCACATGGACGTAAGGAGTGGGCGTGGTAGCTGCAGCATACTACACCCCTTCTACGGCGCGCAGGCAGAATACCTACAATAATGCCTGCCTACAGCAAGCCAATATGGGACTACTGTATGTGTCTCTACGTGAAGCATATCGGGAACATACTCCGTTTCCGAGCCAGGTCGCCGAACAAAGCCGTTTTGTTCGCCGACCGAACAAAGTCACACTTACACTGATCTGCAAGCACAGTCCGTGATGATTGACCAACTACTCCGCCACCGAACAGCAATTAAACTGATGCCCATGAAATTGGCAGTTGGTTAACACTTTTGGACAGGATGACGAAATGACGGTCTGAAATCCAAATGATAATGTACTCCAGAGTCCTGCACGGGTATGAAAATCGTACTCTACCCGTACCCGCTGGACGACCTGCGCACCCATACCCGGCGTACATTACCCATACCCATACCCGTAATTTTTCAAAAAATGTACCCATACACATACCTGTTCCCGGTTTTTCGATAAATGTTCGAATGGAGTACAAAAACAGAAAAGTAATCAATTCATGAAAATAATTACAGAAAATCAGAGTTTTCAAGGAAACTCGATCAATTTCTATTCAAAAGTTCATTCACTATCGCAAGATGAAAGACTTTTTTAAAGCAGTAATCTGAGCCAAATGCTTTAGCGCTAAAAGCCTGAATAATGTCCATTTTGAGTGATGCATTTATTTTCTTATTCCTTTGGAAATAGACGTCTCAATTTAAACTTAAAAGCCTGAAGCTGACAACAACCTGACAGTATAAAACTCCGAATGAAACTGCATTCATGTTGGAGAGAGTAACCAAGTTGAACTTGATAAGGAATGAGGAATGAGCAGGTGCCCTTTGATACTGAACCCAGATTCGTGACTCTGCTTCAAACGTGCTTTTCATTTGAGCGCTAGTGTAGCCTGTATGCAGGAGGTCAACAACAACTACTGCAGCTAAAACAAGCTAGTTTGTGTGCAGCAGCCAGTTTCACAATTTGATGAGACGTGTCTGATCGTGAGTCGCAGGACATGCATCCAAGAAAGTCCTATCCTACATCAAAGCGACATTGCTGTCCTAATCGAGGGACCGCCGTATCTAAGAGTGAAAAAGACTTGGATCCTGCAAAGGGTCAAGGTTGCTGCACAGGTGCATATTTGTCATATACAAGTACGGACCCTTTTTTCCCTCGGCCCCCTCTTAGAAGCTCAGAAATATTCGTTTATCTTTTCTTCTACCTTGTTTCAAAGTTTTCTGACTGAAGATGCTCTATACTGCACTTTTATTTCCAGAAATTTTCACTTAAATCCAGCTTTTATAGCATTACTTTGTCTATGTTTTTTAAAATTTTTCTTGTCGCTGCTTTGATGGGACAGATAAGCAAGAAGCCAGTCATTCAGTCGTGTCGTGTGACACCCACCACTTGTCTTGCCGTTCTCCACGGTTGGCGCCTTAGCGCCTTTCCGACCTAAACCAGGTTCCTTTTTGCAGTGCACAACAATTTTCGAATCTCAAAAACGCTTACATATCCATGTCTTTTTATCAATATCTTGGTTGTGAAAAGATATAATATATAACCTGTTTTCTTTGAGGATTAAACGCCCTTCACGTGCCGCGTGTACATTCCCAAAGAAAACAGATAATAGATATGGATATCCCAAAAGATATAAATATGATTTCGATATCGATATGTCAGATGATATCGATATCGATTAGATGTAGATATGGATATGGATATCAACAGTAGTCACAACTAGCCTCGAAGTAGCAGTCATCAGAACTGTTTCGCTAAAAACAGTCACGAAATGTATAAGATTTCAACATACAAGTAACTTTCCGTCCAGAATCTAAGGCTTACTGCTACAATTTTCAATTTACAGTAGAGATCACATTCTGTCGTATCAGTGAATCGCATCAAACAGCCACTAGACTGTGCGCGCCTGCTCAACCCACTTCTTCCAACATATAATCAAACCGTAAGCAGGCACTTGGACGAGGGATATAATGGATAAGCCGAGGTAAACACCACAAACTCCGCCCAGCTCACAGAAGATCAGGTACGCTAAATTGGTCCGCTCCTCAGTGTGCAGCCTGTACGAAGCACTAGGGAAAAACACTTTCAGTCGGGTCGTAGACAAGTTGCTGTGAGTCTGATCCTGGTATTGCAGATAGCCGTAACTGGCGGCCAGGATGGAGTACGACCATCGCGAGCAGTGGGGAAGGCACGAGCGGCCGTAAAATATTCGTCTGCTTGTTGCTCTCTGAAAATAAAGTCCATTTGCGCAGCATCTCTGGAAGGCTTGAGGGGCCGCCTACCAGCTCCTTTATTTTCTCTGCATTCTCTTTGCTATCTTCCAGTCTGCCGCCCACCATTTCCAGCAAGATAAATCCCCTCCTCGCATCACAGAAAGTATCGTTCTCTGGCATGTAGGACAAGAGTGGCGCCGTGCATCCTAGCTCGAATTGAATGTATTGCATGAGAAAATCGGCGATGCATAGCACGCCCGATGGGTCATAGTAATCGAAGTACTTCAACGGGGGCAGGTGGTCGGGCGACACGCACTGACTCGACTCCGCAACATGTTTCGGGTCTGCCAAGGTGATCAGGGCGTCGGCGCCCTCAGGGATAGCCACTGGAGCCGATACGGGCGTAGGCAAGTCGTCCACGTGCACGATGACGCCTTCAGAGGCCAACCCGTCCTCGAGCAGAACATTGCTGCTCTCGAAATTAGCTTCGAACGTTAAACCCGTATCGGCCAGGTTGCTAGGGTCCATGGATTCGCCACCAGTGACGAAGTGGGTGTCGTCCAGTTGGGGAATCCTTCCTGCCTAAAGGCAGATTTTTAGGTCATGGGCCTTTTAGGTCTTTGTCGAGTGTGGCTGGGTTTGGTGTGCTGGGTGAGCTCGATGAGGTGAGCTCTGGCGGGTGTTCGACTCGCGGCCGAGCAAGTCATTTTGTGTTTGCGCCTCGTGTGGGTGCTGTGAAACAGGAACAGTCATAGTCAGTATAACAGCAGAGCCAACAGTGAGTAGGCGCGGTTTATGTAAGCTCCGTTACGTAGATTTAAACAAGCTCTACTAGGATGCTCGCGATCAATTGCCTATACAGGCCATGCCTACAAACCGTTTTTACCTGGATCGTGGCTTGGCGGGTAACGGCGTCTGCCTCTTACGCTGGGTGCGCACTTACAGGGGGTTCGACTCCCGGCCTCAGTAAAAAATGATTGTAAATACCTAGATATGTTCATTGGCCCTCGTGTGCGTTGTAGATATGCCTGGCTATGGCTAACGTATGACATGACATGGTAATCATACATGCATACAACATGCCCTGAGGCCAGTCCCTGACGATGCTTGGGTTGGATGAATGGAGAACTGACTGGTGACAAAGCTTCTCACCAATGGCGGGTTGCCTCAGTGAGCATCTGCTTCTGGATGGCCAGAGTCAAGACACCGAGTCGGAATGTTATGTTGACCAGATGTTGACGCACAAGAGAGAACGCTCAAAAAATGCGAATTTTCAGCTTCTGTCAGATTAGACATATGCCTTGGCGTGTAACTACCAAATAGTACAGGGTGAACACTGGGCAATAATGGAACCTTTTGATGCACACATGTGCATCGCTAGAGCGCTCTTCCGTGCCTGCGTCTCACAATACACGTGAAGTGGGTGGCAGAGGCATCCCACGGCAGAAACCGTCCGATAGACGGACATGGGAGAGGATGTGAGCTGGAGCTGACTGGAACGAGGCATGTCTTGAGACTATACCTGAGGCTGAAACATCAACCAGTGTGGTCGACGGCTACGAGCCAGAGGTGACCGATAATCCTCTTTTTGAGGTGTTGACTAACCTGGACTAGTTCTCGATCTGCATCGGTACTAACATGTTCTCCGGTGCCCCCCCTCGGTATCTTTTGGTGGCCCTCTCATAATCAATCGACAGTCTGACCGCGTTAGTAAGCGGTGGGCTCTTCTGCGCCTTCCGGGTCTGCCTCTTATCGCGTGGTAGTGTTTGCAGGTTCACACTCTCCCACTCGCCATGGCCCGCATGACTGACGAGCGTCACATTACGACAGGAATATGCCTTGTTAGAGGACAGAGTCGCACTTACACTGATCTGCCAGCACAGTCCATGATCGATAGCCAAATATTCGGCAGCCGAGCAGCAATTGAAATGATGGCCATAAAAGTGGCAGTTGGTCAGCACTTGCGAACAACGAGGCAAGAGCATCGTTTGCGATCCAACCGACAGCCGCTTCTGCATTTCGTCCAAGACGCGCATGGCGATTATGTTAAGGGCCTCATTCGTGTCCAGCTTGGTGACGTAGAAAGCCGATCCGTTGCTGACATAGTTGATTACGCTCTCCATGCTCACTCCAACCCGGGCCATTCGTCGACGGAGCTCCTCCGAAAATGGAAAGTTGATCATGATATTTTCGACAGCCTGTCTACTTTCATGAAACATAGGAACACAAACGGAGATGTTGGGGAAGGGGGCGATCTGTCGCACGATCAGTATATCGTCGTAAACCCGCTGCTTTGACCCCATTTACCGACGAAACACTGCATAAGACCCGTAGGTCATGACCGTCAATGCCGTGATTATGACCATGATCCATATGCGTCGCTCCAATATGCTCTTGGCTTTATACGCGTCTTCCACTCCAGCCACCGAGATGCGGGAGGCGTACTCTTCGAAGGGGTTCTTCTTGTGCACATCGTCCTCCTGATTGTCTTTGATCTCGACGGCAGGTATCTTACTCGATTTTTGATCACTCGGTCCAACCTGGCTCCTGCGTTGCTTTATCTTTCCTTTAGGCGTCATATCGGCTTGGGAAGATGCATTGGAAATCGTTTTGCTTCGCTCAGTGGCCATCGACCTGCGCCTGATTGAGACTAGAAAACCTATGAGAGCGCCAGAGCCTATTTGAGGCTGAGTGTAAGCTTCGCTGAAAAGAATAGTTCATGTCAAGTACTTGGGAGCTCGATCCCCTGAGCGCCTCTGGCTAGCTCATTAGACGACAATCTCTCAAATTGGGGCTCCGCGTCGAGCTCTTGCCCGATGCTGTCGCTTATAATAGCTCACAATCAGTCGACATAGAGAAAGCCACATCAACACGATCCTTCCACTCATACAGCATTTGCAGACATGTGGAAAGGAAAATCCGATCAATAAGCATGCACACTTCATTGTCTCGTCGTCTTCATGGTGATAGTTCCCCTGAGGTTAGCTGTTTTGCTCGCACGACATAATGCCAATGATTCAACGAGGCGAACTAGCAAGACCCTCAAACCACCACACGAGAACTTTTTAGTCGGGTTACAAGCATGATTTGAAGACCAAATGAAATCGTAAAGCTCGAGGTCAATAACTTCATGAAAAACACCTGTATCAAAATTTTAGGATCTTCGCAATCACGTCACATTTTTTTTGAATATGGCCTACTTCTGTTTCATTAAAATGTAGATGCCGATGACGATTCCGGCCACGACGCTGTACTCGATCAGCTTGCTCACGATATCTTTCGTCTGGCACTTGCATTTGCGGGGGCGAGAACGAGAAGTCGAGGCCCTGCGAGGCGTCCAGTCCTCATTGCGAAGTTGCAGCATGGTGTCTTCTTCGGGCTCGTAAGTTCCAACACGTTGCTGAAAGTAAACCTGTATCGTCCTTTTCTACGATTCATCGAAAAATATAGGAATCTTAGGCTCGACTTGTGGTATCTGGGTGATCGTACTCGGACTACGTATATGTATGTTACGAAAACTGCGCAAGACTTACTGGTTCCAATTTTATGCACCGACGCTGCTCCTTTTTAACAGCATCAGTCTTATTGTAGTCAATACAGTTCTCGCAGTTGCAGCAGCAGTGGGCGGAATCGAGATGACGGCCACTGTCAGAACGACGGCGATCGTCTTGCGATTCGTCCGTGTCGCTGGCCGCACTTCCGCGCCGCTGGCTGCTTCGACGAAGAGACGATGCGCCGCGCTAAAATCGAGGGTTTCTGGTATTTGGTATCGAGAACCACAGGGTTTTCTTACCTGGCCTCGATTACCGAACATTTGCTCTCCTTCCGATTGATTCAGTTGTCGGCGCCCTTCGACCGAAGAGGTCGATCGGGATCGTCGTCGACCCAAACGCGTGCGTCCTCGCCGGCTTGGAGGAGACGGAATTTGCCTATCCATACGAAGTAAGTATGTGAAAAAATTTCGGCAGGAAAAGTGAATCAAATGACCAACGACGACGGGCGCAAGTAAGAAAATGACACTTCAGCATCAGAATACTGTACAGTGCCCGCGGTGCAGTGTAAAACGTCTGTGACAGGGGGAAATATCATTTGTGCTGTAAAGCCCCTCGGCTCTGCCATTATTAGGTCGAGGTCTCGAACTCGGAGACCGCATACTCGAAATTTGTCTGGCGAGTCAGTGTTGGTCGAATCGGCTGGCTCGGCCAACATGACCGCGTAGCTCACGAATGACATTTGCTGGGCCAGAATGCACTATCAGTCTCTGCACTCCAGTTAGACTTCACCGAAGCCCCGTTTCAGCTTATTTTACATGCAAGCAAGGAGGAATTGAACTGCTCTCCACTCTATTTGAGCCTCCGCGTGAAACGCCAGTTCCCACACAAGTTTCGGAGGCTGGAAGCAAAGCGTCAGTGCAAATTCATGCTCATGTTTTACCACATCACCAAGGACTGTAGGACTCGAAGATATACGGGGCCGCGAGTAGAACACTCGCCCGTAAATGACATTTGTCGTGAGAGGCAGAGGCCTAACGGGTCTGTGCCAACACCGCCCGTCCATCGTTGGATCGCGAGGTCAGCACTTGGAGAAACTCGCTGGCAACACCGCCCGCCGCCCCAAAGGGCCTTGCTGACCGCGTCCATCTCTTCTAACCCATTGGCCATTCTTGCCACTTCGATCACTAAGAAGACTTCTGATTAGTTGCTATTGAATCAGTTTTTTCGTTTCTCATTTTTTCGCTCGGCCATTTAGGTTTTTTCTCTCCTCTCCCTTTAGCACGCAGATAAATGTCGTATTTTACTATGAGGGCTTCTCGCACGACAAAAAACAACCTGCTGAAGTGTCAGAATGCGGTTCTGAAGATGCACATTGCTTTGTGGAACTTCTTGTAGCCCTCTCACAATCAGTACGAGCAGTCAGATAGAGCCCTTGCGAAAGCTTCGGGTATTAGCTAGCATTGAAGCTTGTAAGGACATATAAATGTATGAGGCAAATAAAAATATAGATGAGCATCTCAAGACTGATCCCACAAACTTCAATTTCTTCATACTTTGTCCTCAAAATAGTTTCTGGACCGATGAAATTATCGTTGTGAAGAGTTTTTGGCATTGCTCAAGTGAGTAGGTTTATGTTTTTGCTTAGCAAAAATGCGGGCGCCCAGGAAGAATTGGGCGGCGGGCGGTGTTGACAGCGATTTTTCGTAATTGCTGACCTCGCGAGTCCAACAATAGACGGGCGGTGTCGACGTTGAATCAGGCCTAACCCGCCTGGCCATGCGCCCGGGACTTCAATTATTGATTTTTACCAGGAACACCTCGAAGGGTGGAATCCTGGGAACAGGGGAACCACGCCCTAACGCTCAAACTTCTTGAATTTGGTGCAACAAATTCACTCTTTTCGAGTTTGTCCGTTGCGATCGAGATGGGCCAAACCATTGCACCATTGCAAGCCTCGATGGTGTATGCGTTTCATTCAATTTTATGCCAGTATTCAATGTGGATCCTCGCTTATCACCCTTGTTGCCAAGCCTGGCAGGCGCAGGAGGCAGGTGCGGAGGGGACAAAAACTCCGATTGGAGCAGGCAAGTCTTGCGATCACCTGCGGCTGAAACATCAACCCGAGGGGCTGACGTCTCCTAGTTAGAGGAGAGTATCGATTACTCTCTCCCACTCGCCATGGCCTACCAGGCGTGGGAGGGAGGGGGGGTTACACCCTGCTCATCGTCAGACCTCTTTGAAAAACCACCTACAGACCCAAGGTGTGTGTGCGGCGGCGGCGGTGGTGCAGCGGTTTGTGGAAGTGCTTCTGGTGGAGCACGTAGAGGAACGCTGCTGTGTGTGCTGGGCCCCACACAGCAGCCTATAAGGTAAGGTTGTGCCATAAGGCTTGACTGCTGGCCAGCTATAGTCAAAAACTGGCTTCGGTCCACAAAAATTAAAAAAGAAAAGGTGTGTGTGTGTGTGTGTGACAGAAACACATTTGTCATAAGATACTGGTCACGTTGGATACCATTTTTTGGTTTCTTGTTTCATAATTTTTACTCGCATATTATAATTTCCCCTCGCCATCACTAACGATAAGCGTATTGACTACAGACCTGTACATCACCAGTGCAGAGGCCTACAGCCATAATATAGGTATTTTTGTACGGAAACACATGCGCCGGACTTGTTCGACTCATATAACCACCCACTTTCATCCCCTGGACCAGTTGAACAAGCGAGGATGGCATACTGACGATGAGCTAAACTATTCTGTACTGCGCTGTATGGCAAATAAACATATGAACAGGCAGCACGCACTGTCTGTGTAGCCTGGTGGTTACTTGGTGGGCAAGAGGGTGAGCCTGGTTGCGTATGTATTTAGGACATATCTAGCTACGAAGTACGAATGTCTGGCGTCAAGTAAATCATACATATCTGACATAATTCTATCCTTGAACTCGTCAATCACATGCAGCTTATTGCTTTTCCACATGTACTCTAATGAATACAATCGCGTTCTTCTTTTCTCGGAATCAACTCCAGGTTCCAAGTACCGATGTCGATGCCTTCTCCATTTTTTGTGTTGATGTACTTCTTGGGGATTTTCCATTTCCATTTGCGCTGGCATGGCTGAAATGGGTCTTTTTACCGTTTTAGGTTTTAACAAGTGGGAAAAGCTTACCAATCCGAGCAGGACTTTATCGATGCAATCGTGATAAATTTTTAGCCATGGATCAATGTTCCCAATTTCGCTTTCGGTGCCATCCAGGTTGAATTCGCCGTTGGCATTTGTGCGAGTGTGAGCCATTTCATCGTCGGGATCCGGGCCTGGAAGGACACGATTTTTTCAATGTTTTGTAACTGCTGCACCTTATTGCTGGTTGCGTGCTCACATCGCGAATATGCACCACCCCATCTGTTGTTGTCATCATCTGCATGTACCAAGTGAATTCAAAACAATGCTTAAGAGTTCTCATAGATGTATCCTGATCAGCCCACAAGGCCTCTTACCCGTGTCCTCGTCGACCAATTTCACCAGCACATTGTTGGCAGGTTGGTTGCCACACAATAGTCGTCCTCTCACGATCACCCTTTGCTTCGACCCGAATATGAATGCATAGGATGGGGTCAAGGACACAGCCAGAGCCAGTAGCAGAATAGCAAGACGGGGCCTCATGTTGAGGAGGCTGGACAGGAGTACTGTACAAGTTAAGTTCACTGCGCACAGACCCCGTCGAGGGTCTATATCAGGCTGTATTTGACGAGCAGCCTTGTTGACACACACTGGATGGGTGGTGGGCCGTGTCAGGGAAGGAGGCGGCGATAAGGAAGCCCGTTTGTCAGTATCGCACAGTCCAAAGTCGCAGGCGGGTGTTTATAGGCGAGGGATGGCCTCGATGGCAAATATGGAGTGAGGCAGTTAAAAACAGAAAGTGATGACGGGAGGCGAAAACAGGGGCCTGTTGGGTTAGGCAATTGCCACACGGAAAACAGTGCCTCCCACTTTACTTTTCATTGACTTGAGGCCTGCGCTTGTGGAAAACAGAACCTGAATCATTATGACATCGGGATAGCCGAATGGGGAGAAGGCGAAACAAATCGAAAAGAAGGGCCTGAACTCGCAAGACTTAAAAACAATGCAGGGCAGGGTCGGGTCACAAATAATTGTCCACAGATTTGTCCGAAGATGCCTCTAAGCGTTAGCTTGGGAAAGCTGCATCTAGATTTGACGCAATTCGCTGCGACATTTGATCTTAACACATTTTTTACTACTTGCAGCAACCAGCATTGTGTTGAAGTGCGCGCAACATGACCTCATTACCAGTTTGGTTTTGGGAACCTACCCTACAGTTTTCTGCAACTGACACGCTCTTTTAGCTGTCCCTCAGTAGTCGATGTACCAAGTTCAAGAGATATTCGCCATAAGGAGGACCCAACTCCCCTGAATTTGCCGTTTCTCATTTGACCAGTTCGCATTCTTCTGGCATGTTTTGCACACGGTGTCACATGCACTTTGCTTTTACTTCCCAGAAACAGTCTCGCTTCCGACAATTCCCATACAATGCTACGAAGTTATTTCTACTAATTTGCACACTGTCACTTGAAACACACGGCAACTCGAGTCTACTACTCGTCAATTTAATGAATGCAGTCACGCTCCTCATCATCGGCGATCATTTCCAAGTTCCATGTTCCGATGTCGATGACCTTGGATGTGTCGCCTTGAGTATTGATGTACTTGTTTGGAATCTTGAATCGCCATTTTCTTTGGCAAGGCTGAAATAAGTGGTCATCAGATTGCTTTTTGGGCTCAACAGACACCTGACACTTACCATAATGCCGTCATTGCAATCGTGATAGATCTGCAAAAAGGCAGTTATCAGAGAATAGTTTGTGCTGTTGTGACCACTCACCTTCAAAACTGGATCAATATTGGTCACTTCGGTTTCGGTACCATCCAGATGGAATTCGCCATTTGAATTTGTACGCACATCAGCCATTTCATCGTCGGGGTCGGGCCCTAGAACAGCATACGTGGTCATTATCTGGCCGTCACTGCCCCTATCCTTACCGTCATCCTCGTCCACCAGTTTCACGTACACGTTGCTGGCTGGTTGTGTGCCACAGAGTAATCTACCCTTCGCGATCACTCTTTGCCTGGACCCAAGGCCCAAGGCGATTGGCGCCAATGCCAGAATGAGCCCAGCCAACAGCACCTTCATGGTTTCAGTAGTGTAGGGTGGTTGCACGCAGAGGTACAATAGGTAGTGCTCCGGGCTGCGGGTGAAGACTGGCATGGGTTATGTACGCCTTGCGCTGTCCTCTGATAAGGCGCGCACACAATCTTATCAGCGTGTGTGGACTTCCAAACAACGTTGGGAAACGGGTGAGCAGCGACAGCAACAAAACTAGGCTTGTCGACTGTTTTTTGTTTTTGAGTTGAGGAGATGAAATTCGTTTCTTCCTTGACCATGGGCGAACTGTTTTTAGGCACGAACCATGCTGCATAGTTTTTACTACGTCCCAAACTAGTTAGTAAAACTTACACCCTATTTTACCCCGTGTCCAAACAAAAATTAGTACAAATACCAGAAAACGCATTAGATTTAGTCGATAGCTCGATTATGCATGACATACTGGAATTATATTTGGCCACTGAAAACATATTCTTCTGTAGCTTCACTCGTTACTCACGCCGGGTGCCTGAAACATGAATTATTGTGAGCTGATAACCATGACCCATACCCACACAAAGGCACGGGGTGTACATAGAGGCCCCCGGGGTCGGCCAGCTGTAAAATTGTTGAGGCCCACTGTGGATCTCATGAAGAGGCTGTCAAGGGGTACTCCTGCGCATGTTACAAAATTCAAATTAAAAAATGGCGGGAAAATTTCAACGATGCGAATTACCCAATCAGCCCAACTTTCTCATAAACCTACAGTACGATTTCCCCTACATTTCCATGAGCAGATAACAAGATGTTCCTGCTCCAAGTTGAAGATTATACAAGAGATCCAATAAGGATCATCCAACACAGTGGCAGCAAACATTGCATGTGTTAATCGACCACCTGGCCCTGTTCACCCTGACGTCTTAGTAGCCCAGTCGGTACAGCCACTCCCGAGAACGTTCTCTCGCGTTAGTCAACCATTCCTTCAACAGACTCGAGCAAACTTAAAACAGTGCTAGCAAGGTCGACAAGTCAGAATCTACAGGATGAGACTATCAATCCTTTCCGAGCCACACCAGCACCTACATTCGAGTCCTGTACAGGCGATTGGCAACCGCTAGGCAAACGACCGTACGGATGTTGGCCGCGTAGCAAATTCAAAGCTGCAGTACCAGCCCGTCGAATACTGCCCATCCTCGACATATTCGGCGTCCAAGCACTGCCCAATCCATTCATTTCGGGGCCTCCATTCACGACCAGCGCTAGCAGTGGTCTCGGTTGCAATGGCGTACAGCCGCCTTGAGGTAGCAACAAGGGAACGGTGATCGAATATGCAAGTCATGAACATGCAAACCAGTGAGTGCAGTGCAGTAAAGACAAAACACAAAGGTTAGCATACAGTAGGGTTACGATCAGTCTTTCATACTGGCCAATAACAGAACACAAACACTAGCAAACACGCTACAGTCGTGCAGTCATCAACAAAACCTAAGAAATACTGGTCTCAGCATGCATCGAGCATTTTTACACATCCGTTTAAAGTCCAGCCGCCGTGGTATCCATTTCTTCTCCCACTCTCGCCTCCACTTGTATCATTATGTCGCGCTCAGAACGAACGGATGACTTCTTTCGCAGGGCGGACGTCCTCCAACTTCCCCTATTCTCAAAACGCGACCCTGGTGCCTCAGGCTCAAGCTCAGCCTGCGGAGACATGGTCAACTGGAAAGCGGTAGCTGTTAGTCGACGTACTGCATTAGCCTTTTGGAAATTGGGCGCAGACGTGGGCGTCCTTGCCAGTTTGTTAGCACGGCCATCACCGCTGTTACTAGAACCTGTCCCGAGAGGTCGTGCACATGCAACAGAATTATGCCCACATTTCTCCAAACGCTCACCTGACCGCAATGCTGCTGGGCTCGATGGATGTCGTTCCGCCATCATTTCAGTCACAGTCAATCGGCGAGTGTTGAAGACATTGTTCAAATATTGGTCCGCAATACGTCCATTATTGTCACGAATTTGAGGATCGGCACCTGCAACAACAAATAATCGACCACATCCAGCACAACAAAGAAAACGCTTACCGTAAGTCTGAGTCAACAATTGCATAGCGCCCTTGTGATCTTGCATAGCCGCCATATGCAAAGGCGTGTAGCCCTGTCAAACACGCCTTTAAGATATGTAATCGACACGATCGATCAAAGACTCGACTTACCCCCTGAAAAAAAAACATTCATCAAGAATTAATTAGGCTTGTCCTTGATTACAATGTGAAATTAGGATGGTTTTAACATATTAAAACTGAAAAAGCTAGTGAAAAGGTTTCTTCGTTTTTGACATTCCGCCAGCACCGGCAAAAGACTGAGGGAATCATGAAAAGCTACAATGAGTTTATGGCTGTCTGCTGTCACTATGTCGTACGATCCTGCCACGTGGTCCCCTGGATACCACGTGAAAACCAGTTTTCCCTGCTTCCATGTTGTTCAGGACACTCAAGCACAGGTCTAAATTCCCCCACTCCTATACGTACCTCATCATCTCGAACAACTTTCCCATCCACTCTCTAGATCACAAAACAAAAAATAAAGCCTACTTACGTGCTGAAATTTAGAAAATCCTGTCACCCACTTCAATACGGCTTTCATTCTCAACGCTCCGAAAAAGAGCAGAACATTATCAAAGCCAAAAAAACAGGGCAAATCACTTACCGTTTTCTTATTAACATTTGCGTGATAGGTACCAGCCAACAATTTGATCGCGTTCAAATTACCTTTCTTCGCCGCCCAGTGTAAAGCAGCGTAACCATTAACAAAATTAACATGACTGGCCAATTCGGGACAGCTAAGCAGCATTTTAGACATTTGCTGATAATCGACCTTGGAGGAGACCAGAATCCAACGCTTTTCCTGCTCGTTAAGCTGAAACGGGATGAGGGGTATAGAAATCCAGTTTAAGGCCCAGCATCGACCGGCCTGCCGATCCAGGCGAGATGGCTTTAGGGGAGCCGACCGAAGCTGTGGGTCGGTCGATGGAAACTTTGAACTCCCGCCAAAATATCTTTCTCTGGCGTTCGAGTATCCCTTCATGATCCCCTGCTTCTACAGTACATCGTATCTGGTAGATCTTTACAGTAGATTGGCATAGCGCAACTCAAACTGATCAACTAGCAACAGCGTAGTCCGCACTATTTTCGACCTTCTGTCCGCATGTCCCTGTGGCTCACGATCAGTTGGTTAAGGCGTTAGTTCCGCATTGTTTGGGCCAGCAACACTGACTAGGAGGCCGTAGTTCTGTTCCGGTTGAGAACGGCAGCTTAGGAGACCCGTTCTCAGAGGGGGACCTGGCTTTGGGCGAGTCACCCAGTACGGTCAAGTGGCGGACGCTGAACGAGTAGAGAATCAGGAAACACCAGTCGGGAAGGACCCTCCCTTCTCGCCAAGTATCATCCTGGGTCGCTGGTGCTGGATCAGGGAGGGTCGGTTTGGCGGCCTCACACCCGAGGCCGGTCGATGCAGATCGACGCATTGCACTTACCGTTACAGAAACCACAGAATAAGTATCACTGCTGTCGTCTTTCTGAAAAAAGCACCGCAAGTCAAAAGAGCAGTAAACATTAGCTTCCTCATTCAGCATCAGACCTTACCCACGCTTGCTCATAGTACACCGCTACCTGCCTAATTAGGAGCTTACTTGTTTGCCGAACTTGCCACTTTTGCCACTAGTCATCGATCCCGTCTTTGCTATAGGACGACTTTCCGGCCCCGAACCTTTTCCCATCGACTGAGTGTCTTGGTCCTTTTCGTAAACACGTGCTCGATCCTTCACGGACATCTTATACTGCACTGGGCGGGGACCAACAGTCGCATCGCCACCCGCGACGTTCTGGTCACTCTAAAACGAAGGCACTGCGAATTAGGGGATACAAAGCAGTAAGACCAGGGGAGGAATCAAGTACGCATAAGCCCGCACAAGCGCACTCATATTCTAGGCACGTATTCCCGTGCAAAAAAGGCATGATTCTGACGAGATAAGACATTGTTCATGTTCTAGCAGCTCATACAGTTTATCAAACAATAAACTTTTAGAGCCGATGAATCAGAAAAGAAAGTCGTAAAACCTGGAGCATGCAAGACTTCCCGTTAGATGCCTTGACGTCCAGGTTTTAAAAGGCGAGGCATCTAATCATTTATAGCTATTCCCAAGGGGGGAAAAAATTTATATTGCTTCAGAGTATGTTCCTTGCCAAATCTGCCTAAATTAAAAGAGAGTTCATCCGTTTTAACATAAATGTTTTAAGGCGCCGTATTGATTCTATTACAGCATCCTACTGCAATGTGCCCCAGCCTTATTCTGTTGCATCTCCAAAGGAGCCATCATAAAGAAGCATATTTTTTAATCGACTCTTATCAGACATGTAATCTGGTCATATACTGTACCAGAAAATCATTTTTGTCTGAATTTTCCAGCGAATTACAACGTCACTAATGAACTACAGCAGCTTCCATCATAGCTGTTTCCTCACACCCAAGTATAGGCAACGGGGGGAGTAAGGGGGTAAACACCCTGTTGGGCTGGCCAGGACAATGAACCTGTCCTCTCAAATCCGGCCTACCTCAGGTCCAGCAGGAAGAAAGAAAAGGAAGGAAGCAAAAGCGATCGAATTGTATCTGGGACCACGACCTGACCTGACTGACCAAGCCCTGGCCTCCAAGCACAGGCCAATTATCCAGCCAGCCTACAGTACTGTATGTAAACAGTCATACAACTCACTCACTTGACTCAAACCTGACCTGGCCTGACCTATCTCACACGCGATCAGATCAGGCTTAGGCGATCTGATCTGATCTCTACCCCCTCCCCCTCCTAAAACCCCCACCTAACCCAGCCGACCTTGCCCATACATACTTGCTTGTACCTAACAGTACAGCAGCTGCATTCTCCACTAGGTATCTTTCTAACTAGGGAAGAGGCCAGTACAACAGGCGTTGGAGCAGATATGTAATCCAGCCTGGCAGGCGCAGGAGGGAGTGTGGCACGAGGGTTACAGATATCGCTGGGAGCAAATGGCCTCAAGAACACTCCAGGCAGGCCTCCTAGTCGCAGGAGTCAGAGACCAAGCCGACGGTTCTGCCTCGCCTGGAGGTGTGTATTGTGGTGGGGCAACCATATTCTGCTCCATGCATAAGGCAGCCTTAATGCTAATGTTTTAAATATCATCTCTGAAGTTCGTTTTGACTCGTACTAGCTTGTTATTTTCTTGTTTCGGTTGGCTAAGCGCGCTCAGAGCGTTTGGCAGTAAATAAAGGTGGAATTGGAATCAAAGACACTATCTTCCCCACGAGCAAGCATACTTTTCCTATTGTATCACAACACCAATTTGTAAAGGCCCAGGGTGCGTTGCGACATGCGACAATCTACTTCCCTTATTTATCAAGGATTTCTCGAGTTTTTCGAACACTCCCAGGAGCAGCACTATTAAGTGAGACACCCATTTTTGCGAGACCAAGAAGGTTACACAAAAATGGTCGGGCACAGCCTTGGATACCATCTGGTCCCTCCGTTTTGACCTATACCCCCTAACAACGACCGATTTGATCCTAAACCTGCATCCGATCGAGATCTGAGCCAAGATTTGGACCAGCAGGACACCAACCTAATACACAAAAAATTTGCAGCAAGGATGATGATGTAAGTGGCAGCACGCCAAGTATGGGCAATGGGGTAGGAAGGTAAACTCCTCCCCTGTTGAACCGGCCAGGACATTAAACCCTTCCTCTCGAACCCCCCCCCCCCCTCAGGTCCAGCAGGAAGGGAGCAAAAGCGATCGAGTTGTTTGTATGTGGGCAGGACCAAGACTTGCCCTAAGCACAGGCCAATCGTCCAGCCAGCCACAGTACTCTATGTAAACAGTCATACAACTCATTCACTCGACTCGACCCAAACCTGACCTGGCCTGTCTCACACTGATTGGATCTTGCAGGACGCCCTCCTCAACTTATGCTTCCTCGCAAACACCAGCAGGACATAGGAGGGCTAACCTCCCACTACCTTACCTCGCTGTGGGGGATGATTTGAGACGGCGTCGTTTCGACTAAGTTCAAATCGGGTTCGCTACGACTCGATTGCACGGCACTGCGGACGCAATCGGAAACCTCGTCATCATGGCCAGATGACGAACGAGGCTTGCTGCCCTCACTCGACTGATGAGCTGAAATCGTAAACTAAAATATTTGAACTAAAAAACAGATGACTAATGGCCTACTCAAATCCTGTTCCCCCACGTTCGTGTCAGTTTCCTTTGATTCCCGGCCAATGGTCTCGATTTCTTTGACCTCTTCCATCGCCTGCTTCGACTCATTGTCACATGTCGGCAGCGGCTCCAACATCCTAGCCAAGGAGGACGACTCGCTGAGACGGCGTATCGACTCGGCCACTCCATCGTCGCCTTCCTCCGCATTGACTAGCACCACATTGGCTCCTTCGTCCACGCTGCGCTTCCTAGTTTCTTCTTCCACCAAGCTCAGCAGATCGTCAGCCGACAGCCTAATATCAGAGGACGCCTTGGAAGAATGATTATCCAAGTCTACACTTCTGGATAATGCTTGGAAGATGGAAGACTTCAAACCGTGGACAGGCGATTCTTGAGGCAAACCACTTTCTGAACGATACTTTGGTTTCAACACCAGAATCCTGGACTCCTAAAAATATAGAAGTTAATCGATAGCAAAGCAGAATAAAGTGATTCTCCAGTTTTCACTTACCCCTTGCCGCTTCACACACGCCAGTTGACCGACTACTCTCTTGAATTGGGCTTTATTCTCTTCTGAAAAGCACCCGAGACAACATTATCGCGCTGGATGGGAAGGTGGGGAGAGGGGCAGGGAGATAAAGAAATCAATGCTCAATACATTCCTGCAGCAAGAACCAGTTTCAGGCCTGTTGGAACACAACGTTCCAAATTGCAGCGATGCACGGGCCTACGCTGCATGACGAATGGCCGAACGGGATCTCCACAGGAGCCTATAGCCTAAAGGAGCCTATGCACACAAGAAGTGAAAGCATAAAAGTAGTAACTAACCTGATTTTTCGCCTTCAAGATACGAAGCAAAATGAGCGAAAAATTCCTTTTGTCCCAAAGTACCATTATTGTCGACCAGCAGTTGAAGCGCTTTTCGTTCCAATGCAACATCGTCCATAATAAGACCTAGCTTGCACAGTTGCGCTGGAATATTGCCGCACAAAAATTACGACTTTCGTCGTCCAAAACTGGATCGAGGAGAGAAGAGGAAGAGGACTGCCTAACTTGATAGACGGCAGGAAAGACAAATGATGGACGTAAGTAATATGCGGTCACCCGCTAGACGCAGACAGAACAGCACTTGATATAAGCAAAGGCGCCAAATTCAAACAGGACCACTGATGATGACTACTGAAATCTGGAATTAGTCCATCCAACGTCCCACGCATGATCTACGAATGCTGGTTTTGATTTTGCATTTGGATCGTTACTCAAGATTTTTTGATGTTAAGGCAATTATAAGTGGGCCGCCGTAGCCCGCCGTGCTAATCATAACCTTTGAAATGAACAAACTAAACTCGCCTTCATCGATCGGTCTTCTATGAACTGGGTCCGATCCGGAAGTTTCGAGATTTATCTTTCGTTGTCGATATGTCGATACTGATTCGGCATCAGTCGAAAAGGGTTTCAGTCGCACAGAATTAATCAAGCAGATAAATAAGCGTGACTTCAGTCCAAATGACGAACGGGCCATTTTATCAGGAAGGAATGATAAGATAACAATTTCACAGTGACAGGATAGGATCTACTCTGCTCATAAGGTACCCCCGTGATGTACTACATCAGTATGTGGGGGCCCAGGGTTGACTGTACCGGAGGGTTGACTGCCCGAATGGCGCCGAAAAAACCTTCCCAGAACTATATAGACCTCGTTTGTAGCGTAAAGTACTGTACTTTTGTAGACCCGCGAGAACTATCTTCTAGCACAGGCATCGTACAGTAGCTACTTGATGTTACTAACAGTTTGACCTGGGAAGGGAAAACATGGTTCCCGAAGTTATCTAGTGAGCCCCTGCAACTGTCAAATGGCTTACGCCCACCCAAAGTATACGTATAGCATTGGGAAACCGCTCCTCTAACATCAGCCGGGAAGGTCCTACCTGCTTATCCAGTATGCCCTCGCGTGGAGGTGCTCATTGGAGATGTCTGAGGGAAGCTGCAGTGAGAGCTGGTCACCTCTAGGGACAGGTAGGGATCACCTTTTTCTTGGGATCAGGGCAATCCCGATCGGGATTTTTTGTTTGAGGTCGTACATTGTTTGCACACACGAAGGACATGAGTCTATTTTCCTCACTAAAGCCCACTTTGGTCATCCAGGTTTTTTTATGCTTTTTATCAAGTCGAGTTTCAGTCATTATAAATAAGCTGAATGAAATTGATGACTTCATTCGCAGTTTCGATACGCGTCCAGCGAGGTCAGCCTAGGTTAAGTAAAATCAGTGTTGCTATCATTATCAATTTGAGCCGATGTTGCTGTTGTCTCTTCATCGCTACTGCTTCATCGCAGATATGACGGATCAGAGTGCACCATGCGTATGCATAGCCGTATCATAATTATAAGCAGAATCCCGATGCCTCAATGTCAGGATCAGGACCATTTCGGATTTCCTCTTTTATTGGACAAAAACGCGGTCATTTTGTTTGAGGTTTCGTTTTAGCTATAAATTTCTCTGTCCCTTTTACTTGATTATCTGGTCCTTCCTTTATTATCTTCAAAACTTCAATTTGAAAAATGGTTAAAAAGAAGTGACTTCTGAATATTTTGAAAATATCGGGTGCCATAAAGAATGACACTAACATAAATGGCTAGTTTTCTACGGAAGTAGTCGCGTTGTAGTAAACACTAACACAGAAAGATAGAGCATTTGCTTCATCGGGCAGTGCACTCACCAAATCAGTGTCCATAATACTGAACAGTTGCCTGTACAACAAATGAAAAGTCAAGACCTTAGAAATTTAGTTACACCGCTGGTCATGTCGGGTGAGGTCACAGTCAATTATTCCGTTCATATGGAAATGGTTTGCCAGCAGCTGAGACATATGGAAGAAAGGTACTTGGGAACAACTGGACATCTCAGCAAGATGGCGCAAAGGCTCAAACGCACAAAGATTCAGAGAAACGGTGCAGGGATCACTTTCCCTGACTTTATCGAAGATAAGCGTTGGCCTCTGAATAGTCCCGATTTAAACCATGAGACTACTCAGTCTGGGAAGAATTTGCTTATGCGATGAACTAGGATCGAGTAAAGTCCGAAGCAGCTCAAAAAGCTGAGTTAAAGCTTGTCGAAACGAATTCGTTTGGATATTGTGAAAAAAGTTGTGACAGTTGGTACTTCGGCTATATCGCGTTTTAAAAACGAATGGTGAATTTAGTGGCTAGCAAGATAGGTCAAACTGACTCAGAATCGAATGCTTAACACAATGGTATCGAATTTACCGCGATTAAGGCTGGTAGAAGACGAAAAATTAGCGGGCCATTATTTATGGCACTCGATACAGATGATGATACTTAATGTAGGATGTGTTAAGGGTGAACATGGAAAATTCGGTTCAGTTCGGTAGGTAGGTTCGGTTCGGTCGGCTCGGTCCGGTTCGGTTCGGGCTCGGTGAGATTTGGAAAAAAGTTCGGTAAGGTTCGGTCTGGTGCAAAAACCGTGTTCGGTCGATCCTGGCCCCCGCCACAACTCGCCCCTGAGCCAAGTCATTAAGGACCATCAAATGGTCAGCATTTGTGTCGAGTATCAAAGAGGCTATAGTTATGGGAGATCTTGACAACTGCCACATTTAGTTTCGAATCAGTAGGTTGTCTCTCTAAAAACTTTCTTAAAATACTGTTATTGGTAGCATGATTATTTCGGAAATGGTGAATTTTGACGCGGGAAAAAGCATTCGAAAGCCCTTTTCAAGGGCTTCAAGAGAGGCTGTTATTGATCAGTGCAAATGATCAACAGCTAAAATTACCGATTAGCTAAAATTGCCTTAAAAAAATTGTTATTGGCCATGTGCACAATTACTGTGATCCGTGGTTCAGAGGGTTGTATGCCTAATCGTAAGCTATTAGCATGCTGGCTCCACAGAGGCTGAACTTCCTGTTATAGTATCACTGGGTAGGTGCTGCAGATACGAGGGGAGTCCAAAAAGTTTTTGCAACTGGCATATAAATGACAACGAATCAGGACAATACTCGGCGTTTTTTGGCATAATCGCCTGCCAAGTTATAATATTTATCCCATCTTTCTCTAAGTTAAAAAAAATCTTTATCTAAGTTCTTGCATTACGCCATGACAATAAGTTTTCAAGCCGCCATCAAGCCGACTGCTTGCAACTCATTTTCATCAACGAATCTCTTCCCCCTCACAGTTGCTTTCAAATCTTTGAACACCTTGGAGTCAGAGGTTGCCAGGTCTGGTAAAATGATGCGGGTGGCTCAATCAGGTCGAATGCAAGTCACTGGACGACGTCCTAACCACACCCGCGCAGTGAACTGGCGCATTGTCATCCAGAAGCAGCACATCCGTTCTCAATTTTCCTCGTTTTTTCTTCACCGGCTGCGCGTCGTGTCTTCGTCAAATTGGCGTGAAGCTGACCAATAATGGCCTTACCCTTTTCCAAAAAATCAGCCAGCAGTCATCTCTGAGAATCGAAACACAGGATCTACATTGGCCCCTAGAGTTTTTTTAATTGGACCCGTCAGGTCCAATCCAAACTCTGTCTCCCTCAATGGAACCCGGCCATATACAAAGCGATAATGCGACATTGTGGGGATGAGTCACCATAAACTTTGCGTAAACCACTAAAGTCGCATTTTTGCCAAGTTCAGTCAGAAATTTAATGATGGCTCGAACCTCGACTTTGGACATTTTTCAAAGTTGATCTGATTCAAGATCAGTTTTTTCCCCGACTTACTCGACCTAGCCTAGTGCTGTTTCGCATGTATACTTCCAAAATCTTAAGGTCAACGGCCATGTGTATCAGATTCAAAGAGCAGCGATTTTATATGCCAGTTACAAGAACCTTTTTAACCTTTCCCCGTATGTACAGAACTCATGCTGTCACGACATGCAACCTACTGCAGCAAATCCTAACTGTTCCCCAAGTAAGTTTAAGACAACAGAAGGCAATCGTGTTCCAAAAACTACTAGCCCTCAGTTCGGTCACTCAGTAACCCACTCTTTAATTGTTTCATGACAACATAAATGTAATATAGAATGAGTCAGGGGCGAGCTGTGGCGGGGGCGAGTTGTGGGGGGGAGTTGTAAGGGGGGGGGGGGGGGCGAGTTGCATGGGGCCCCCATGCAACCCGCCCCGAAGGTTATTATTCTGGTGGGAAGTCTACATTTTGTAAAGCTGGCGAATGCAGTAAAACGGTGTAGACATGGTTAAGGTGCTGGTGCAGGAGTGCAGAAAATAAGAATTTTGTTTTAAAACCCTGTTTTGATAATTGAGTCCATCCCGTGAATGATAGCATTCTTTGTTGTCCTTTGTACAGAGCGAGTGTTTTTTTCACTGCTTTTGTGGAAGCAACTTAGTTTATGAGAGGAGAAGCAATGAAGAACTGTTAGGCGTTTTTGCTGCTCGAGCATGAGTCTTTGCGCGAACTTTGTGCAAACACTGTGTGCATCGCCCGCTTGTCCCTTGTGCTTGATAAGCTTCGACTGATTGCATAGAATTTATCATCACTTTGCGCACTTGGGTTGGGTCTGTAATTAGCAGGTTCATAAACGCGCAGTCTCCAAGAAATGCTTGCTTTTGCCTGCAGCACTGTAGATGTACTGTACATATGGGCTCCGATTTCTGACCTGAGACACTCTAAGCTAGCTGGAAAACGAGCTCCCAAGCAAGGATCAAACGGGATCGCTTTGTCGCGAAGATACACTCGCGAGTTCTAGCGCACTTATTCCAGTTTCTTCTTTATTGACATTATGTTGGACTACCTGCCCTTTGCCCTTGTAATAAGACCACCTATCCACCTCACCCTTTGATAATAGGAAATATACCGGTTTTCTTCGTCATGTAATTGCAGTAGGCCCTTGTTGATGGTTTGCTATTCACTGGTTACTTTGGGTTCGATAGCGAAAGGTTGCTTTCCAATCCACACGACGCACGGCATCCAGACTATTCTGCTATGTCGTGTTAACAACATCTACTTCCACTGCGCCTACACGACACGCTTTGTACCATCATGAAGGTACGGTAATATCGCTTTACCTCAAGCATGCTGGGACAAGCAAACTGTGATCTGATATGTCGATTCACGACAGCCGACGAGACGAGAGCAATGATAAAACCGACCTGTATTCGGGTTTGCATAGACCTCTTCAGCGTCAAAAAAGTTTGAAGCGATTGTGAAAGCTCGACTGCTTACGACAAATTGACATGTGCGAGCAGGTCTGTTTGATCTATCGATCCAAATTAGAGATTATCGCGGGCGGGTGTATAATGAAAATTCGTTTTCCAATTTTCTACAGCAACTCCTCACTTTTCTATCGTCGATAAATTTGCTACTAAACTAAATATTGCATACGATCGCGCACAGATCTTTGATCCTTGATATATTGTCATAAGCAGCCCAAGCGGGAATTTTGAATTTGAGGCTTATGAAGTGCGCTAAAAAGGACTATTTCGAGAAGCTCGAAATCTCTAAGCAATCTAACTTAAAGTCACTAGCAGCTGAATCAGCTTCGAAGTCAATGATTTTAGTCAATTATTTCCTCATTGATGTACTTACTAAATAAAAGAAAATACGCGCACAAAAATTCCATAACTGCACTATCTTTCTCAACATGTAAAATCACTCTTATTCATCATATGTTGATAACGAACAGCTGGTAGGTCCTCATAGTAAGTCATATTCAAATTTACAATACATTTCTGACTCCTCGTGAACAAATCTTTGTGAAGGCAGTACAAAGCGGCTGGTTGAAAATCGAGATGAAACTTATGCGCGACCAATTCCGGTTGTTTCTTCAATCGAGCCAAATCACCGACTCCAAAAACACAGGAACCCCTTGTGAAGTGTCCTAAGCAGGGTCCATCGAGGTGCACCCAAGTCTGATATCGCGATATCCAGGATTTCTTGCTTTTTTCTAAGGTATGATAATCTAAGCACGTTCCGGGGAAGCCCCCTGGTTGATTCAGGTGAATATTATGAACCATAGTGGACCAGTACTGCTCTTCGGGTCCCCACATTGACCGCACGTATTCGAAGAACATTTTGGCATTTGAATCAGTCAGAAGATATTGGACGAAATCACGCGACAATGTGCCCGCAAAACTGCCCTTGTACACGACCAGACCATTGGGAGGCACAGGTCTCACTCCGAGGTCTAAAGCATCCTTACCATTGATGTGATGGTGACGCCACCGGCTTGCGTCGCCTGTCACCAATTCCACATCATTCGCTCCATCAAATAATTTTAGTATTTTTACCATTTCTAAGTTTGTTCTAAGTGGAACATCGTTCCAGGACAAAATCTGGACGTATTTCCACGCACGAACTGATCGGTGTTCAATGAGGACATTCAGACAATCCATGCTGGCGTCGAGGATTGAGATATCGCCCCAGAAAATGTTTCGCTTCACCTTGGGTGTCCAAATATTTTCTGGGAAACATTTGACCACCGATTCCATGGCTTTGGCGAATACAGGACCACTGTCCAGATCATACGTCAAACAATACGCGTTTTGAGGTTGATAAATGGCCGATAATAATCGAACAGTTTGTTCGGCTTCTTTCTCGGTTAAAAAAGTGAAAGCGAGCGGGAATATTGAGTCCTCTTCGTGAAAAAACGTGCCTGGAAAATTAAATCTGACCTTCATATCTGTGCAGTTCCGGGCGATTTGCGCAATTTCGTCATCAGTGTAGCTGCAAGGCGGTCTCCAGCGGGCGGCTCTTCTGACTTCGCTTGTATTTTTTCCGTCGAATAATAAGTCGCAATCGGGCATTTCATGTTCGTCGTCGGAAGGACACCACTGGAATTTTTCGCTGTTTGGTTTCGAGACCGTATTCTCGCCATTTTGCTGAAAATCTTAAGAAAAAGGCAGAGAAGTTAAATTTTCTACAAGACCTTGAGATGCACAGCTTACTAAAAGGAGTTTGTACATCAACATGCACAACGGCCGCCGCTGGAATGTTTTCTTCAAAGGCAAATTTCGAGATAATTTTGAAGCCTTCTTGTCTCAGTGCAAGCTCGTAGGCAATATATATTAGCATTAGAGTGAAAAGCAGGACAGGACACAAAAATCGGATGTTCATTGCAAACGGCAAAATGAATCTGTTGCTCCGCTGTCCACCTTATGGGCGAAAACTCTTCCAGCAAGGAGGCGATGTGTCTCGCGAATATGAGGGTGGTTGCTGCTGTAAAGTACTGTATTCTTACTCTTGTCTACATGTGAGTGCGATCGATTGTACACTGTTTACAGTGCGCAGCGTGTCGGGCCAACTCTCCTTTCTTTGTGGCCGAGTGGACCAGCCTAAGCCCTGGTTCCACTGTGTGTGTTCATTGGCTGGTCTAAAAGTTTTTAGTCTGATAACAGACTTTTTGGGAATAATTTCCTACTAACCTCGCTTTGTTACCTTGATGTGCCTCGCCAAGTCCGCCAGGTGCTTTGGCTATCGTTCGTCATGTCATGTCATTTACCCTCACCAAGAATTGTGAAACGCACTCAGGGGTGGAGCACACGAATACTATGCATAAATACAGGACCAAACGATATCAAGATCAGAGGCAGTCATTTGTACTGTATGATAAAGAAGCCGCATGCAAGGATTTCTTAAAAGCACCATAGTCCTTTAGTCACAGTGTCAGATGGTAAAGAATTCCATACAAGCAAAGCGCTGTATTCAAAGGACTGCTACTGACAGTTCGGTGGCTTGGCACCACTAAAAAATGTGGCTCAATCACGGTGATGGCACTTCTGCGCTGACCAGTATCTGACTGATGCTGAAAATGGCGATTGGGATAGGCCGTATGGCCGAAGTAGATTTTGTAGAATAAAAGGCCCGTGAAGTAGCTTCGACGCTTTCGCAAACTAGGCAGATGAAGCTGGAGCAATGCCTGTTTATATGAAATTCTTCAAAAACCCAGGGCATCCAACCAAGTCTTCTGACGTATAGTACATGGTGGAATGTCACCCTGACGGGTGACGCTCCCAGCTCAGCAGGGTGATCACCCCCTTCTCGCCCGCAGACAGGCCCGAATGAGGACACCTGCAGAAGGACGTAGACGAGACGAGACCAGACCGGGATCACGAGCGGTGACCAAGGTCGGGTCCGCCGACGCACCAGTGTAATACGACTGGGTCTGTATTACTGGAGGGAGTTACCAGTGGAGCTTTTCCATCAATCCACAACCCAGGGCAGCCTATTAAGCCTTCCAACCTAGTACATGGCTGAATCGTCACCCTGACGGGTGACGCTCCCAGCTGCCGGCTCCATGCAGAGTATCGATAGCCAGTCGAGCCTCTACAGAATGACTGAACGGCGAATTTCTGTGCTCGCTCAATATCTTCGATTAGAGACTTTTGGATTGGCAACCAAGTCGTACATCCATAGTCCAAGCATGGTAGAAGCCAGCATTGACCGATCCGATCCTAGGCCTGGATCCCGTTTCTGATCCGATCCAGGGTCTGGATTTGTCCGATCCTGATCCGATCTGGCCGATCCGCTTCAGAAAATACAAAATTTGTGTGGATGACGTCTTTAGACCGAGTTCTCACCAACCTGCCCTGTTTCCTCGCTGTAATTCTCTATCAGACTACATACTCCAGAGACAGGGAGGAATGGCCAGGGCCTAAAAGTGGGATTAATTGCTGATTTGAGAGAAAGAAACGGGACTTTATCATTGTAGCATGCAACACTCTATCATTTTTTAGTAGGAAAAGCGCGAGAAATTTTAGTTGCCGATCTGACCGATCCAGCCGTCGGATCGGATCAGGGACCGATCAACCCATCCCCTGGATCGGCGGATCGGTGGATCGGTCGATGCTGGGGTAGAAGACATTGCAAATACAGTAGATAATTTGAAGAATGCATGATGACAATTTTCCGAAACGACGCCTCGCACTGCCTATCATTGATCTCGCTCTTTTCAGTGCAGTTCCGCAATGCTCGGCGAACTGTAAGTTCGATGGTAGTAGTACCCCATTATATTTTACAACATTCTCAAAACGGAGTTGTTGACCTCGTAAAAATATGACTGGCGCGACCATAGCTTGTCGCGAGTATCGGAATATGCAAGCGGTTGTTTTTTTGGGTCAAGCGATAACGTTAATCACATTGATTGAGACGTAGTTGTCAATGTAGTGTACGCAATAATCCAGGAAACTTTGTTGCAAAGTCATTCAATAATGGATCAATAGACGCGATAAACAGGGTTGGCGCTAAAAAGGAACCTCGAGGGACACCTGACGTGACTGGCATTTTAATTAACTTGGCGTCATCCACGATCGTGATTTGAAATCGGTGGGATTAATAAGAGTGGCTAGCGTAGAAATTTTGCAGGCAGCTTGTGATAGCTTTCTAGCGTAGAAAGCAGTTTGGCATGCGACACCTGATCGAAAGCTTTCCAAACATCGAAAAATACTCCACCAACCAGCCAGAAATTGGGACAGTTCAGCCAGTTGTGAGTAGCTTAGTAATTCTGATCAAAGCCGTAGTGGTCGAATATCTAGGTCGGAATCCATGCTGGTGACAGCATAATTTTAGCCGAGGAAACAAAAGTTGAATTCGTTTCTCAAGAATCTTTGATAGTATTAGCAAAAGATTGGGGAGATTGGGGAATACTAGATTGGGGAAAACTTATAAATTTATTGTTGATTCCCAGAATAAACAGGTGTATTGGTGCATTGATCACCATGGTCATCTGATTGGCTGAACCCAACATGAAGCTGCGGTTGAAATAGTATGATTTCACAAGCTTGAGTGTGGCTTCTTCGATGTGAAGCCACGGCCAGCAGTCGCTCGCGCTGTTGAATGAGTTGCGCGTGAACCAGAAGACTGGTAGGATCTTGTTAGGGGTGCTATTGCTATTTTTTGCTATTTTTACTCTTGCCGAAGCACATAAATGCGCACTCAGAACAGCAAGTACATGCAATTCAGAATTCAAATATATGTCAATAGAGTAAACAAATAAATGCAAAGATAAAAAGATAAAACCATTCTTCGTCAGTCAAACGTCAACTTCGATACGGATTCACGAAAAGATGCAAAACTGAGAGTAGTCACATCATATGGCAAGGAGTTCCCCGAATTTAAAACAGAATATAAGAAACTTTGCTTAAAACGCTCGAAATTTGGTTTTGAAACAATCAATTGATGAGGAGCATTAATTCTGGAGCTCGCGGTGCAATTCATGCTCCTCTAAAATCGAGATAAAAGCTTAGCTAGCTTTTACTTTACTTAAAAGTCGACATTTCTATTTCAAATCAAGAACAAGCTCTAATCTTGATCGTACAGCATAGTATTTGCTGTATGAAGAGAGGGTTTATATAGCAAAGGGAGTCATGATGGGGCCCACAAATGAGAGGACAAGAAGGTTTTTGTATTTCCTTTACAAATGATAATTATTTTCCGAATGTCGAGGTCAGAATTAAATGAATTTTGTTTTGGCAGAGCGCTTATTGGACGTATATCTTTGTCGAATCTCTCCTGTACCGTAACGGAAATAATTATATTTCTGACGCGGCATTGAAAAATATTTTCAATTTTGTCTTTTCAGAAAATTCAATAATTTTTATCATCTCTGTTATAATGACGCACGTCTTTTCAGAACTCTGAATAATATGCGAGCAAAGAAGACAGTGCTGGCATATTTAGTATAAGTAAAGCCATAGACCACGGAGCCAGTACGATCGGCTCCCACCTCGACTACCCAATAGATCGAAGCATTCACATGAAAGCGCAAGCGGATGCTAAAAATACAAACGTACACGTCAAGATTGACAAGATTTTTTGTTTCTAAGATAAGATAAGCCAAGGGTGTGCAAATTGCGACATTGCGTTTAATAGCTTTGCGTTAACATAAGGGTGCATATGACAGCACCCAGGGACCAGGCGTAGGTCAGAGGTTTTTTGTGGATATTTTTTAGATATTACGAGTTAGTAGGGAAATAAAGACCATTCACTGATTTTACATTTTGGAGAGCGAGAGAGGTGTAAACCGCGAGGGAGAAGAAAGGGGCTGCACACACAAATTCACGCACTACAAATACGATTCTCACACTTCTTGAAATTGTTGCAGCTGCCCCGGGGAGTGAGCAGCATGCCATTGGTACAAAAGGAAGCGCGTCAACACAAGCGAGACTTCCACTGGGGAGAACATAACGGAGTGGTACCGTCTTTGGGAGTAAATGTAGTACTTGCTAGAAGCAATGACATAGCCTTTTTGCTAACCGCATGTGGAAGTTCCCCAGTCACGAGCCCAAACAACGAGTGGTCCGTTGTCCGTACCAAATTCACCAGTTCATGTCTCTCGAAGTCCTGCAGAACCCCTGACCAAACTGTGCTTGATCTCGGACATGACACTAGCGTAAGCTCAATTGTATCTGATTCTGCTCCACTCGCGCAGCAGTCTGGGGACTCGTACACTCCCCACGAGTAAATCTTGGTGGGAGCAGCTAAGATCAGGACTTTAAATTGATACCATTTAAGACAGGCTTTCTCTAAGGTTCGACCCGTGAAACATAGGTTGCCAAGTGAAATTTTTTGACCCCTTTTTTTATGTGTGAATTACATGCATCCGTGAGTGGTGATAGCGACGCAGCAATGCTTTTTTGTGCACACTCGATTTTCACGGGATTATCCCAAAAGTTTTTAGATAGAATGGGAATTATTTATCGGAAATGACACTTTTCTCGGCCTGTGTCCTGCATTCAGGTATGTGTCTCCCGGGTACTGCATAAGTCCTTCTGTACTACAGCGATGGGCTGCTGTGACGAACGATATCAGCCATTTGGTTTTCTGAAATTTGCTTGCTTTATTGCGTACCTGCTTCAGACCAAACAGTTTCGCGCCAAATCATGAATGCAATAACCGCTTACGACAAAATCTAGCAGTTGTCTGCTAGTTCCTCTGTGGTAAGACTTAATTCGTTTGGACTACTTTGCACGTTTCTTGACAAATTTTGTTTGTTTATCGAGGTCGCGATGGAGATTTTAAAGTCAGAACCTTTTTGGACCGTAAAACCGAAGCCGGCATTTTGCGTAAAATTGCGTCTCAAAGGTGAGGACGGCAAAGAAGAAAAGATTTTCCTTAATTTCTGCACTTGCGACGAATTACCACCTCCAGTCGACGACATCGATGAAGATCGATTAGCTCTGATTTTGGAATCATCCGATCCTACAAGTTATCGAATCCCGATCAGTGTCGGAGAAGCGCATGTGGAAGAAGATAATCGCGGTCAACCATGTTCCGCCTTCGATATAATCTTGAATGAACGTTTTTATTCGAAAAGAGTCATCAATAGTGAACTTTTTCGAGCATTTCTTATTCTGGTAGCTATCGATGCAGTGGAATCGAAACACGGGTTGCGTGGCATTGATCGACAGAACTGGGTAATCATGAAAAATCGGAAATGCATCGGTGAATTGCAACCGCAACGGATTCGAAAGCAGCCAAGACCATTGATCGAAGTAGTGGATGAAAACGACCAGAGAAATTCTAGCTTTTCAAAATCAGCCTCTGAAATCGTGAAATCTGAAAGCCAAGATCCAGAGCTTATGAAATTGTCGAAATCAGTTTCCGAAATAGCAGAAACCGTGGAAGCGCCACTTTTGGAATCAAGATACGAAATCAGGAAGGACCATGTTACGAATCCGACCAAAATCACCGCCACATTTCGACTGAAAGGCGTAAAGTCGATATCAGATATAGAATTAGACGTGGGTGAACACAGGATACGTGTAGTCGTGCCCAGCAGCCGATGTTGCGAGGATGTCTTCTTGCCCGTGTCCTTGGACCGTAAAGAAGCTAAAGCGAGGTTTCTTGCGGATGAGGAAAAATTGATCATCGAAATTCCCATTCAAAAGTAAAAAATATCGCATGGAAAGATGTTTTTTATGTGACCAGGCGAGCACGTGCCATATGTATCCCTTATACTGTAGAAGCTGGTGCTGGTTTTGCGGGCCATATACTGGGTGTCTTTATGAGGGAGGCGCGCCTTATCAGTCTTATCGCTTGGACGGAAGGACCTGTTCGTATTGCACGAGGTTGGAAGGCGGCAGAACTTGGCTGGAAGGTGTCGACCTCGTTTTGCATGCGCCATAGGCATTTTGGAGAAATTAGACGTCCTGGCTCAGAAAAGAACTATTTTTAGTGGTTATCTGCACTGATAAGATGTTCCTATTTGCACGGACACTTGGTGCGGGTGCCGCGCACGCGTGGCGGAGATCGCTTTCGATTGTGGCCTCAGCATCGCTTAACCCATTTTCATGTTCGGACATTGATTCCTTGGCCATGGAATTACGAAAGAGTGTGGGTGATAAGCTGATATCAGTGAACGAAACTACCCGCCAGCAAAGATCCACTGATGAGTCCTATCACAGGTAAGGGTGCTGGCACCTTATCACTACTACACTGGCCCTGACGGTCTGTCAGCCCCATGCCAAACGTTTGGTGAGCATGGGACTAACGTAGCGAAACAGTACATTACACAGCAACTGTATGTAGCAGTGCTGTGGGAGGATACACAAGCATGGTCCTGTTGATAAAGGTGTCGGAATTGTTGGCGCCACTTTAGTATATTGGAATCGGAACTTTTACAACATGACAATTTACGTCCTGTGTGTGTAGGTATGTACGAGTAGACTGCTACAGAAGTATGCAGTACACTATACACTGCATTAGGTAGGTACGAGGCATATGCGCATACCTGTACAGTACAGGTATGCCATCTGGCATATGTGCATATGCATGGTATAGTACAGGAATAGGTACTCGATTACCTGTAGGTGTGTGTGTGTGTATACCTGCTGGTTGTTGGTATACCACTGTATGTAACGTTACATACCTCTGGGATATATGTATCATAGTGTAATTACGTAATTTGTAACCCGCAGTGCGGCCTGGCCATGGAATGAATCTTGTAATGGACGCAGTCGAGGGCAGGATGTACAGTACTCTACTTGCGGCTCAGCTGAGTTCGGCCAGTTCTAGTTTATTCACGTAGAAACATGGTCTTTGTAATTGGCGTATATGTCTTATCTGCACCTATCAGTGCACTGGTTCAAGCAGCCTGCTTCGCATAAGGTAGAGCCACACAAGAGACTGAGACCACATTCATTACAGTTGTGCCCAGGTGAAGATCAGAAGTCACTATGCTATACCAGCAGCAAATATCGGCAGCCTCTACTGCCTATATATGTACTTATTTGGAATATGTTGTCTGCAGTTCCACTGAAATAATTTGTCCTCCTGGTTTTTTGTGCATTACGACTAGTCCGTACTTCTAGAGCAGAGTGTCGACTGCCAATCGAGCCTCTGCATCTGGTGACACTGTACTTTGTCGCAGCTCTTTAAACATAGTTACTGTATTTCCAAGCTGAACTCTCACTCGCAGCCATGTATGGCTCATCAGCGTGACCAAGTGGTGCTACATTGTAGCCACGGCTACGCGTGGATTGTTGTATCGCCGACAGAAGTGGAGCAGGTGGCTGCCACACTTCGCATATGCAATTCCCGTCACGCTCCAGTTATCCCATCCGGCTCTTGCACTGGTATCGAAGGAGGAGTGACAGCACCATTTGTAAGTCAGTGTTCTGTCGGCGTATCTGAATCTCAGACCTGCTGTTTAGGGTGGTGTCTCCATCGACACAACAGGCCTGAACCAGATCATTGCAGTCAATGCGGAGGATTTCGATTGTACGGTGCAGGCTGGAGTGACCAGGAAATCACTGAATACCTACTTGAGGGACACTGGTCTCTGGTTCCCCATTGGTATGATGCAGCCATTGCCAAGTGTCTGGTACCTTGTCCCATGATAGTTCCACTTCAGATCCTGGTGCCGATGCCTCGCTGGGTGGAATGTGCGCTACCAGCGCCTCGGGTACAAATGCAGTTCGTTACGGTACAATGCAGCATAACGTGCTCAATCTGCAGGTGGTCTTACCATCGGGAGAAATCGTGCACACGCGTGGGCGCGGCAGGCGTGCCAAGTAAGTGAGTGATGTTCATGATCAGTGGACATCTCCGAATGGACCGTTTCAGGAAATCATCTGCTGGTTATAATCTCACCAACCTGTTCATTGGATCTGAGGGTACATTGGGGGTGATCACGGCAGCAACGCTGAAACTGTATGGAAAACCAGAGTCGGTAGGGGTTGCTAGTGACCACTGCGACCTCAGGTTATCGTCATAACGTTATAAACAGTTCAAGCACACTGCGCACTAGGCGGCACAAAAGCGTAGCCACCTGAAATAATGTAGAATATGTATATGAATGGTGGCACACAGTAGGTGGATGTGAACATTTTAAAGATATGTTTTCGAAAGTTACAATGAGCCCCAAACGACTTTGTCTGATAATGCATTCCACATAGACACATGCTATAAAATGCATGTGTGTATAGGCTTCTGTGCACCAGCGGCAAAATTCAGGTAATGTATTTACAAAGGCCTCTGGTTCGATACCCGCTCAGGGCGCAAGTTTTTACTTTTTGTTCAATTTCTTGTTTCGATTCAAAAAGCATATGCATGCACTGTCCTCACTTTCTTGTGAACAGAAAATTTGTCAGAGTAACCCAGTCTGATGAGTTCCCCTCACTTCCACAAGTGGCTATTTCAGGTCGCTTCCGCAGTCTGCTCCTTTCCTTCTGAAAAAAATGCTGTCGACGCGGTTGTGCTCACATTGCAGTCCTGTATTCCTGTTGCAAGAATTGGTATGTTTTCAAAATTTTATGTCAGACATTTGACCTTAGTGGAGCCATTTCAGAATTTCTGGACGATATGCAAATGAAGGCTTGCAATGCGTTCAGTCACTTGAATTATCAAGTGGCCCCCACCCTGTTCCTCGAGTTCCAGGGGTCCCCGCAAGAAGTCACCTCGCAAGCCCAAGCTGTAGGTAAGTCGAGGGGGCGCCCACCCCAACTCGATCCATATATCCTTTTGTTTTCAGGCGAGATATGTGAGGGGTACGGCGGGTCGGAGTTCCAGTGGTCGAAGGAAGAGTCAGAACGTAATCGATTATGGCACGCTAGACACAATGCCTATTATGCAGCTCTGGCACTTAGTCCCGGCTCCAAGGTACGCACCCTCGCTCCTCATTCACCTCATCTCATGCATGCCTTTCGTGTTTAGAATTACACAACTGACGTGTGCGTGCCCATTTCGAGACTGGCCGAGGCGATCGTTGAGGCGAAACGAGACATTGTTGCATCTGGTCTAATAGGTATGTCAATGACGAGGGCCACCCTCGGGTTCCCGTCATGTATAAATTTGAGAAGCGATGGAAAGTGATGCTAAAGTGCGAGGAGCTGAGGGAGGATGGTGGGTGCATATTGATTGCGTAACGCCCGAAGAAAAGTGTCATGATTTTAATTATATACCGCCCCCAGCCCCTGTATTTTTATTTAAAACTTGACTTAGATCTGATGATGAAACCAATGTACGACATATTGGCTTGATTAGGAATGCTGGTTTTCCACGCAAAATTTAATCCACATGCATTTTCTGCTTGCTTTCACTGATTGTCCAAAGAAACAGAATTAATGTTAATAGACCTTTGAAAATGCATAGTCGAGCTTTTTCTATGCTCAGGAGTTTTAATTTAGCGGCTCTTGGCTTGTTTTTCGCGCTCCAGGTTGGCTTTCTAGGATGCCCTTTCTATATCCTTTCCATCTCGACATATTCTTTTTGCTGCGGGCGGTGTTCGGAACAGGTGGTGGATAGATGAGAGTAGGAAAGCGCCGATATGTGACCCGTGGTCTGAATATGGATGGCACTTCTTCCACCCCCGTCCTCCGCCCCTGCTTCCCCAGGCCAGTGCAAAAATGGTTTTTAATTCTTAAACAGCTTCCATAGCCAGGACAATGAATGGCATGCTTGGACAATCCTTTTCGTGTTTTAGAGGACTGTTTTTCACTGTGCCGCCCCACCCAGCCCTTAGCTCACACTCTCAATAATTAGCACCTCATTGTGTCCAGTAGCTTTGATCTCTAACGTCTTGTCCGTGCGTATGAGAAAGGCCTGTTTTATAGGCCAGATGCTAGCTATAAAATTGAAATTGACGAGGGCATGATTTTTAGGCACGATCGTAGGTCATGTTGGTGACGGCAACTTCCACTGCCTGCTGCTGGTCGATCCAAACAGTGAGGACCAAATGCTTCGCGTTCGTCAGGTGTCCGATCGTTTAGTCAAGTAAGGAGAATACGGATGTGCTAATCCGCCTGAGGTGTATTTCGTCCGTCCGAGCTGAACTTTGCTCGAAAGACTTGTGTCTCGCGACTCCTCGGCAATCGGGCGAGCGAAGACCCGAAGTGCGAGTGAAAGAGGATCAAGGGTGTTTCATGGTTGACTTTTATGGGTCTGGATTGATTGTTATTGTGAGTGCGTAATTTGGTCGAGCTTATCAATCCGTCGACACGTTAAATTCGACCCGAGTTGATTCAACAGCCTGCCGACCGCCTCGAAGCTTTAAAAGGCTCGAACGAGGATTCCCGTGGGAAAAATGTATTGGCTGCTTTAGCATTCGAGCGTTCGGGTTTCGTTTGGTGGTGATGAGGAAACTAATACCGTTCTTGGAATATGCGCGGCGCTGGCCGGTGCTAGTGTTTTCGCCGCTTCAGTTTCTCGCCGCTCTGATGCGCGTATTTCCCATGCTGACCATAGAAAACTTTTCTGCCGCCTGATGACTCCAGTGACAGCAAAGAACTTGCGCCATGGCGCCCAGCTAGTCGCCTATGAGCTTTAGCTGATTTGAATCGAGTTGTCGGGCTGTGTGGCTCCGGCTCCCACGGCGATGGTCGCGACGAAACGTGTCCCGCGGCAAATGGAAATTGATTGATTGCATTCAATATCCTCGTCCGTTCGTTACTCGGATATTTTGTTCTCGCTATTCGCTCACGTTCGCAAGGACTCCCAAACACAACTGTTTTAGTTCGAGTCATGGATAACAAAAGTTACAGCGAGGCCTACGAGACATTGGAAGAATTCAACGCCTTCTACAAAGATGCTCATCCCTATTTCAGTATAGGCGTGTGTTTCTGCGGGATCCTATTCAACGTGTGCAATATGGTCGTACTGACCAGACCGACCATGGACTCGAACCCTATCAACGCCCTGCTAACTGTGATCGCCCTGTGCGACGCGGCCGTCATGATCTCCTACATCCCGTTCGCCGTGTGGAGCAGTCGCGACTACAGTTACTGCGCCATGCACTGGCAAACATTCGGGTGGGCTTGCTTCGTCCTGTTCAATTCGGCCTTGACCGTCATTTGTCACGCGGTCAGTATTTGGCTGACAGTGGCCACTGCTTTTATTCGGGCCGTCACCGTTCGCCAGCTTGCGTTCGCTACGATCTGGACGGCTCGCAATTCCTATTTGCTCTCACTGATCACTTTCTGTGCAGTGGTCATTCTCTACGTCCCGGGTCTCTTGTCCTTTACATTGTCCAGTCGCCCGTTCGACCCCAGTCGCTGCCCTGATATGGTCTTGAACGGGTCCGCGGAGAACGGAAGCGTGTGGGTGGAACTCGTCTCGGCCAGTGCTGACGAGATAAGAATATATAATACGATCGTTTCTAAAATTGGTCATTTGCATGACTATTTCTTATTGAAATTGGCATTTTGGATCAATGGTGTTTTATTCAAGATGGTACCTTGCGTCCTTTTGACCATATTCATCGGCGTCCTCTTACGTATTCTGACCGAAGTGAAAAAACGCAAAATTCGTTTACGCTCAAGTTCGGGCATTGGTGGCGAGTTGGGTACCAAGGAGACACTGACCAATTCAAGACCTAGAATCAGATCTGGTTCTTCGGCGCCCTCATCCGACCACTCTTATCACCGAGCTGACAGGACCACTTCCATGCTCGTTGTCTTGCTAGCTGTATTCGTATTGGCGGAATTGCCTCAAGGCCTGTTGTCCATAATTACGGGCTTGTCAAGCGCTGAATTCCGTACTAAAGTCTACATGAATTTAGGACCTTTGATGGATTTGCTGTCACTTTTAAACTCGGCTGCTAATTTTATTATTTATTGCTCGATGAGCCAAAAGTTCCGCGAAGTTTTCATTCGGTCTTTTTTGCCCCCTTCCTGCGCCGCTGCTTTACACATTCGTCATCACATTTACGAGACGGGCGATCCTTCGTTGTGCGCGACAGGGGGCGATCCACGAGGTCTGCAACGACGGGTCACCTCGCAGTGGGTCCAACGTAGTCCTCTAAAGGAGAGGCAAAGTCAGGGCGCAGATGCACCCTTGACAGCGAGCTCATATCATGAAAACGGGAATGACAAACTTTTGACGCCTGCATTCATTGGAAATAGAAAATTGGTCTCTGAATCTTTATCGCCGCTTTTGCAATCGCCGCCGGCTGACACCTTTTGCTAGGCTTTTTGGCATTCGTGTACAATTTTCTGACACTAAAGTACTGTAGCTTAGAGTAATGGTAACGTGTTGATCGTGCTGGCTTGATGTAGTTTGTTGCTTTTCTTGGATGAGCCTTTCTTGGAAGCATAAGAAAACATAACAGGCTTATAGCGAGTACTTCGTATCGACTGAAAAAAGCTCTTGTTTAGACCCTCAAGAGCCAATACATCTTCAGAAAGCATAATTTAAAAATCGAGAACACATGTTTCATTGACTAGCTCCGAAGCAGAAATAGAATTGCCCTTTTCTAGACCTTTTTCAAATAAAAACCATTGATGGAAGCTTTTTTACATCCTCACGCTTGCTTCAAGCAATCTTTCCTTTTTATTGAAGACGAGCCTTGGCAGTTGGAGGCACGTGCACGGGCGAGCACGGGATCGGGATGGGAAAGAAGCACTATTTGAGTGAAGAACTAACCGAAGAGACTTTGGACATTATGCGTGTCGTGAAGAAGGCCATTGATCCGAACGGTATTATGAATCCTGGAAAAGTGATACCGAACAAATAAGGAGAAGTTTTTCCGCTAAGAAAAGTAAATGCCAAAATGGAAATGCCTGGTGATTGAAAATCTATAAAATGTGAGAAGAAAGTGGGTTCAGTTTTCATGATTGCGTGTGCTTTTGCCTCAGCTTACTTCAGTTTGACAAAATCAACTAGTATGTGAAGTTTTTTTTCAGAAAATCTTCTCTGATAAGAAAATGACGTGTTCGTATTTCTATTTATTTAGTATTATGGGCATTACGTGACCACTGACGAACCTGAATTGGTGCAAGTACGTCAAGGGCGCATTGAGATGCCTAGTCGAGTCGGGTTATTTATAGAAGATTATATTTCTGTGCACTCGCCCAGTACAATATATGACGCACATAAAAATATTGTTTTGCATGCACACGGCATCGAAGAACTGGGAGCTAGCTCGAGCTTCAGTGAAGAATGGATGCTGGATAGGCAAGACTGGCGTAGTTGTCTTTTATGCTCCCGCAGTTTGATATAAGAAAATCATGCATCGAAATGCACTTACATTTTAAAAACATGCATTCGCAAAGCAATATTTTTTAATGGAATGTTTGCTGTTTTAGTGGCAATAACTGTCGTGTAACTTTCAATCAAAACACTCGCCTAGAACAGTGGATGAACCCTAGTGAAATTAAAAAAAGGGCAAGCAAAGGTAGGAACAGGAGGGTTAGTTTCGAGTTGTGGTCGACTAGAAATTATTCATTTCCTTGGCCATTTCTTTGAATGCTTCGAAAGTTTCTCGTCCAGTGGGCAATATGTACTCGGCTGGATACAGGAATCCGTGACTGTAATCTGCAATGCCAGGCGTAAATATAAGATTTCGAGGATTCCCTAGCTTAGTCCTGCTCATTTTTCCATGCTTGTTTATGTTTTGACATCGTGTGATAGTGCGTGCCAAATGCGCACTCTGACTGATCCTCGTTCGACACATAAAAACACGAAAAGACCCTGGACTCACCAGAATCCTCTGGTCGTAATTCTAACGCGATTGCGAATGGTATGCCCAAACTGTGAGCATAATCCACACTCGTCCCCGACGCGGGATCTAGAAATAAATTGTAAAAAGAAATCAGCTTTTTTGTCAATAATTTCAAGTGAACAAAGCAGCATGGCTTACACATGAGATCGGCGATAGTGCCAAAAGTATATTCGGTCTGATTAACTCGTCTCAGTGCCTCCAGTGCTTTCAAAGCCATTTGGCTCTTTTGTAATTAAAAAGAAACCTTGATTAAGCTTTCTTCTCGAGATGAGTTCAGGGAGGGTACCTGTCTCGGATAGTTATCAGGCTTTTGCGAGTGATATCCCCACGGCACTAGCCACAATTGACCGTACGAATGCAAGGACACGTAAGCTTTCAAAGAGGGTGCCAAATGACGCAGTTTCGATGCTAGTGCTTCAGTTTCAATCTCAGAAAATGGATGGGCGCCAGCGTAGATGTTCGAACATGGGTTCATCGTATTTGCACCAGCCTCTGACAAAATATGAAATTGAAGAGAAGGGAAGCCGAGTCATGCACACTGTACTGTACCTCCCCAATGGTAGTCAAAATTGCGATTGATATCCACCCCTCTGCACACATAATGGACGGAGGAGGGGCGACTGCGTGAATATACTGATCGTGATTTGCGCCACAGTCTGTCCTGCGTGAGAGAAGAGGAGTCGTGGAATTTCAGCTTTCTTTTGACGGTCAAAGTGGGCATGCAAATGCTTACTATAGTTTGGCTGTAGACATAGCCGTCAGGATTCGCGACCGGAACTGCAATGCAGATGGCGGTAAGAAAAGAGAGGATAGGGTGCAATAACTCACCAATATACCAATCGATATTTTGTAAAGCGAGTAAATCAGTGGCGTTATGCAATAGCTAAAAAAACCAGTGTAAGGCTCCTGCATACTAAGCGCGTGGACGCGTGCGGGCGTGCGAGCGCGCGTGCGTGAACGAAAATTTAGGTGGGCGTGGGCATCGTATCCAACTCATCCGTGCACTGGTGCCATGCTGGCCCAGGGCCAGACATGAGAATGAAACGTCGCTCGAGGTCACAGTTCCTGGTTGCAGGCAGGGAGGTAACTGGTTTTGAGTTCCCAGTCTGAATTGCATTCTAGGCAATTTTGGACTAGCGCCCCAGAGCCTCACTGACGGTTGACAAGTGGCTGCCCCTCGAATAGATCATTTCACTGTTTTTCAAAAGTCGCAGATTTGAAACTCGCGCGCGGAGGCTACTTACAGCAAATGGTAATGAAATCTCATCAAGCAACTCAAGCTGTTCGCTGGAAATTGCACCTTGGGAAAACTCCCATGTGCTCGTTGGGAAAACCCCTTTGTGGTTCGTGAATAAAAGATACAGAGATATCGTGGGCTTGGTGGAACTGCTCCTGCGACTTGAGCCTTCCTCTGGCTCGTCCTAATTCACCCTAGGACGGGTCAAGGATTTCACCAGGCCAGAAATCGTGAGCTGGCCATAAAGGAATTCTCACTTGTCTAATTATGTACAAGGCAGTGGCGTGAGATATCCATTCTCGGGCGTGCAGGCCGGCATCAATAAAAATGGCAGGTTTCTTCTCGCTAGCGTGACTATTTCTGGCAGACGAACCAATCTAAGAAAGATAAATGACTGTAAATGAATCAAGTTGGGATTTTAAGTGGCACATTGTCCACCCACTTTCGCCAGCCATAATTGACGTCCTTCGGCAGTTGTGCCTATACTCGACAGATGGAAACGATGGGGGTGTGATGAGTTCAGCTGACGAAGCCAGGTCTCTATCTGAGAAAAGTGCAAAGTGGCACTAGATATGAATGCCACTAGGCGCCTGATAATGGCTTGCACGAGCTGCTGTCGAGGCCTCCATTTCAAGTTAGGAGCTCGTTTCATTGTCAGTACCTGCTGTGCTGATACCTCAGTGACCGTTAGTCACTGCCTGTATAGTACGCCTATCGAAGGACATATCTCTGCGCTACACACAAGTAACATGAGCTTTGAGCGGGATTCGAACTCAAGCCTTGTGATTCCTGTCCAATGTGCTAAGCATCCCGCCTGTGAATTCAATGAATCTGTCCCGCAGTCACAAACATACTCTTTCAAATGAATGATAATCATCCAATGGGAATGGTGGCGCTGCTTGATGTGTTGTACTTGCACGCCTTCGCACTCTTTTCCCTTGACTGTACTTGATTTCCCTAGAAACAAGTTACTCGTATTGCAAAACCCTTCCTCAACAAAAGGATCATACTGGCCAACATTTTTAATAACGATGTGGTAATCAAGGTGACTGCTTTTCAGTAATTTCGATAATGTGGGCAGGAAATCAGGTGAGACCAGGATGTCCATGAATGGGTTGTTCCTCGTGGGATAGCTCCAGACATCCACCTGCGAAAACATCATGACATGCTTCTGCACGGTACTAGACTCGCTGTACCTTCCGTGTGTCATCGTCTGATATTCGCTGGAGCCAGTCAACATCAAGCATATCGTTGACCTGTATCCGAAGTAGTTCATACCTGCAGTGGAAAGAATGTATGTCAGGCAACACCAGGCAACAGCCCTGGTGACCCAAGTTCTGGAGGCTCCCGACTGACTGACCAAGAGCGTAAAGTACTGGACACTATGTAGGCTCTCAATGCTTGCTGGGGCCCAGTCCAAGAGGGCAATTCTACACTGCCCCGGCTCACAATCAATGTGGTGTGCTGATGCAAAAGACTAGCAGGTTTGACCTGGCACCTGACAGCAAGCAACAGAAACATGCAGATTAGCGAGCACTACAGTAGAAGTGCTATTCAATAAGCTTTCTCATGACCAAAACTGTCACCCCACTCACCCATTATAAGACACTTTCCCATGACAATATATGCCACTAACAAAAAGGAACAAAAGATACACTTCCACGTTCATCGCCCTCTCCCAATTACCCTCAAATCACCAAAGCAGGTAGGAAGGAATCAGTGCACACACCACGCAAAATACTCCGCGTATAGGTTTAGGCCGAATTTGGCAGGACAGCGCAACCAGTTGGCCATGTTATCGTCCTGACAAGAGCTAGATAACGTAATAGCGGCACGTAGGCGACCCAGTTCATATTTGATAGGTTTACTTGCCGGCTTAAAAATGTCAATAGACTATCAGCACACCGATATGATAAACTAGAACAGGCACTTTTTAAGAATAAGCAGTTAATCAGTTTTTCGCTTGTTTTTGTTCAAAAAAACTAAATAGACACTGAAATTATGTTATGCTTTATAATACCTTACTGACAGATAAATAACGTTTTAACTTTACCGCTGCAACTGTGATGCTCAGGTACGCTTGCTACCGACTTCAAATTGGTCTTATAGGGTGTGCGCAGACAAAAATTTCGGTCAAATACAGAATTTCACAAATTTTGGTTCAAAATTGTGAAAAAATTATTATAAATCTGTAAATTCAATTTAGATTCATTAAAAATGGTATGGGTTGACTTTTTGCCGTCTTATTTCTCCGAAGAATTTTCGGTACCGCCTGAACAAGTCCTGATGATATTCTGTACAATTTCAGGCTCATTCTCGTTTTGTTGAAATCGGTCGAGTTGCGTTGGTCGCCGAAGGTCCCGACGAGGGAAAATTAGTCACGATCGTTGACGTTATTGACTCGAATCGCGTAAGATAATTTTTTATCCCGTAGGTAGGATCTTTTATTAGGCATGGTGGATAGTGAATGGCCTGATCTACGTAGGTACATGCAGTCTAGAGACCCTGTAGGCGCTTGAATTTAGGCAGTGTCGAAATCGTCGAAGGCAACTAACGATAAGTCTGGTTTAGGTATGAGGCAGCTCGATGATGCGGAATCGTACGTGCACAATGAGATTACCCTAATGCCTATATACCCGTTTTCCAGAGCAGCCAATTTTTTTGAGATCGCAGGTTATTTAGCCATGGCTCTGTTACGTTCACTTTCATTCCCTTTGAAAATTTTCTTAACTGAATCAACGCAACGCATGGTTGTTTTTTAAGGCTTTGGTCGATGGTCCTAAGACCGGTGTCAAGCGACAAGCCGCCAACTTCAAACATCTGCATTTAACAAAATTTACGCTTCCTTTGCGCCCTAGCGCCCGAACGCGCACGGTGAAGAAGGCATGGGAATCCGCCAAAGTGAACGAAGAATGGGATAAGACCGTTTGGGCGAAAAAATTGAAGGCCAGGAAATTGGTAAGCAGTATGCTCTAGCTATTGCCGCCAAATTCTATGAGTTTTCGACTTTAGCGAGCCCAATTGACTGACTTCGATCGATTCAAGTTGATGAAAGCCAAGCAAGCTGTAAGTCGTTTTTTCTAGCTTCATTCATGGAAGGACTTTGTTGTAGTCTCATCTGCTTCTAGACAAATTTCTGGTCGTGAAGCTTATAAGGCAGCTTCTGTCTTCACATAGTCCTCTTCCTTTGAAAAATTTTCTAAAATAATCCATTTTATCTCTTAAATTCTCTATTTTTAGAGGAACCGTTTGGTGAATGCGGAATTTAAAAAGTTATTGAAAGCCGCATCGAAGCAAGCTAAGCCCGCGAAGAAGACCACCAAGGCTAAGCCGAAAGGAAAACCAGCCAAGAAGTGAACACTGGACGATAAGTACGTAGGGCGGATAGCGGGCGTTCTTATGGAAAAAACGTTCTGTTTCGCGTGAAAATGTTTGATGGTTGTTTTGAAATAAATGGAGAAATTTATTTAGAGCACCGCATCCGGGCAGATTTCCTCAACTGACTCAATTTTCATACACTTATCTGAAGCTGTCACATGCCTCGTGCAGATCGTTCATCTACCAATATCTACAAAATGAAATCTACTCTGATTCGACCCCCACGAAAAGAACAACTAAACTATATCATGCAAAGTGTGTCGTCTAAGCTTTTGGACGATTCTTGGGCAGCTGTTCCCAACTTTTTTCAATTTCTTCCCATTGATCTAAAACTTCCTTTTTGCGTTGCTCGCGACGAGCGAAGTACTTGGGATATTGGTCACGTTCGAAGTAGGGCCACGTGTCCAGGGTCTAAAATAAAAGAGTAGAATTCACACAATCCCATTTATAAAATAGCCCTCATCGGGGTGCACATCACCAGAGTATTGTGTTTTTGAAGGCCAACCTTTTCTGAAACTAGCTTTAAGCTGATGTGTGGCGTCTCCGGTCGAGTGAAGGGAGATGCCGAAAAAGGAATACTGGACGTCCCATATAGCAGAGTAGACAGCAGATCAGATCAGATAGGCCACAATTAGATGCTGCCTCAGGTACAAGTTTAGAATACAGATGCACTCAAGTTGGAAAGATGCCCGAAGTTTTCTTTCCAAGAAAAGGACATCGATTCCCCGCACTGTTGGTGCTTCAGAGGGTGAAACCACCTGCGGGATAATTTTGTAAGACTCGCGGGCACGTGGCCTGAAGCTTTCGCGATGGACTAAACTCTCTGTTGAATGCCCCTCCCCTCTATCTTTTTGGCTTGCACGCTAGTTGTCCTGACGAAGACTGTGGGACACGGTCAGAACGTCCACTCCTAACTCATGGTTTTTGCTTCCGTATAGTGTTCGACCGAGGCCCCGATCCCGATCTCCGTCCCCGTCCACGCCCCCCAAAAAAATGTGTCGGGGATTCACCCCCGAAAACTTTCTCACCTTCGACAATCGAAAAGACCCACTAAACGCAGCGAACGCTACTTCCGTGTCATGATTGCTAACCGAATGAATTCGTTCACCTTCTGCCCCATTACAGAGGCAATTCTGGTTCTAAGGTTCATCCTAATGTGGCCCTACGATGATGACACTGGTAACAGAAGGGTTGATGGGGTAATTTAACACCTTTAGTGAAACTCCGCGAGGAGCAGGGGCAATATAAGTACGAGGCAAATATACTGTACTTACAACGTCGGCAGCCATCGGTTCGCGATGATAAGCGGGACCAGCGACATCGTACGGAGCTGAAACGTGAAACCTGTCAGAATCAGAATTCGAGAGGTAAAAACATGAAGAGTTGGAATGTCCCACAAAGGAAAGGGCATCAGCATTTAAAAGATCCAACATGGATTTAAGATACCCAATGGAAAAGGTTATGACAGAATCCGCCTGTGGTGCGTTAACAGTGGTAGTTTATAGTAAACTATGACTGCAACCTCTTCCAAAACCCTGTAAGTTATATCTGATTCCCCCTGGCCCAGCTTTGGATGCTGCTGCCTCTCTCTGAGTAGTCCTTTTCTTACCCATGTATGGTTGGTGATGGCGTTTTTCCCATAATTCTCGAACTCCATCCAAAAGCAACTTTTTCGCTTTCCGAGTGTCCTTCTCGTTTTTATGAGCATCGAATCTTGCTCGCAAAATACGTTGATGAAAAGCCGTCTCCAACCTGAAGGTATGTACTGTAATTTAATAAATCGCAAGTAAGCTGTCTTGAAAGTACGATTTACGAAGCCCGACCGCCTGGGATAGAAGATGTGTATCCTATCACCGTGCGTCAAAATACTGGGGACGCCTGCACGGACCCACCCATCGTAAGTATGTACAAGTGCAAGGGCAAAATTAATGACTTTAAGATTCGGCCAAGGGGATTTCACAGACTACACTCTCATAAAGCATAGGCATACGCCTTTTTAGCGGAAAGCGTTTATGTATAGATTTTCACGCTTTCATACATACGCTTTAGCACATTTTTACGCTTTCGCATTTCATACAGCATACGCCTTGTAATCGGAAATGCAGGTACTGTCTGCTCAAAACAAAATGCGAGGCGCTTGTACGTACTGATAGGCAGACTTACTCGTCAGGCATATACCAGTGCATGCATTCACGCATTGATCTCTTGAATAAACGTAGAACCTTTTGCCGGTGCGAAAGAGCTTTCGTAAAATACCAGCCAGGGGTCTCCATCGCTTTGGACTTACACAGACACAAATTTACCGGAGATGCTTCGACGAGACGACCAGGCTTCTTCCTTTTCCTTTTTCGGGAAGGCTGCAAGGTTACTGTAGTTTGAGGCGCCCGGCTCGCGCACACTTAAACAGGATCCAGTAATGCAAAAGATGGCGCCAATTTCAAAACTTTGGCGCTTGCTGAGTAATTGGATAGCAGGCCCCCATAGTTTCAGACAGATGTATCACAAACTAAATTAAATTGGTTTGTGGAACTCTAGATAGCAGCGTATTAGAGGTGCTTGTTGTAATGGGTGCAGTTACATGGATACTTGCATTTTTAGTCTGGCCTCATAGGCCTTTTCGCATAGCGGTAAGTGTCATGTAGCTTAATTCGTCAAGCAGCCTTTGTCGGCAGGAGACTGCTTTGGCTGCAGTTTCTTCCATGATCCAGAAACTGATACCAACTGATGACCAGATTGCATCATAACTGATCTTTAAACGCATCAATCACGATCAGGTGTCATTGTGGGTGCTGTAGGTGTACAGTTGTTTTGGTCAGCAGTGCGTAGGTAGTACGTGCCATGCCTAGTCCTATTTGTGTATTGCAAGTGGTGCGACGAAGGCGTCTCGTCAACATCGATCACTTGTGCGTGCATGGTGAAGTCCATGTTAAAGTAACTTGAGGTTGGGTTCTAGGTCCGACATGTTTATGCTCGTTCCACATGGGCTGTCGAAATGACGTTGCTCTCTAAGGCCTCCTTCCTACGGCCATCTGACTTTTATTTTTAACTGAATTTGATCTATAATAACTTTGCATCCCACTCTCCGCCCTGCCACATTCGTCGAACATAACGAAATTGGCATTGCCGAGCACCAACGTGTTCCGCATTTCTACCTGTGCACTCTGAGAGAAAACTAGTTTCAACGAAAACAAAACCTGAAAAGGTGCCGATGGTGGCCCTTGGCAGATTACGCACTTGCCATTCTGCTCGTGTCAAATTGGACGGGGGTGCCTGTTGTGTTTGTACTGCATGGTGCCTTCTCACCCATCACTTTGTCGACAAAGTACGAGCGAGTTGGTTTGAGTTGTGAGAGCGATTAGTGATGGGAGCAAAGCCGATTGCACTTCAGTTGTGCATATGGATATCCGCGCGTTGTGCACGTCACCCCAATCCGACGGCTACATAGCTAGATTGTGCAGTCGAGCTGGACACGACTCGATGTTTGCTCTCTGCTTTTCAGGTTATCAAGGATTGACTATCAAGATGATCGCAAGAGTGGCGATTCTGTTCGCCGCTGCTTTTGTTCTGGCTGATGCAAAGACCGAGAAGAGCAATTTGTAAGTAGACTCTGGAATGCCCTTGCAAGACACTCGGTGTCGCTTCAAGCGCCTTGGTCCCCAAGCGTGCTCATGCTCATTCGGCATCACGCACCAAGGATACACTCTTTCAAATAGTGAAATATAGTGAAAAAGAGTATCCATGGCGCATGCATTAATCTATCCCAACAGTTACAGTAGTCCTGATTATGTGGAGCATTGCCACACACGGCAATACATGTGCCCTGGCACGTGCACAGCACATGCTCTGAAACAAGCCTACTTCTGGAATTTTCCTCCTTGCGCCGGGTCATCCAGGCCAAACCCAGGCAAGTGGAAAACAGTTCCGTTAAGGCAATTATAGTTCAGCGGTTCAAGGCTGTTCTGCCAATGACAGCTTGCCACGCCTTGGAATTTGCTCAAGGTTACTTGGGAAGGGGGGTTGCCCTATGATGTGATTACTGCACCCTGATGCAATAATTTTTCAAAAAGTAGAACTAGACTAAAGTAGTCTCTTGCTCCACTTTTTTCGCAAGCACCCTCCTTCGAGCCGTAACTGCATAATCGTCGATCCACTTCTAACATCAGTTAATCAGACGGACATGTTTAGTTCATCGCTCATCCTGCCTTCCAAGGCCTTCATGTAACTTACGATAGCCCTGAGGCAACGTGTGCATTCGAACATGAAATTTTAAAAAGCACTTTACCGAGCGCGAAACCGGTTTTTCAAAAATTCTCTATTCTCGATAATGGCATGACAAGGATTCTTCACAAACAACTTTTTTACTTTTGACAGTAGTTTACAATTGTGCAAGGGTTGTGAACTGAAAAACTACATTCTTCAAAGTTCTTGAGGGGGGCTTATGTAGACAATGATTTAATACTATGTGCAAAGTACAAAGACAATATGGGTACAGCATACAGTACACATGAGGAGCATGTGTACTGTACTCAGTCAGCACAGCGCAGCATGTTTAGTCAGCCCCAATCAAAGCATGCCATCTTTTTAGCACGGGCAGCTATCTGATCATAGCCCCACGCACCATTCGCCCTTCCTTGCCTTATTCGGTCAGTGTAAACATTCTCGACGATGATCCGCCCGTCGTTGTTGACATGAGCATTCTGGACGAGAGAAACAACTCCGTCGCCCGCGCTCAAGGAGTGTCTGGGCGAGACTTCAGAGCAGGTACGTTAGGACGTGCGTTTTGGTGTTTTCCAGAAAATGTGTAACTTTATCATTTTAGGCCAAGCGCAAACTGTCAGCTTTGATAAGGTAAATGCTTCTTAAAATAAAATTCGCTAATTTCTGACGCTTTGTTTCCGTGTAGCTCCCAGCCACCATAAGTGGCGAATCGCAATATCGACTGCGAGTGATTGGAAAGCAAGCTCAGTCTGGAAAGATCCTGTTCGAACAAGAACAGAACCTGCGAGCTGACTCCAAGTCGCGATCTATATTTATCCAAACTGACAAGGCTATTTATAAACCTGGTGCAACAGGTATGGCAAATTGTGACTGCATTACTGCAGGTAGGAAAAACACCCTTTTTTGCAGTTCATTTTCGCGTGGTTGCCATCACCCCAGATTTGAAGCCCTACAAAGGAAAGGCAGATATCAAAGTTTCGGTAAGTGTGTTGCTGTTGCCTGGTAACAGTGCTGCGAGTCGCAATCACCATCAGTCACAGTGTAGAGGCTCGACTGGCAAACGATCCTCTGCAAAGAACCGGCAGCTGGATGCGTCACCCATCTGGGTGATGTTTCAGCCACGGACTAGGCCGAAGACTCCAGGGTCTCCTGGGTTTTTGACTACGTGCAAAAGCTCCATTGGTCGTCCCCTTCAGTAATACGGACCCAGACACATCACAACGGTCTCCCAGTGTCTGTCTTATTTTCATGCTTATTCAATACTAGCCTGCATTCAGTGCTGATTGTTTGCCTTCTCATTGCAGGACCCCAATGACAACGTCATCAAACAGTTCCTAAGTCAGCCACTCGAAGGAGGTATAATACCGTATTTTATCAAACAAGACTTGAGGGAGGGGGATCGAACATGTTTTGTCCGCCCCTGAGTGCCACTATAATTATATCCTTTACTTAGGAGTCTTGGGCAAGAATGACAAACTGTCAATTCAGCTGTCCGAAGAGCCACCATTGGGCGACTGGAAAATCAGTGTGGATGTGGATGGTCAAAAAGAGGACAAGTCTTTTACCGTGGACAAATATGTTTTGCCCAAATTCGATGTGAGTTTGCAGCCACCCCCGTACATCGGACTGCATGACGACATCGTGCTGAATGTGACTGCAAAGTAAGCGATGAAGCGTAGAGCTGCAGTGAGGCTCGAATGCAGTCCTTGTCATTTGCAGGTACACCTACGGAAAAGGCGTTGATGGAAAACTATTAGTAAGTCCCTGCACTGGTTTTAGAGTAGTCTGTGATAGATCCATCGATTGGGGATATTGTAAACGGGCCTTGATAATGCCAAGCGTGTGACGTAGCCTGACCATAGCCCAGTTAGGAATCCAGGCACAAAACCAGGGTAACTGTCATACTACGCTTGGCTTCGGCCAATTGATCTGTTGAAGTTCCCTGGAAAGCGTCGAGGCACTGGCAGTGAGCGTGCAGCGTGGGGATTTCAACCATGTTCTACGTCAGAGCTAGTAAAAGTCCTGGAGTTTTTGATACAGCCTCATTTACGCGTTCAACGCGGGGTAGGACCCCCGAAAGGGATGTGTCCTCAACTGTGGGATAGTATACTCCCCCTTCGCTCGCGATTGTGCCACTAGTGATAACGTTCATTTTAGGTAGTCGTCTCGATTCCGTGGTATTACTACCCGCAACCACCATGGACGCCAGAGATGGCCAATCACCCACCGCCACCACCAGTCTCGCCCTCGTTCTCGAAGACTGTCGATGTATGTTCTTTCACGGAGTACATAACTCCGGAAAAAATAACTGCCTTTTTCAGCTTGACAAGAGTGGAATCACGACAGTTCGCCTCACACGTGCTGAATTGGACGAGCACAAATTGAGCATCAGCGAGAAGGAGAGGGACAGTTATTATGTCGACCTGACTGCATCCGTGACCGAGAAATTCAGTGGTAAGCAGTTTGTGAACGTGGCCCCAGTGCATTTCGGCTTTACTCCTGGCTTGTAGGTACTCAAAAAAATGCAACCGGCAGTGTGACCGCGTACAAGAATATTTATCGCGTGGAAACGAAAAAGCAAGTGGACACTTTCAAACCTGGATTGGACTATAATATTTCGGTGAGTGGAAGAGGAAGAGTGGGGCTCTTGGGGCTTGCTACTGTAATGTAGTCATGTCACCCGTCAGGATGATGTTTCAACCGAGACCCAGCGAGGACTAGATTGACTAGTTTGTGATTTTGTCGCGATGCAGCTCCATTCCACGGACCCAAGCATATCGTATTGAAGCCACGAATATATTTTGGCTTTAGCTAAGAAAAACTTGCAGAATGCATCGCAAAATGTAGGTTTGGCCTTCCATTTTCAGATTTCTGTGGTCACTCAAGACGGCAAACCGTTGGCGGCCGATGCTGACAGGACGATCTTTGTCACCGTCACATATCAAATACCTGTCGAGCTGACGACACCCGCACCGACTACACCCACCACCCGCAGCCCCAACTCGACCGCCCCCGTGGAGATCATTCCTGACTACCCAATATTTTTTGGGCCCGCCCTCACCACTGAACAAGAGGAAAAGCATACCCTCAAACTGGATCCCGATGGCACTTACACTTTGACTCTCAATCCTCCACTGAATGCAACCAGTTTGCGATTGGCGGTAGTGCACTTTGCAGACACTCACTTATTATTTGGATGATGGTAAAAACTAATTTGATTTTAGGTTCACTACGGCAAGAATGATTCTGACATCAGCGGATCAGAGTACGCCGACGCCTCCAAGTCCCCCACCGACAGCTACCTGCAGTTGCTCGCCAAGACACCTTCGGTTGCTGCCGGTGAAGACATCGCCTTCCAAATCCGCACGACAGCGCCTGTCGATTTCATCACTGTTCAGGTACACTCAGGTGTCGATACCTGAAGGTACCAGTTACTATACTGAATTTTACATGGTTCAGATCCTGTCGAAAGGTTACATCGCCTTGAGCAAGCAGGTCAAATTGAAGGGTCAAAATGGTGAAATCAGCATCACCTCGACCAACGACATGGCCCCCAAGTCTCGTATCATCGCCTATGCTGTTAGAGCAGACAACAAAGAAATTTTGGTGGACGCCATGGACTTCCGAGTTGAAGGCCTGTTCAAGAATAATGTAAGCTTTTCCCACTTCCAGTCGTTATAGTTCGAAAGTGCCCTTTCAGGTGTCGATTGTGGTGGAACCAGGTCGTGTTGAACCAAACCAAACAGTGACATTTACTGTACATGGTGCTCCAGCATCCTATGTCGGCCTGTTGGCAGTCGACCAGAGCGTGCTGCTGCTGAAGTCAGGCAATGACATCACTGCCGATCAGGTACTTGGTCCCTTCTCCACGGTGCCGAACAAGCCTTACGTTGTGTCTCTCGTAGGTCGAAAACGATATCTCCAGCTACAGTAGCAGTGGCTACTACTACCCGTGGGGCCCGTTTGCTGCTCGTAGCAAGCGCAGTATTTGGTGCAGATGGTGTTGGTGGAACATCGGAGGACGAGACGCTGCTTCTGTCTTTGAGGTACCTCTCCTCTTGACCTTCCTCGATCCATCTCCAATTAGTGTTTTATAGAATTCCGGTGTCCTCGTGTTCACTGACGCCTATTTGTACAGGATCCCACCCCCACCAAGTAAGTACCTCTCTTTCGGTATTGAATTGCAGTGTGCCATATTGCTGTGGGTTCCAAATTTATGATCAATCAGTCGGTATGGTGCTTGCGACCTGGTTGGGAAAATAGATAGATAAGTTTATGTGCGGTGGAACTCTGCCTGTCGCGCTCGCGGTTTTGGGAATGCGAATTCTGTGTGGAACTAGCCGCTTGTCCAAACTTGCAACCCTTGTGGTCGTGTCCGCCTGAGCGAACCCTGTGTGCAACTCGCTGAACCAAAGTAGAATGTAGTTTTTCTGATAGTCCTGTGGCGCGTACTGTAGTTCATAGTGCACTTTAGCAGTTATTAGAAGGCTTTGTCGGTTTGTGAATGCCTGCTTAGCCGTCCCCTAGTGCTCTAGAGCAGGCCAGCTGGACATCTGGACAGCAATAGGCGAAGCGACTTTCTCAACGCGCGGCTGCTTTTAACCGCCACATTGGTCCATGGCAAGCTTCTAGGAAGAGGAAAGAACAAAGGGAGAACAGATTCTGCAGTCGTAGCTAATAGAAAAGAAATTGAGAAAGATTCCAAGCAAAGCGGGGCCGATCTTGACGAAAGCACTGGTGGCGGATTTCGTCAGCGGTCATTCCCTGGCACTCGCAGATCGTTCCCAGAAACGTGGATTTGGCTCGATGTTCGCGCTAGGTAGGCTGCAGTGCGGGGCGTGGTATTATGGGAATCTGAAGAGCTGCTGAAGGTCTGCGCTCTCCCCTGCTGTGCCTGTTCACCGAGACTGCATAGGTCGACTATGAATTTTCCCTGTGCCCTGTCGACCATTTGTTTCCGTTACTGCTTCTATCCGGGTGTGGTCTTTTCCGCTAGAGTAACGATAAGCTTTTCTTCCTTATGGTCCCTTGTGCTCCTCCAATTTCGATTGTCAGCTAGTTGTCAAAATTAGCGGCTTTTAGTGGTCTTATCATTATCGGTCGTATATTTCGACAAACAATTTCTTTAGGAAACGGCGGCTGGGCAAGCTAGTTCTTCTTTCTCAGGCGCACCTATGCATTTAGTCCGCAGCAGCGGGTCTGAGCCAGAATTGGAACTAGAAGATTCGACCACTGATATGCCATCACCTGTGAGATCAAGCTTCCCAGAAACATGGCTATGGGCTGAAGCTGTAGTCCAGTAAGCATGACTGGAAAACTAGAAAAGCGACAAGTCGTTTCATTTTTTTCAAAACTGCCTCCTGATGGCGCGAAAACAGAAGTGGTCTGTTCCTGCTGTCAGCAGTACTTTGGTCTCTTATTGCTGTAACTAATAAGTTCTGACAACTGTCGTGTACCAACTGACAACGTTCTCCTTCCCGTGCATTTGGCACGCTGTGTTTCGCTCTATTGCACAGTGCCATATCGCTTGCACGCATCTAGTTTAGGGTTTATGCCGAATGAAGTTTTTGATGGAGGTGCTGGCCGTGGTCTCCTTGAAGAGGATCAGAGTGCTCCTGCGCGAGCTGCACCACAGCCTCTTACATCATCTGACGCTGCAAAATCAGCAGCTCCAGAACCTGCAGTCCGGAAACAGTTCCCAGAAACTTGGATTTGGACCAACACCATAGTTGAGTAAGCCACGATTCTAACGGCTTCTACAGTGATGAGGTATAAAATAGAAAAAGAATGAGGAGGAGAGACCGCGCTGGATCGCAGCAAGTGGGCCCCCCTTTTATTTCGTCAGGGTTTCGTTTGGCTAACTGCCATTCGCACATTAATCGATATCAGTCGATAAGGACGATCATTTTTTTGAAAGGAAACTTGGTACTGCTTTTTCATATGCACGTACTATAAAGCTTATCTCAGATATTCAATACATATCATCGCTGCAGCGTGTGAAAGGATTATTAAATCTAGAGGAGCGGTCCTAGAGTTTTCCTGGAGTTTGGATTGGGATCGACATGGAGAGGCGATGGGGTCCGCTAGTGATTTAGAAGTAGTGAGGTTGGGCAACCAAAGGATGCCCTTTGTCTGGCACGTTGCTGTACGCGACCGATGTAACCTGGCACACTGCAATTTCTCCTCGATTCCCAGTGCATAGTTCTGTTTGTTCTTAGTACTAGCTCGTGGATTTGGTGGCCCGCTGGCAGGTGCTGCACCTCCGCCAAAGTCAGGACGTCCCTCTGAATCGAAAGTCGGCGCTGAATCCTCGCCTGATGCGAACACGGCAAACGTTCCAACTGTTCGAAAGAACTTTCCAGAAACCTGGATTTGGGCTGATGTCGTAGCCGAGTAAGCTGGCTTCACTAGGTAGAAGGTACGGTAGCACGCTCTAGATCCCCGGCTGCCCAGGTTCGAATCCCGCTCATGGCTCATTTTTTAAAAATTCCCTTGGTAAATCTCACAACACCTCTTTCTATTCCGTATCCATTTTGGCTATATTCAAAGCCATAGAGATCCAATAGTCATGACTCATACTTTATCTTTCTGGCAGAGTGTATGAATCATGTTGAAGCAGTCGTCAGCTGCGTCTAACAGACTCTTACTGTTCTATTTTCGCTATGGCGCTCTGTGCATGTGGCACATTGCATGCGTTTCCTCAGTTGACTATTTCAGCAGCTCGTTTTTCTTTTCTGTAATTTTTCTTAGCCAGCGCAAGAATCAGAGACCGCGAGGGAGACGTAATCACGAAGGAACACGCTCCGATAAACTCTCCGTTTGGTCCTCCACTTCCTGAAGTAACTGTCACCAAATCAGAAGCTGGTTTTTCAAAGCCCACGCCGTCCGTTCGATCAAAGTTTCCAGAAAGCTGGATTTGGGCGGATCTTGTCACTTGGTATGAGCTGGTTCGTAGCTTCGGGATAGCATGGGCACTTTGTTTCTTGTTCTAACGATCTTCCTAATCTTCTGCTTCTGAGTTAAGGCCGTGTATGATCAAGTTACCTGCAGTAGAGTGGACCGGCTGACTCCCACACTAAGATATTGAATGAGAGATTTTTATCCGACTAACGTTCTGTCGATTTTCGGCGAGTTCGCTGACAGCTCTGCATTCATAGATTCCTCATGGCACATGTGACGCATTGCCCCAGGTAGCTTCCCCCTCGACTAACAATTTTTTCGATTTTCTTGTTTCAGTGATCTTTGCTGCTAGTGCTGCAGGCGGCGCAGCTCCTGAAGGTCTGCCTGGCGCACCAGCACCCGCGCCAATTGCAGAATTGGCAAGTAGCAGAGTCGATGCAGCACCCACATCATTGTCATCGAAGCAAGCTCCGACTATTCGTTCGAAGTTCCCTGAAACGTGGATCTGGGCTGACGTGATCGCTAAGTAAGTGCGCTAACTGTTTTCAACAATGGTCGGCATTAGCTCTTGGCCTCTTGGACTTCGGAGTCCCGGGTGAAGCCGTTGAATAATAGAGGGATATTCGAAAATTGGACTGCGGTCATCAATGCTTGAAGCTGCATTATTCCTGAAAGAATCGTGGTAGAGCAAGTGATTGCAAGGTCACCAGTGTCTGTACTAACGTCTTCGGACTATGCCAACCATGAACCCTTGATTAACTACTCAAACCGCCGCGATATGGCACATAGCGTTTGGCATCTTACCGAACCGTGCCACTCCAATTATCATCATCCTACTCCCATTTAGCTGTGCCCCTATTGGCAGCTGGTTTCGGCGGTGGCGCGCCCATGCCCGCACCGGCTCCGGCTCCAGCTCCAGCACCAGCTCGTGCGCCTGGTGCTGCCGGCCAGCCGCCGCCTCCACCACCACCGCCCCCTCCGCCATCTGGAGAAGGAGGAGAAGCGCCGACTGTTAGAAAACGTTTTTTTGAAACTTGGATCTGGGCGGACGCACTGGTGCAGTAAGCAAAAAATTTTAAGCTTTCTTCCTAGATTAGGTGCTTCTTTGAGCTTTTGGATATTCGCCATGCAGTATTTTTAAACCTTGTCAACCATGACCCATATCGACGAAGCTCTTCTACCGTACTCTTTCACAGTAGCTTCGTGTAGGACTAAACTTTATTTGAGACCACGGGCTGACAGAACGGATGGACTGCCAGACACTGATGCTGTACTGTAGATATCGTTTCCTCTAACGCTCAAAATCCTGTGAATCCAGTATGGCACATTGCACATGCCTGCTCCTTCCTCACGGGAACGCCTTTTCAGTAATCGAGGAATCGGAAGCTCCTGCTGAGGTCAATGAGGAATTCGCTCCGGAGTCCAAGGAAGAGAAGGTCCAAGAAGCGAGCCGCGGTACTACTGGCGGAGTAGGAGCAGGAGTAGCCAGTGCTCCGCGTCAAACTGCCACTGTTAGAAAAAGCTTTCCCGAAACATGGTTGTGGGTTGACTTGATATCAAAGTGAGGAGAGCAGGCGGTTTGTACTCAGCGACATGGCACACCGCACAGATGACTGCCTAGCCTGTCGATACTCATCTTCTTAGTTCGTGGACGTTTAATCGACGTCGAGGCTTTTGGTGGAATCGGCGATGACCAAGGTTTTGTGGATAAAAGCGTGGCCGATGGTCCCGCTCCAGCACTGGCGCCTATACCAGCATCTCAAGTGGGAAAACAGAAACCGCCTCCTATCGTTCGCTCGAAATTCCCAGAAACTTGGATATGGACTGACATAGCTGGCGAGTGAGTTCCGCTCGATTGGACTGAAAGAAGTTGGAGTTTATGTACTTAAACAAATGGATGCATTAGGGCGGGTGTGTTTTCGGTATGGACCCAGATCATCTTGGCGGCTGGACTTCCTTAACGCAATAACCGAAATCACAGCACAATGGGACCATGCTGGCTCAGTCACTTTGCTTCGTTAGACACACCATCTGTGCCTTTTCTAGCTTTCAGTGCTTATGCAACTGCTTTTGTAGTTATGGTCTCTTGCTCTCTCAACCTCGCGGCCTCATCGCAGTCTTATCAATATTTTCGCTTCAGCTGCGTGAAGGGGTTGAAGCGCCTCGTCTGACGTTAAGTTCCAAGCATAATCCTGCTTGACGGTAAACTTGAGATCTTTTTTAGTGCCTCCTATGCCCATGGTGGCAGGTGGTCTTATGGGGCCGCCTCCGCCTCCCCCACCTGGAGGTGCGCCACCACCACCACCGCCGCCGCCTCCGCCTTCTCCTCCAGGAGGAAAAGGAGGAGCGCCAGAGCCAACAGTTCGAACAAAGTTCCCCGAAACGTGGATTTGGGCAGATGCAGTTGCAGAGTAAGCCATCGCTGGTAGTGGTGTCTTAGAATACTGCCCATAGAGCACGTAGAAATAGCACTGTGGATTCGTCAAACTGTTGCTGCATTGCTAGACTAACCAAGGACACACAAGTTCTGCTGTGTCTACAGCGCCTATAGCTGTGTCTGAAGGCGATGAAAACCGTACTGGGGGTGCAGAAGTTGAAGACGACTCACGATTAGACAATATAAATGCTTGCTTTCCAGAAGAACTGCTCCCATAAGTATATCTTGGTCGATCTGCTGATCTGATCGCGAGCCTCTCTCTAAGAACTGCCGACAGTAAGATCTGAATTTGCCGTCGTCAGCGCTATGGCACATCCTCGTATGAGCATTATAAAATTCAAGTCGCTTCTTTGTGCAGTGATCCTACGACGCGGTCAGAGTGGGGCGGGCGGTCTTCTTGGTTTGGTGGAGAACCGACAAGAAGCTCAGGGCGCAGTGCTGGACAGAGCTCCTGCGCTTGCATTGCGTGCACCCAATGCTCAAGGTGATGCTCAGAGAGTTGCACCAGTTATTCGCTCAAGGTTTCCAGAAACTTGGATATGGGCGGATGCCGTCTCGGAGTAAGGTCGATTGTCCAACGAGAATGTCGCTCAGGGCGGGATAAACTCTTGAGCGTTTGCGCTTTCGTTCCTTCTGTATAAATGCTGAAGGACCCGCTGGTGGTAACAAATAAGCTTGATCGCTGTGTCGGCGCGATTTATGTAGCTTCGCCGTCTGCATTTTGTGCACCAGTTGGCGCATGCAGGCAGTATGGCACACTGTGAACCGCCTATGATCGAGCCCACCACGCAGGAGGTAAACACGGGCCAAGGCGACCAAGGCGGGCAAGGCGGCGACGAGAAAAGGGAGCGCACAACGAGGGGGGGGCGGCCCGGCCCCCCGGGAGGAGCCAGCGCAGGACAGCCCAACGAGCCGGGGGCGCGCCCTCCCCCACACCCCAGCGGCAAACACCACCCCCCCTCCGCGACGAGGGGGGCGCCGGGGCCGGGGAACCAGGGGGGCGCGGGCCGCAGACGAAACAAGGGGCCCTCCCCCCCCCCCCCCTATGGCACATCCTGGCGTGACTTCTTACTTGAGGAAGCCATTGGCATGAGGTTTAAAAAGCTGTTGCTTTCGGCTTATTGGTGTGCGCTGGTGGCTATATATCAGGGCAGTCCTGTGACAGACTTGTTCCACTTCCCCGCACTTCCCCACTTTTTCGTGCTTGTTCTCCGTCTTCTACATAGAGCTAATTTGTGTTAACTTACTTTGGGTGTCATGTCTACTTCAATATGGCATGCTACAAACTGATAAGTTATGCGTGAGTTGACGGAACTCCTCCGACGCTATAGGTCGTCCAAGATTTAAAGGAGGTAATAGAGCAGGCGGTGGCGGTGGCGGTGGCGGTGGCAGAGGCAGAGGCAGCAGAAAAGAAGCGGAGGAAGAAGCTGCGCCTGAAGAGCCAAGACCAGAGCCTACTGCTCTTGGTGGAGCATCGCCTTCTCCAAGCACACCTACGATCAGGACAAGCTTTCCTGAAACGTGGTTGTGGGTCGATATTTTTACAAAGTAAGCCGAGGAAGGCGATCTGAACTAACTGGACTTATCGCGCGTTCGACAAATACTTTCCCCGACAAATTCTCACAGCGCTGGCACACTGGGTAGTAGACTTGTTTATGTTTTAAAGAATCGTCATTCTCTATGCAGTCTCTCAGTGGGAATACGAGGCAGAGGAGAGAGCCCGGGGCCCAGACACCGGTGAATCCGAGGTAGACGACAAGGATTTAAACCGCGAGGAGACAACGAGTGTTAGCAACGGAGCATCGGCTGCTCCTCCGAAACCAGTGACGAGAAAAAACTTTCCAGAAACCTGGATCTGGGCAGCCCTTTCGATACAGTAAGGTTTTCTAATGACCCGCT